>CM076575.1:218295522-218829748 GCA_034641835.2 Pinus albicaulis | reverse complement strand
TTGCCGCATTTTCAACACTCCCTCTCAGCAAGATATGGATTATCTGCAACCCCTATCCTGCCTCTGTGGAATTCGAACTTGCTCCTGGTGAGCGCCTTCGTCAGGATGTCGGCATCCTGATCCTCCGTGGGAACATATGAAAGCATCATGATTCTCCGCCGAACACAATCTCTGATATGATGGTACCTGATGTCGATATGTTTGGACCTATCATGAAATACTGGATTAGCCGAGAGCTTGATGCAGCTCTGGTTATCACAGTAGATCACTGTAGGCTCCAAATGCAACCTGAACAAACCTGCGAGGATCTTCCTCATCCAAATAGCCTCACATGCAGCCAAGCTAGTTGCCATGTACTCGGCCTCTGCTGAACTGAGTGCCACGGATCTCTGCTTCCTGCTGTACCAGGAAACTGCTGTCGACCCAATGCTGAAAACTCCTCGAGAAGTGCTCTTCCGGTCTGTTGGGCTCCCTGCCCAATCTGCATCAGTGAAACCAGAAAGCTTCACTCCATCCTCCTGTCTGTACCATAGACCATATCCCGATGTGCCTCCGATATAGCGCAATACATGCTTGCCCGCCTTCCAAAAGAGCTTGGTAGGCTTAACCATAGCTAGTAAGTCAAGTTAACAAGATAGGCATATATCGGCCGTGTACGTTCAGATACATAAGCGACCCCACCAACCGTCGATAGACAAGTATCCACTACCTCCGCCGAAGTAGCATCCTCCTTCCTCCACCAATCCACCAGGAAGAAGAGTGTCAACAGCTTGGCACTTTGCATGTTGAACCTCTCCCGTAATCTCCCGGCATACCGTTGGGCCTTAGTTTTGGTCTTATTTTGCTCAAAGAAACTTATTTATCCATCTATTTTCCATCCATTTTCCATTCATTTATTCCATTTTGACATATATTTGATATCTATTCAGGTATTTAAGTTTAATTTTTCAAATTCTAAAGTTTTTATGAAAGTTTGATTTTTAGTGCAAAATTGGCTAACTCAGAAATTCCCGTAATAGCTATATGGTTGATATGGTTGCAGGACACTTGGGCACGAGTTGAATGCATGGATGGACAGCTTGGCAACTAGGACTAAGCCACCTATGCTTAGTTCGAACAGAAGAAGCTTTATTAGGCCCATTTAGTTCTAGTCAATCATGACTAGTCATTCAGAAATCCCATAGAAATAGGGCAGTTTTGAGATTCTATGGGATTGACCATAATTCTTGGGATAAGAATAATGAATTCGACTTAGATAGGTGGATGAGAAGTAGATGGGTCTGTTTGAGTAAAAATAGATCAGTTTGTTCATGAGCCTTCTTATTTAAAGCCAAAGCTTTGATGGCTTATGTATTAGGAGTATTATTGACTTATATACTTTTATATTGTGACAATTTTGGATTGAGAAGTTAATTTGAAGACTTGTGCTATTATCAATTTGCTGTTCAATGTTATGGATGTGTGACTGAAGTTAAGCTTTTGAGATCATTTATCAAGTGTGCAAGGCAAGGGTGGAAGGGCCCCCATTCCAAGCTAAGTACACTTTCTTGTTAACTAGTTTTATTTCCTTGTAATTCCATGATTGTAGAACTGGTTTTCAAAGCTTTATTTCAGATTGTTTCATGGTTCATGCATAGTGATTGATGTCATTAGTTTATAACTTATTCATCACTTTATCAAGTTGGAAAAACAGATGTATCAAGTTGAGCATCCCTTCTATAAAAATGATGAATTAAAGTTGGTTTCTTCTGTTTGTGTGCAAGCAGTTTCTTGTTGAGATTTTTGATATTAAGATGAATGAATTATAATGGAACACTTTACATGTCTCTTAAGTTAAGAGCTTCTTTCATTAATAATTTATCCATCTTAAGTTCTTGGTTTTAATCTCTGATTCATTAAGTGGTAATTGAGGTGAAAATGAATTTCGAGTCAAGAACCATTTCAATATTATTCCTCTTTTTAAACTAATTGAGTTAGAGTTGTAGAATGTATTACTTTCAGCATATCTTTCAAGGTTGATTATATCTGATCTTCACATATAGTGATCTTGCCTCAAAGCATAAACAATCCGGATTGATAATAAATAATTGTGTTAGTTTAGGTACATAAATTAGCTCAACATTTTGGCGCCGTTGCCGGGGAGGCAAATATCGGCATAGTCAATAGAGAGAAAAAATAAAAAAGAACACAAAAACAGTAGTTACACTTTTTAGTTATGTTTCTTTATGCCTAGACATAGAGATCCTCATGGTAGATTTATTAAAAACCCCCCACAAATAGAGATAGGATCATCAAACACCCCAGTTACTCGTAATCCAATCATTGAGGAATTGGCAGAAAAACAAAGAAGTGGACAAAGATTGACTTTGATTGAGAGACAAACTTTGTTAGCTTGGGAAGCAAAGCAAAAACAATCTTCAACTTCTGGAAAACAAAAAGAAATTATCAAAGGAAAACAAACTTTATTTCCATCCATAAATCCTCCTATCTTTGACCAACCTGAAACTCCACTTAAAATTGAAACAAATCAACCAATGGCAGAAGAAGGACATGGATCTGTTATTCTCACTCCTGAACAACGAGCTCAATATGAAAGACAACAAGCAGAATGGAGAAGAAAGAGAGAAGAGGATGAAAAACAAGAAAATGATAGAAAAATAGAAAATGATCAGAAAAGACAAGAAGATGAGACTACCTTTGGCTTTCCAATAATTGACACAAGTGCAATATTAGGAGAAGAAGTGAAAATGAAAAATATTCCACCTTCTGTATTGCCAAATTTTTATGGAATGTCAACAGAAGATCCTGATTCATTTATGTTTGAATTTGATATTCTATGTAGAACATATGGATACACTGATGACATCCATAAACTTCGTCTTTTCCCTGCAACATTAAAAGCAACAGCCTTGAAATGGTTTATGGGTTTAGGAGAACATACAATAGCTTCTTGGGATGATATGAGATCAGTCTTCCTTAAAAAATATCAAGCTTATTGCAGATCTAGAGATTCAAAGGAAGATATTTTTAGAATGACACAACAAGAAGATGAAAGTCTAGAAGAATATTTGGAAAGATTTTTGTATAATCTACAAAAATCTAAACAACATTCTCTAAATCAAGAAACCATTCGAACAATCTTTCTCAAGGGTATAAGGGATGAATATCTTGACATTTTGAATGTGATGGGTAAAGGAGATATCTCAAACCTACCATTCGAAGAAATTGTTGACTTATGTCAAAAATATTCTAGAGGAAGAGCAAAAACAGGAAGAAGAGAAGTAAGTTCAAAAGCAGCAAAGTCAGCTGCAGGAGGGATAACACGAGCTGAAATAGGAAGTTTATTGGAAAATTTAAAAACAGATCTTTTAAGTACATTAGGGACACAAGTAGATGTGCTAAAGGCAAATAAGAGGAAAGAAGAACAAGACCAAGCTTTAGCAATCTTTTGTCCCAAATGTAGAAACAAACATCCATTAAGAGAATGTCCTTTGGATAGTGTTAAGAGTATTCAGGTTTGTGGTATTTGTACAGAAAAGCATTCCACAGAAAATTGTCTAAAATTGAAAGAATTACAAATGAATTCAATGGAAGAAGTGCCAGGAATGGAAGGTTTTTATTATGTAGCACCACGAAGACCATGGCAACCTAGGATGCCTCAACAAAATCAACAACAATTCCCTCAACAAAATTACCTTTATCCACCTCAAAATCCTTGGACACCTCCAATGCCATGGCAAGCTTGGCCTCCACAACAATATCCACAACAACCTGCACAAGGTTGGAGAGGATATGGTTATGGAAACCAGCCACCTCAACAATACCAACAACAATATCAACAGCCATTTACATATCCACAATATCCTCAATCCATACCATTTCAACAACAACATTCTGCATATCCACAATCCATCCCATATCCGCAGCAGAATCCTCCACCGTTGTTGACCCAACCACAACAGTTACAGCTACCCTCAAATCAACCCAGACCAACTCAATTACCAGCCCAACCAATTGCAAATCCAAATAATAAGGTGGAAAAAGCTACATACACTGTAGAGGAAGCAACATGTTTTCCCACATATTCAATTCTTCCTCTTAATGAAGTCCATCTAAGGTCTGGAAAAATGCTTAAAAAGGATTCTCCTCCAATTATAGAAGAACCAACCGAACAAGGAGAATCACCTGAAACATCACAAACTAAGATACAAATTCAGAAAGGAACAAACATTACAACTCAAACACCACCTTATCCTGAAAGGTTAGTGGAACAACAAAAAGAAATAACCCTTCCTGAATTTGATATTTTAGATGAGTTAAAAAATGCTTATGTAAAAATTCCTTTGTTAAAGGCAATTAAAGAAATACCAATATATGCTAAAACAATAAAGGAATTGTGCATTAAGAAAACTCAGAGAAAGAAGAAGGATCCTACTACAATCCAAGTCATTGGTAAACTAGCAAGTCTCATGTCTACAAAAACCAAAATAGAAAAATATATTGATCCTGGTATCCCTATGGTTACTATATCAATAAATAATTTCTCAGTACCAAACACATTAATAGACTTGGGAGCAGCTATAAATGTAATGACAATGGAGACCATGAAAACTTTGCATTTGAACAACATTAGATCAACCTCTACAATCTTAGAATTGGCAGACAGATCTAAAGTTGTCCCTGAAGGAATATTGGAAGATATTATAGTCTTTTTGGATTCATGGGAGTATCCTGTTGACTTCCTTATTCTGCAACCAAAATCAAATTTGGGAGGACATCCTCTAATCTTAGGCAGACCATGGTTAGCTACTGCTGATGCCTTTATAGGATGCAGATCAGGAAGCATGATTATTTCACATGGAGAAGAAAGGAAACATATTGCTCTTTATTCACCTACACAGTCAACTTCTTTAGAATCAATACTTGAAGCTCAAGAAAAACAACAAACTAAATCAGTTTTAAGTATAAATAAATTCTTTGATTTAAGAGAAGAAGAAGAGAATGAAGACTTAATGGATCTTTTCATTTCAGAACCAAGTATTTCAGAGCAGCTTAGAGAAGTGCAATATGAAGCTGCAAATAACCTTTTGAATCAATGTTTTCAGGAAACCAGTACTATTCAAACTTTGCGAAATTCTTTTATAGACATCTTTCCTGTAAACACAATCTCCAATCCAACAATAAAAACAATTGAGGTAAGTCCTGGAAAACATTTAAACATTGGAAATGAGTTGCAATCAGAACAAGAACAAGAGGTAATTGCATTATTACAGAAATATTAAAAAGCTTTTGCCTGGGATTATACTGACATGCAAGGAATCCATCCTAACACATGTTTCCACCACATCTATACAGATGAACAAATTAAACTTGTAAGACAACCTCAAAGACGAATGAATCCTATGATGAAAGAAATAGTGAAAGATGAACTGCAAAAATTGTTAAATGTTGGATTCATCTATCCTATTTCAGATAGTCAATGGGTTTCTCCACTGGTTATTGTTCCAAAGAAAAATGGACAGTGGAGGGTATGTGTGGATTATCGAGAACTAAACAAAGCTACACTCAAAGATCATTTTCCTCTACCATTTATTGATCAAGTGTTAGACTCATTGGCTGGAAATAAATTCTTCTCTTTCTTAGATGGGTTTAGCGGGTACAACCAGATTAGAATAGCAACAGAAGACCAAGACAAGACAACATTCACTTGCCCATGGGGAACCTATGCATATAATGTTTTGCCATTCGGTTTATGTAATGCACCTGCAACTTTTCAACGAGCAGTGCTTGCAATTTTTGCTGATCTAATCCATGAATGTGTAGAGGTTTATATGGATGACTTTACGGTTTATGGAAACACATATAATGATTGCCTAAATAATCTTGAGAAAGTGCTGAAACGATGCATTGAAACAAATTTGTCATTAAGCAATGAGAAATGCTATATACTGTTGACAGAAGGAATAGTTCTGGGACACCATATTTCTGCTTCAGGAATTAAAGTGGATCCAGCAAAAATCCAAGTCCTAGTAACCTTAATGCCTCCTACAACACAGAAAGAGGTAAGAAGTTTCTTAGGCTATGCAGGCTATTATAGACGATTAATTGAAAACTTCAGTAAAATAGCCCAACCTCTGTTTAAATTATTAGCAAAAGATATTGAATTTCACTGGACAAATGACTGTCAAAATGCATTTCAAAATCTAAAAGAAAAATTATCAGTTGCACCCATTCTCCGTGGACCAAATTGGTCTTTGCCATTTCATATATCAACTGATGCATCTGATACCGCAATAGGTGCCTCCCTTGGACAGAAAGAGAACTTGTTCAATTATGCAATATACTTTATAAGCAAAAATCTAACACCTGCAGAATTGAACTATACAGTCACCGAGAAAGAAATGTTAGCCGTTATACATGCAGTAAACAAATTCAGACATTATATAACAGGATATCAAGTTTTCATTCATACAGATCATTCAGCAATCAAATACTTGATGAATAAACCTATAACTAATGGAAGAGTAACAAGATGGTTACTGCTACTGCAAGAATTTAATATCACAATACAAGACCGGCCAGGAAAGGAAAATCAAGTGGCTGACTTTCTGTCCCGCATACATTCACCTAATGATCCAAATCCAGTTGCAGATAACTTTCCCGATGAACATTTGTTTGCTATCACAGTAAAAACACCATGGTTTGCAGACATGGCAAACTATTTATCTTCTGGAAAGTTACCAAACCAATTCACTAAAAAGCAAAGACACAAAATTATTAAAGAAAGTTCTAGGTATAGTTGGGTAAATGGTGATTTATTTTATACTGGTCCAGATTTGATAATTAGAAAATGTGTGCGAGAAGATGAAATATTAGATATTCTAAAGGCATGTCACGATGAACCATGTGGTGGCCATTTTGCAGATAAACAAACAGCATATAAGGTGCTGCAACTGGGCTACTACTGGCCATCCATCTTCAAAGACTCTAAGAAATATGTCAGGCAATGTGACAGTTGCCAAAGAACAGGGAGACCAATCACAAGAGATGAGATGCCGCTGAAGCCACAAGTCCTCATAGAACCATTTGAGCAATGGGCGCTTGACTTTGTTGGACCCATCAATCCATCATCAAATGGAAAGAAGTACATCTTAGTATGTAAAGATTATGTAACCAAGTGGGCAGAGGCTAAAGCAGTGAATAGAGCAACAGAAGATATAGTGGTCAACTTTCTTTTTAAAGAAATCTTTGTCAGATATGGAGTACCTAGACAAATTGTAACAGATCAAGGAACACAATTTACATCAAAACTGGTACGAGATCTAACAGAGAAGTACAAGATCAAACACATAACATCTACACCATATCATCCTCAAGCAAATGGGTAGGTTGAATCAACAAATAAAGTCCTAGAGAATATCATGACAAAAACAGTAAAGCTGAACAGAAAAGATTGGTCTGAAAAATTACAAGATGCACTATGGGCCTATAGAATTACATGGAAGAATACAATTGGTTTTAGTCCATACCAGTTAGTATATGGAAAAGAGGCCTTATTGCCTATAGAGTTTCAGATACAAACATACAGACTAGCAGCTGAATTAGGACTAGACCTGACAGAAGCACAACAGCAGCGGATTATGGAACTGAATCAGTTAGATGAGCATCGTCAACAAGCCATAGAACATACTACATTGGTGCAACAACAAAGAATGAAGTGGCACGACAGATATATCAAAACAAAGACATTTCGCAAGGGAGATTGGGCATTACTCTTTGATTCCAAGTTCAAAGATTTCAAAGCAAAGTTCACAACACACTGGCTAGGCCCATATGAAATTGATGAAATCTTCGACAATGGAGCAGTAAAAATCAAGACAATTGACCAGGATTCCACCTCCTTTATAGTGAATGGACATAGGCTCAAAGTTTATAATAGGCCTATCAGTAAAGAAGCATTTATGAAACAACTGACAGAAGATACAGAACTGGAAGTCATGGCACACCAAGTTCAGCCATCTTCCAGTCCTGTAGTTGAATAAAAATGAAAAAATAAAAAAATAAAAAAATAAAAAAAAAAATAAAAAAAAAATAAAAAAAAACATAAAAAATATATATATATAAAAAAAAAAAAAAAAAAAACATAAAAAATAATAATTTGTTTGCTAGTGAAAACCAGGCAACTGGCACTATGCAAACATGAATTCATAGGGGAAAATCAAGGCAACTTGGACTCTATGAATTCCTTTTCTTGTTCTACTGTTCTCACATAATTTCAATACAGGTACTCTCCATCAACAATTGACTTGAGGACAAGTCATATCTTAAACAAGGGGGAGACTTGTATTAGATCTTTAGCTGGAAAGCTGAAGTATAGAAGGAACTTGTATTGTCAGCAGAGGGACCTGAAAAAAAAAAAAGAAATCAATACAGAGGGACCTGAGAGACCTGCCAATGTCAAAACAACATGTGCATATTATGTAAGCAGTGCAGAGGGACCTGAAACAAAGAATCATTACAAAGGGACCTGATTTTCAATTCAAGAACCAGAGCATGAAGAACAAGGAGCAGCAATAAAATTCACTTTTTGATTCATCTACAACATCTGACTTCATTCCACCTGTACAAACATCATCCAGGAAAGTATATGTATAGTCATTTTGTGCTTGAAATTCAAATTTTTCTTAGGAATTTTTAGTTTTTGTTAAGTTAAAGTTAGTACCTGAGGATATTCAATATTCCCTATACATATCCTATATTCATAATTCCCTATACATATCCTATATTCATAATTCCCTATACATATCCTATCTTCATAATACCCCTATACATATTCCATTTCATTCATATACATTCCTTATACATATTCCCTATAATCCTAAGTATTTTTCTTTTTGAGCAAAAAGACCAAGCTAGGACAACTTTCTCCACCTGCATACACAAATCAAGCATTAGTATGGTGATGATTTTAAACATGACCTAAGATGGTCATTTTAAAATCATAAAGATATGCATAAAAGGCAAAACAAATAATGCGCTATACAAAAACTATATACCATAAGTGTAAACAAGGAATGCGTTAAAAACCATCTATATAAGAATTGAGCGCAAAGGATATAAGGTTAATACGCATAAGAGATAAGGTTAATGGCATATAATTAACGCGCATATGGTATAAACATAAGCAAAGGTATATGGCGCATAAAAAAATGAAGAACGAGCATGATGGTTATGATCTGGTTGACAGGCTTGACAGGGTATGGTATAATGATTATTGCATAGCAGGAGTATCATTACACGTATGAACGCACGTCGGAGGTAATAAGTTCATGCAGAAGGTGGCAATGATACGGGTATATCATTCAAAGTGAAATGCGTTGATGGTAATGAAACGTGCATATCATAGCACACGACAATGGAAATCAACGTGCACGGTGGTGACAATACAGGCATATAATTTAAACATAGCGTGCACGGTGGTGTGATAACACAACCATGTCATTCAAACATAACGTGCGCAGGTGGTGGTGTACGTGTATAAAATTTAAACATAACACAAGGCGGTGGTATCCTCATGACACAGTCGGTCGACTGGTCAAAGAGGACAGCCATACCAACCTCACATCATAACGCCAACAGGCATGGTACAACCATGAACTCGGTAAATTCATGACCGTTTCAACCTCATTCCTCATTGCCAGAGCTCAGAAGGAAGGCGTTCTGAAACAAAACATCAATCCGGAGAGAAGAGAAGGCGTTTTGAAGCAGCGGAATAGTGAAAATCGCTCCGGGGAAAGCAAGAAGGCGGATTTAAGGAAAGAAATCGCTCCGGGTTCGACGATCAGAGATCACAGATTTCCAGGATTGAGTCAGGTAACAGTGAAGTTCATTAACACTCAGCGATTATGGAATATTGTTTGACATTAAATTTTGGATCCTGTGTTTTGACACCAGCTCAGTTAACCGAAACAATAGGGATTTGGAGCGCCCGGTTACACTCCACGCGCTCGTTGACAGTCAGGTAACTTCAAACCCGTGATTATCTCCAGATCGACAGCACTTAAGGATTGTTGATAGATTTCGATGCGCAACATTTTGAGGAAAATTCGTTGCATGAGTAACACGTTTTAATTGAAGTAGTATGGCGGAGGGTTGTTGAATTGCGCACTAAGCCGTGTTCCTCTGAGTGAACTATGCGCACCAATATTTTCACAAACAGTTAGCGTGTAAACGAAAAAACGCCATAAAATATTTGTTGCCACTGCGTTTTGTTTTGACAGGGATCGAATGCCTAATGGTCACATTGAATTATGGTTGAAAAAGAGAGTCGGGTTCGCTGAAGCCGTGTTGAGGCCGAGAGCTTGTTGCATAGTTGCATTTTTATGATGAGTCTGCACGCAATTTTTTTTGCAAGCACCTTTGCTTAAGTCGAAGACAGTGCGAAAATTTCGATTAGGCCGAGAGCACTCTTTAATTTTTTTTATTTTTATATATACACAAGTAAATCATGTTTGTGTGATTTGTGATACTGTGTGTGTATTTAATTTAAAAAAATAGAGACCAGTGTATTAATAGAAGTATACAGGTGTTGCTTGTATTCAACAGGGAATTCAGAGAGTGCTATTGCAAGGGAATATATCAGAGGTTAAAAGTGCAGAGTTGAGTTGAGTCAGAAGAGGAAGGTAAACTTCTCTGCTTACTGAATTTCATTTTAAAAAAACGATAGTCATAATTTTTATTAAAATGAAGTTAGTAACAGCAGAAGCCTACATTGATTGGTTTACAGAAAAAATGGCAAACAGGGTAGAGCCAAAATTTCAAATAGAAAGCTGGGGAAAAGAGACTATAGAAAAACTCTATCAGGCAGGAATGATAGGCTTCCTACAGAAATTTAATGGCCATTCTGAGGAGATAACCAAAGATTTTATAAAGAATTTCAATCAAGACCAAACTCGAGTAGGAGAAATCATTGTTCCAGTAACCCAAGAATACTTGTCCAAAGCCTTAGATTTGCCAATGTTAGGAGAGAAGTATTATAAAGGGCTACACTTCAAGGAGAAAGCATGGACTTTCTTCCTTGAGAAAAACCAGAAGGGAACATTTGATAGGACAAAAGGTATACCCAGGGAATGGTTTAATGAGCCATGGAGAGAATTGGTCTTGATTATTCAAAAGTTTTTGACTTGTGACCGAGGATATAGTGTTGCCCATTTATATCATGTTAAACTTCTACAACACATTAAGGGGGAAGATAGGATTAATTTACCTTATTTCCTATATAAAAGCCTCTTAAGAATGATTGAAACAGCAAGACATGAAAACAGGCTTAAGGCAGGACAAATGTATCATCAAGGATTGATTAAAATCCTAGTTGAGTATCAAGTAAGATTGCAGGGCATAGTGTGGAGAGAATTCATGGTTAAAAATCATTTTACTGAACAGATTAAAGAGGTGCAAGAGAAAACAGAGCAGGAAAGTAAAGGAGTGATGAATTCACCCTTATATCCTAGAACAAGAGCCAAACAGAAAAATAACATGGCCATGGATTATGAAATATCTGTGATGTCTATTCCCAAAAGATTTACAAATAAAAGTCCCATCAATTTAGACAGGGAAGAAGAAACATATTTTCCAAGACCACAAGAAGAAAATAACATTCCACAAGAAGAATTTGATAGGGATTCTGCCTATGATGATGAAGCAGTTGCATCATTAATGAAAACAACTCAGGATTTTGAAAAAGAAATTAATGATGGGAAAATCAGGGATTTAACTGATCAATTAGAAATTAGTAAAATTGTGGAAAAACAGTTAAAAGAGGAGAACAAAGCAAACAGGAAAGAAAATGCTAAATTGATCAAAACAAATGAAAAATTGAGAGAAGAGTTGGGGAGATTGAAAAGGAAGAATGATCTAATTTCTAAACAAGCATTTAAATGGTTGAAGGAAAAGAACATGTGGCAGGCCAAGTATGAAAAGCAAAAGGTTAAAGCAGCTTTGTTTAAAGAAAGACATGACACAGGTTTAGATTGCTTGGCAAGGGCAGCACAACAGGAAGCATCGACAGGTACAACATCTACTTCAGAAAGAAGAAGGTCAAAGAGGAACAGGCAAGCATGGGGACATGCTTGATGATAAGCAAGGGAGAGATGTTGGGCCTTAGTTTTGGTCTTATTTTGCTCAAAGAAACTTACTAATCCATCTATTTTCCATCCATTTTCCATTCATTTATTCCATTTTGACATATATTTGATATCTATTCAGGTATTTAATTTTAATTTTTCAAATTCTAAAAGTTTTTATGAAAGTTTGGTTTTTAGTGCAAAATTGGCAGATTCAGAAATTCCCGTAATAGCTCTATGGTTGATGTGGTTGCAGGACACTTGGGCACGAATTGAATGCATGGATGGACAGCTTGGAAACTAGGACTAAGCCACCTATGCTTAGTTCGAACAGAACAAGCTTTATTAGGCCCATTTAGTTCTAGTCAATCATGACTAGTCATTCAGAAATCCCATAGAAATAGGGCAGTTTTGAGATTCTATGGGATTGACCATATTTCTTGGGATAAGAATAATGAATTCGACTTATATAGGTGGATGAGAAGTAGATGGGTTTGTTTGAGTAAAAATAGATCAGTTTGTTCATGAGACTTCTTATTTAAAGCCAAAGCTTTGATGGCTTATGTATTAGGATTATTATTGACTTATATACTTTTATATTGTGACAATTTTGGATTGAGAAGTTAATTTGAAGACTTGTGCTATTATCAATTTGCTGTTCAATGTTATGGATGTGTGACTGAAGTTAAGATTCTGAGATCATTTATCAAGTGTGCAAGGCAAGGGTGGAAGGGCCCCCATTCCAAGCTAAGTACACTTTCTTGTTAACTAGTTTTATTTCCTTGTAATTTGATGATTGTAGAACTGGTTTTCAAAGATTTATTTCAGATTGTTTAATGATTCATGCATAGTGATTGATGTCATTAGTTTATAACTTATTCATCACTTTATCAAGTTGGAAAAACAGATGTATCAAGTTGAGCATCCCTTCTATGAAAATGATGAATTAAAGTTGGTTTCTTTTGTTTGTGTGCAAGCAGTTTCTTGCTGAGATTTTTGATATTAAGATGAATGAATTATAATGGAACACTTTACATGTCTCTTAAGTTAAGAGCTTCTTTCATTCATAATTTATCCATCTTAAGTTCTTGGTTTTAATCTCTGATTCATTAAGTGGTAATTGAGGTGAAAATGAATTTCTTGAGTCAAGAACCATTTCAATATTATTCCTCTTTTTAAACTAATTGAGTTAGAGTTGTAGAATGTATTACTTTCAACATATCTTTCAAGGTTGATTATATCTGATCTTCACATATAGTGATCTTGCCTCAAAGCATAAACAACCCGGATTGATAATAAATAATTGTGTTAGTTTAGGTACATAAATTAGCTCAACACATACTTGCCCTGAGAAACAAACAGTCCTCCACTGCGCCGCCAAATCTCCAATCCCAGGAAATAATGAAGGATGCCCAGGTCCTTCATCTCAAACTCTCGTGCAAGATCATCCTTGCATGAAAGTATCAACTGCTCGTCGCCAGTCGAAATCAGATCATCTACATACAGTACGATGATCAACAGCTTCCCCTCCACCACAATCTGGTACAGGTTTGGATCCGCCTCACTCTTGGAGAATCCAAGCTCGGTGAAGTAGCTGTCTATCCGAGTGTACCAAGCACGAGGTGCTTGCTTCAGCCCGTACAGTGCTCTCTTGAGTCGACACACATGCGACTCACTGCTGAAGATCTCAAAACCTTCAGGCTGCTCTATGTACACCTCCTCCTCAATAACTCCATTGAGGAACGCAGTCTTCACATCCATCTGATGAATGTGCCACCCCATCTGCGCTGAGAGAGCAAGGATCGTCCGTATGGAAGAGTACCTTGCGACAGGTGCAAAAGTCTCCTCATAGTCAATCCCCTCGATCTGTGAGAAGCCACGGGCGACAAATCTCGCCTTGTACTTCTCCACACTCCCGTCGGCCGCCTGCTTCACCTTGTAGATCCATCGCGAACCTACAACTGATTTCCCAACCGGTCTTGGGACAATCTCCCATGCACTGTTCCTGATGATCGAATCATATTCTTCGATCATGGCATCAACCCATGCGGTTTCCTCCACAGCTTCCTCAAAAGAGGATGGCTCTGTCACAACACATTGACTCATAAGAGCCATGTATCCAGTGTACCGATCAGGTGACTGTCTCTGTCTGCGCTGTGCTGTAGGTGGTCCTACAACCTTCTCTGCATCTTGAGCCAGTCGCTCAGCTTCTGTAGTGCGCATGCACCCTCTGATGGTTGGCGCTGCCTGGGTGGTTTCTTCCACCTCCCGAACCTCCTCTTGTGGCTGATCCACATCCGGAAGCTCCTCCTTAGGAACTAACAGCTCCTCATCTGCATGCAAGTGTAGCTCCCTCTCAAGCGAACACTGCATGGCTTTCTCCTCCTGAAATTTTATATCCCGTCGCACAACAGTCTTGCGACTGTCTGGCACATACACCCGATAGTTGTGAGGTGTATCAGTGTACCCCACAAATATTCCAACTTCAGCAGTTGGATCCAGCTTCCTTCTTACATCCTTCGTCACATGCATGTAGACAGAAGATCCGAAAATCCGCAAATGGGAAATATCAGGCCTCTTGCCAGAATAAGCCTCCTCTGGTGTACTCATGCCAAGAACCTTGTGAGGACAACGGTTCTGCACATACACTGCTGTATTGCATGCCTCAGCCCACAAGTGAAGGGGTAGGCCCCGATCATGCAACATCGCCCGTGCAGCACCCACGATCGTTCTGTTCTTCCGCTCAGCCACCCCGTTCTGCTGTGGGTTATGGGGTGCGATGAGCTCTCTCCGAATCCCTTCTGTGCTGCAGAACTCCTTGAATTCAGCCGATATGAATTCACCACCGTTATCACTCCTTAGAGCAATCACCTTCTTCCCCGACTCCTTCTCGACCAGTGCTTTAAACTCACAGAACTTCGCGAATGTATCGCTCTTCTTCTGCATGAAGAAGATCCAGCACTTTCGAGAGAAATCATCAACAAAGATCACATAATACTTGTGCTTTGCTGTCAAAGCAACTGAGAAAGGACCACACACGTCCGTGTGAACTCTCTCAAGGATCGTCGTGGCGCGACTATCCTTCTCGTGAAAGGTGGCTTTCACATACTTCCCTAAAGTACACCCCTTGCACTGATCTGACTGCGCAAGGGTGCCCTTAGGAAGTCCAGTAGAAATCTGCTGCAGAATCTTCAAAGCTCCATGGTGAAGATGGCCCAATCTCCTATGCCATAGTTCACCCTCATCATCCCGGCTCACCACATCTCCAGCCTTGCATGCCATAGCTGCGCAGTCATCTACCTGCAACTGATAAAGGTTCTGAGTTCGAACCCCTATCTTCCGGGTCTCTCCAGTAGTCTTACTGCGCAGGAAGGCTTTTCCTTCGCCGAAGACCACATCATACCCCTTATCCTCCAACATCGCCACAGAGATCAAGTTCTTCTTCAATCCAGGTACATGCATGACATCCTTCAATACAAAGGGTTTACCAGACTCCCTCTGAAAGGATATGGTACCGATACCAGTCGCACTGTATCTACCATCATCGCTCATCTCGATGTGCACACCCAAATCTTTGTCCTCCAGATCTGAGAACAACTCCCGATCTCCCGTCATATGAAATGACGCACCGCTGTCCAAGAACCACACCGATCCCATCACACTTGAAACCAAGCATGCAATCAGTGAAAAGTCAAGCTCGAACCGTGAAGCCAAAGCTTCTCCATCTGCAGATCTTCCCGCTTGCTTGTTCTTCTTCTTCTTTGGACAATTGGTAGCATAATGTCCGTGATCATGGCAGTGAAAACATTTCACTTTCGCCATATCCCGCTTCTTGCCCTTAGCTCCAGAATGAGAGGTTTTCTTACCCTTCCCTTTCTTAGCTTTGGACACCAAAGCGCAGTTTTCTTCATCAGCTCCCTTTGATGAAGATCCATCTTGAGTAGTCCTCCTTATCTCCTCCTGCATGAGATCCGCCCAAAGGCGCTCCCATCCCGGCAGCTTCTCCCGACCATTGACACTATATTGATATGAGTGCCAAGCCTTCGGAAGACCAAGGAGAGCCAGGTTGACCATGTCCTCATCTTTGACAGTCACCCCCACACTTCCCAGCTCATCTCTGCACTGAGTGAACTTCGTGAGGTATTTGGCGATACTGTCGCCTTTCTCCATCTTGATGTTCTTGAGCTTATCTTTGAGTGCCAGCTTCCTTTGGTCACTCTTACTCTGGAATAGATCCGTCAAAGCTTTCCACATTAAATATGGAGTAGCCTTTCCATGCAGGCTGGATACAATATGATCCTTGACGCCCTCCAACAGGATCCTTCGACATTTCGCCATCTTCTTTTGCCATGCTTTGACTTCAGCTGCATCAGTGGGCTTTTGGACATCCGTATCTACGAACTCCTTCAGACCATTATCTTCTAATACTGCTTCCATGCGATCCTTCCATGCAACATAATTCGAACTGCCTTCAAGAGCATATTCGAGTCGCAAACCGTTGCCGGATTCAGGAGGGCTAGATCCTAGAATCCCAAAGTTGGTTGAAATGATGTTAACTCTGTGATTGGACTCTCCCAATCTTGCTAATAAATTACAGAGCCCTAACAGCCCCCCGCATGCAGACTCTGTCTACCGAAATAAGTTTGTAATCACTATGATGATCAATCTTTGCTCCGATACCATGTAGAAATTTGCTGAATAGTGAAGATTTATCCACTGAGATTATCCCGATCACATACTAATTCGAATTCATATGCAACACATAATCTCTTCTACTCAGATCATCACACATGCGGAAATAAAACAAGCGGTATGCGATCAAAAGATCATAAAAACATCACACACATTACACAGTATGTATGGGGAAAGCTTATAGCTGAAAACCCCCAGCTATAGTATATTATAAATGGAAGAGAAACATGTAACAATCTTAGTACAATACTCCTCACAAGTACTCAGTACTGTCTCATGAAGTTACACACAAACTAGCTTGGTTTTGAACAAGTCACAGGTTCAAAACTCATCCACTAATTGCCTGCCTCTATTGCGCAATCAAGGCTGGTCTAATGAGAGATCCAAGGTTCGAATCTCCTTGGCTTGACAACACAATCCTCATGGGAAATTTCCTCCAAGTGTGGTGCAAATCTCATGCACAACTAATGTCACAACCGATAGCTATCTCAACCCTTTCATCTACCTCTTCCACTGGTCTCCACTGAACTGTCCATGCACTGTAGTGAACTGATGTGTTCTTGAGTTGAATAATGAGTTAATAATTAGTGAATTAAATAATATTTAATTCACTCCACTCATTAATAGTTGATTAGCTAGTTAAACTAATCTCAACTAGTTCAACTAAGTTAAACCGAACACAACTCCACCAACTGTCTCATCAACTCCACCAAACTTCTGCCACTGAAGTCCTAACCGAAGTCAACCATGCATGAGCTCACCAAACCCCTAGGAATAGCGTAATTCCTCTTTCAGATGCATGAGCCACTTCTGTAGCTCGAACTGAAGTGCTCCAAGAGAGTAAACTGAAGTTTAGAGTCCAAATATTATTAAGGGTAAATAATATTTGACTTTTCTATTTTTAGGATAGGCAGTCTAAAAATAGACTTCGACCTAAATTTCTAAAATAGAGGTCCATCTATTTTTACCAACATGACCAATACTCCAAGAATAGCATACTGCAACTCCCAGACCATGCTCCATATGTCTAAAAATAGACATAGTCTAAAAATAGACTTTGCGCCAAAAATAGCCTGCGGGCCCACTTAGTGAAGGCGACTTCATTTCACTAAGCTCCATCATCTTGCCGCATTTTCAACATAAGTTAGGAAATGGTTTAAAAATATAGCTCCACATAGCATCCAGGACCTCCCCGCCTTTCATCAATCATTTCTGAACAAGTGGGAAGTCAAGATGAACCCTCTCCAAACCTTTTCTGAATATGAGAACATTAAGAGAAATGTGGGAGAAGGGGTCTAGGAATATTGTGCTAGATACAATAGTATTTACAATGCTTTACCAGCCCACATGAAACCTCCTCAAGGGTTACCCCTCATGAAGTTCCCTGATGGATTTGATCCTGAGATGGCTTACCAACTAAGGGAAAGAGACTATAACACATTAGAGAATATGCAGAAAGGGGCAGTGAGTGTGGAGGAAAACTTAATTGCCAAAAGAGCTAGGATGAGGGCTGAAATGAAGGCAACCTATAGGGAAGACATCACAGCTTCTACATATAATTCAAAATTAGATAATCTAGCCAAAAACATGGATAGGCTAGAAATAATGATGGAGAAAATGGTTTTCCAAGCCAATAATCAGAATAGAAATCAGTCTCAAAACCAGAACCAAAAATTTAGGAGAAACACTCCTCCCAATAGACAAAGGGATTCCGACCAACAAATCATACCTTCATTCTAAGAAAATTTCCTTGATGAGGATGAGGGAATAATAGAAGAGTCAGAGGGAACTATTATAAACATGGTGGAAGTGGATAACCAAGATCACACCCTTTTCACAGAAGACAACCAGACCTCATACACACATTGGGATAAGGAAAGGTTAGAATCTGAGGACTATAGGTTAGGATTCGAGAATGCCATCATGAAGGTCCATGAACAATATGATCTCAGAAGCAAAAAGAACCCAGAAGCTCCCAAACCAAAAACCTCTAAAATCACTACTAAGAAAGGCCTGAAAAGACCCCTAAGGGACTGCAGAAAGTAACAAAATAACAGCTGAGAGTTATGGAAAAAACAAGGACAAAGACATCCAAACCATTGATAAACCAAGACTAAAAACCAATAGCACTAGCATTTCAGCTAGTGCCCCTGAAAAACAGTTTCAAATAATGTACATAGTGAAAATTAGCAAGCTAATTTTGCTAATAAAAATAGTGACCAACAAAAAAGATCTAAACCTTTCAAAGAGTCAGTTTCCTTTCAATCCGGAGAGTGAAATTTACAAAATCAAAATTTCTATCTCTCTCACTGAGATGGTCACCCAAGATGTATATAAATGTCAAATTTTTAAATCTTTAAACTTAGGAGAAAACAGTGACTCCGTTAACTTGAATGATGATCAACCAGCTCTCTTGTTTGGCCCAAAAATTTAAGGGAAATTTTAGGAAGGAGTAGTGCCTCCTTTCTACATCAGTCTAAATATCCATGACAAAATCCTACATAATGCTATGCATGACTTAAGGGCTTCACATAACCTCATGCCAAAAGTGATCATGGAGAAATTAGGCCTACAGATAACTAGACCATATAAGGATTTATATTCTTTTAACTCTAGCAGAGTGAAGTTTTTGGACCTGATCAAAGATCTCTATGTAAATTTGACCCAAATCCCAGCCAAGTGCACAGTAATGGATGTTGTAGTGGCTGATGTACCTCCCAAGTATGGCATGTTGTTGTCAAGATCATGGGGTGCTAAGTTGTAGAGTACAATGCAAATCGATATGACATATGCCACTATCCCTGTTTTTAGCCAACCTCAAAGACTTTATAGGGAAGCACACATGAAGTTCATGGTGAGTAGCCCAGAGAAACAAGATAATTCCCCTCTTTAATCTGTTCATAAAGACCTAGACTCTTTTATCCTTTACAATGATGAGTTTACTAACGATGAAGAGCTAGAAGATAAAAATTTAAACAGTCGAGTAGAAGATCCAAATCAAAACATAATAGCAACTCTGGAGACAGAGGAGAACGAAGGAGAAATGCTCGAAAAGCCTGTTGAGTTGGGAAATCAATATTATCAAAACCAAGACCTTAGAGAGCAGGGAACCCATCAACATGCTGATCTCAGAGAACAAGAGGACAATAAGGATGAAGCTGATAATGAGCCTGTAAATAGTCCCTTATGGAGTATGAGCTTTGATGGGTCTTGCACTAGGAAGAGTGCAGGAGTTGGGGTATGGTTGCAAAATACTGAAAACAATTATGCTGAGAGTCATGTCTTCAAGCTAAAATTCAAATGCACAAACAACATAGCAGAAGATGAAGCTCTCCTCTTAGGATTACATCTGTTGAAAAAACTAGGAGTTGAGAGGCTAGTTGTTCATGGGGACTCAGAACTGGTCATCAAACAAATAAATGGAGAATACACTGCAAAACATCCTAGGTTAAGGTCATATAGGAATGATGCCATGGATATTTTGAAGAAATTTGTGGAATATGAGCTGGTGTTTGTCCCCAGAAGTCAAAATATACTTGCCAACGGTTTAGCTTGTGCTGCTAGTTCATGTCAAAGACCACTTAGTGACAAACAACTCATTGTTCAAACAAAATATAGACCAGCAATACCAGATAATGAAAAATATCGGTAGGTGTTTGAGGGTGATAAATAGATAGAATATTTCTTGCTTTCCAAGAATGAGTTTGAATTGCCAAATTCAAACTCTAAGTCCGATGAAAACTGTCTGGATAAAGAACCCCCCGATGAAGGAAAACCATTCCCCATTGCAGAAATAAAGATGTTGACCAGAGAATTCAAAAATCAAATAGAAGAATACATAAACGCAAGTAGGGAAGACATAGAGGTACTACAGTCGAAAGACAAAGGCATGCCCAGAGGACTAGCACCCCTTGAGGATCTCTTTGATTTTAATGATGTGGCAAAGAAACCAACAATAGAACCCACCGAATCTGATATTGAAGAATGCAATATAGGCAACAAAGACAAGCCTAAGATGATCAAATTATCTAAAACATTGCCAACACATATCAAACTGAAATACATTTGTTTATTTAAAGAATTTGTTAATTTTTTTGCTTGGATCTATGAAGATTTGAAACCCTATGACACAGAGATCATCCAACATAAGATTCCATTGAAAGAAAACCAGAAACCTTTTAGGCAAAAGCTACACAGAATAAACCATGTACAATTACCTCTGGTAGAAAGAGAAATTAAGAAAATGTATGAGGTTGGGATCATAGTCCGTGTGAGGTTTTCAGACTGGGTATCTAACCTTGTGGCTGTAAGGAAAAATACAGGAGAAATTAGGCTATGTATTGATTTTAGAAACTTAAACAGAGCCTCACTAAAGGACAATTACCCCTTTCCCTAAAGGGAACACATCTTACAAAGGGTAGTTGGTTCCAAGAGGATTTCTCTGCTAGACGGATTTTCAGGGTACAACCAGATCTTAGTACTCACAGAAGATCAACTTAAAATAGCTTTCACCACTCCTTGGGGTACCTTCATGTATGTCAAGATGCATTTCGGATTAATGAATGCTGGTGCCACATTTCAAAGAACTATGGACATTGTATTCTCAGAAGAAATAGGGTACTTCGTTGTAATTTATCTTGATGACATTACAGTCTATTCCAAGACTGATGAAGAGCACATTAAACATTTGAGAAAGGTCTTTGAGAAATGAAGAAGGTTTGGGCTATCTTTGAATCCCAAAAATACATTGTTTGGTCTCCAAGAAGGTAAACTTCTAGGTCATATCATATCTGAAAAGGGGATTAAAATAGACCCAAAAAGGGCTGAGGGTATATTGCAAATTAGTCACCCTAGAAACATCAAGGAATTGTAGTCTTTCATTGGGAATATTAATTTCTTGAGGAGGTTCATACCCAACTTAGAAGAACTCCTTAGAAACATAACTAATATGCTAAAGAAAGAAGTAGGAGTTAAATGGACTCTAGAAGCTAATAAATCCTTTGAACTGGTAAAACATGCACTCAGCCGAGCACCAGTTCTTATCAGCCCTGATTTTACCAAGGATTTCCTCATCTTCTCATTTGCATCAAAACACATTGTGGATGCTATCTTGTTACAGAAAAATCCAAAGGGGAAAGAGAAACTAATTGCATTTTTCAGTAAGTCATTAAGAGATGCACCTCTAAAATATAATATCGTGGAGAAATAGACCTATGCCTTGGTAAAGGCTTTGAAGGATTTCAGAGTGTATATTTTACATTCCCATATTATTGCCTTTGTGCCTAACATAGTGGTAAAAGAGGCAAGTGGATTTTTGTGATACTAGAATATGATTTGGAAATCAAACCCACTAAACTCATCAAGGGTCAAGGCTTAGCACAATTGATGGCTAAATCTAACTTACAAGCCCTTGACATAAATATGGTAGATGCTTTGGACAAACATGAAGGGTTACCAGCTCCCATTGTTGAAGATCATTTCAAAAACTCACCTAGGTATGAAGATATCTTGTATGTGCTTATAAACCTTAATGCTCCTCCTAGTTTATCTAAGACAAAGGCAAGGTTTTTAAAGTTGAAATCTACAGATTATTGCATTTTGAATGAATTTTTGTATTGGAAAAATGCCAATGGTTTATTGCTTAAATGTTTGCCTAAAGTTGATGCAGATAGGATCAAGCATGAGTTTCATGAAGGTGAATGTGGAGGCCATCTCTACTGGAAAACCACTACCAATAAAATCCTTAGAGTTGGCTATTAATGGCCCACCCTATTCCAATATGTCCACAAGATGACAGTTACCTGCCACAAATGCCAAATATTTGAGGGCAAAAGAAAACTCCTTCCTTTACCTTTACAACAAGTCACTGTTGAAGCTCCTTTTCAACAATGGGGCCTAGAATTCATTGCGGAAATCCATCCTGCTTCATCTTCCCAACATAGATGGATACTCACAGCCACTAATTATTTCACTAAATGGATAGAAGCCATCCCTTCTAGGAATTCTACAGAATCAGTTATCATAAAATTCCTTGAAGACCATATCCTATCTAGATTTGGCTGCCCTGGGAAAATCATCACTGACAATGCTGCTGCATTTGGTTCGAAAAATATGATTGATTTTTGTCATAAATATCAGATTATACTTGGTCATTCCACTTCGTATTACCCTCAAGGTAATTGGCTGGCATAATCATAAAATAAGAGTTTGGTGACCATCATCAAGAAGCTACTTGAAGATAATAAAAAATCATGGCATAATAAGCTGGTGCATGCTTTATGGGCAGACAGATTGATGAGAAAGAAATCCATTTGAATGTCTCCCTATCAGCTAGTTTATGGAGCAAATGCAGTTTTACCTACCAGTTTGGGAGTACCAGTGATAAAATTGGTCCAAGAAATACAATCAGAGGAAGAAAACATGGTAAGGAGGATCAATAAGACCATACATCTCCAGCAAACAAGGGAAGAAGTCTATAACAGAGCACAGAAAGTGCAAGAGAACATCAAAAAGTTGTTTGATAAAAGGAAAAAGGCATGTAATTTAAAAATTGGGGACAAGGTACTCAAATAGGACTCTAGGAGAGAGGATAAGCGTAAGCATAAACAAGTGGGGGGGAAGGCACTTGTCATTCAATGCAGATTGGTCCCAATGCATTTTTTCTGCAAGAGCTGGATGGTACGGATCTGTTCGGGGGTCTTGTCAATGGCAGGATGCTGAAAAATTACTTCTACTAAGCTCAGTTTAAATTTTTCACTCCCATTTTAAATATTACTTCTTTGTTTTGTTTTGAAAGAAAGGAAAAAATAGATAAAAAAAATAAAAAGAAGGGTTCAGACAAGCTCAAATCTTGAACCTATGGAGTTTTTAAAAGAATGGCTCAAACTAGACCAAAACCTGAGCCAGAGAAAAAGGAAGAAGTCTGGTTCTAACATGCTCAAAACTTGAACCAGCAAATAAGAAGAAAAATAGCTCTAATAGGATCAAAACCAGAGCTGAAATGAAGAAAGAAAGGTGACTCTAAAAAGCTCAAAATCTGAGTCACAACAAGAAGGAAGAATGCTTGGAATTTCATATCTTTAGCCTTCGAAATTTTGGTTTTGAATTTCTACAAGTTTCATTTCATGTGGAAATTTTCTTTATGCCATAGACCCACAACAAATCAGACAGTCTAATCCTGGTTTGGCTGTATTTCAATTTATGTTTTAGAATATAGAGAATGAAAAATCTGTCAGACTGTTTAATCCTGACATATATTAGATTAGGTAGTGAAGCTATGAGTCCAAATGTTTAATCTGGTCTCATGGAGGAATAAGGGTAGAATTAGATTAGTTTTTTCTTTCAATAAAAATGATGAAGTGAAAGGTTTGCAAGTCTAAATGCACCTTGAAGAAAAAATGTTAGGACAGTAGGATGGGTAGGTAGTTGTTTGGGGAAGTATTGCTGTTGATTTAATGCTCTTCATTTATGTAGCAGCTGATCAAAAAAGAAAAAATATGGTCAAGTACTAGGCTCTCGCCTATTTCCAAATATTACATCTAAGATTCTTGACACCTTCAAGAAGATACCATCCCCATGTGGAGCCACTGTTAGCCACCTATAGTAATTTGTCAAAGCAAACAGGTGGCTAAATTTGTCATCAAGCCTTCAAGTGATAAATTCCCTTGAAAATATATCATCCTTGAAGTCTTATGGTTTTCATATCCTGGAGGTTCATCTTCACTTCTGTTTCCATCTTAAAACCATGATGATTCACCAAAAAAGTTGTTCCAAAGGCCTCTGAAACCACCTATTTTCACTCCTTCCCCCCCCCTCCCCCCCATTTTCATAAAGCCTTATTTCAACTTCTAACCCTCCATTTAACCTCAAAGGCCTGAAATCCCCTTTAATCCTTGTGAAACCCCCTTTATAAGGTTTAAAAACCTGTCTGCACCCCTCTTGGAACCTTCAAATTCCTCAAAAAACCCTTTAAAATCCTTCAAAATCTTCATTTTCTCTCTAAAGGCTTAAGCCCCTTTCGGCTTAGCCCTTAGCCCCTTTCTCCACATGTGACCCGAAGCCATAACCAGGCACTAAGTCCTTACTACTCATCGCAATCAGAGTTTCCTTTCTTGGCCTTCCCTTTATTCTTCTAACCCTTTGATGCGATAGGCGCCTTTTCTTCCGCCTTCAGTCCTTCCATTTTCCACAAAACCATGTTTTTGCCTTATAATTAGCCCCCGCCATCGCAATCACAATTTTCTTCTTCCCGAACTTCCCTTTATCCTTTTCCCTGACGTGATAAGCACTCTTCCCTCCGAACCCCTGGTCCTGCTTGATCCCACAGGACCACACCCTAGGTGCTTATTCCGTCCATACCCATCGTATCAGAAAATTTTAGTTCATCGATCCCTTTCCTTTCCTTCCGTGAAGAATGATCCCCAATGTGATCCTAGCCATCCACTCAGCAAATCCGACGGTTCATGCACTATCTTGCTATCCACTCCGTGAAAAAATTGCTGACCTCAGCACTTGGGCCCACTCCTTTTCTCCCTACCACTTCTCTGCCTATCATGCTCACTCCGCGCCGTTCGATCTCTCACCCCAAATCCGAGGGTCAACATTGCATTTCGCGCAATTTTTTGCCCCTTCACACAGTGCGCCACTTCCGTGTGATAAAATTAATTTTCAAAATCCACGTTTCGATCGCTTTATGGTATCGCGTTCCATTCACCCTGTTAGCTCCCAAATCTACCTTAGGCTAAAATAAGGCAGAAGAAGGACAACACCAAACCACGCTCAGCCTCGTAGCTAGCCCTACGAGGACAGGAGAAGGCTCTCTCCGGCTCAATCTCAATAAAAATATTCAAAGGGGCTTGAGATGACTAAAACAACAACCGATCTTAGGCTAGATAAACAGATAGGAGGGTTTGATTTTGATTTTTAGGGGTTTTTGTTGGAAAAAGGGAAAAACAATTTTTGGGCTTGGGGATGAGGCCAATTTCTTGCAGAGTTCAAGTTGGGGCGGGGGTGGGAAATGGATTTGATGTCTTAGATCAAATGAATGGTTTGTCTGTGAGGAGGTGAAGAGGAAAGAGTGCACGAGTCCTCTTCAATACGACGAAAAACATATAAAACTAAACGAAGTCTAAAGCGGAAGCACCTGACAGATCAATGAATTCTACCTCAATTACTCATTTTTTTAATTAGGAAGCATAGAGAAGGAAATGGAATACATGTAACATTAATGAAAATTAAAATAACATGAGAAGAACATCATCAAAACTTAGAAGCCACAAGGATCCCAACAGAGAGTCTTTCGCAAAACTTTGGTCTTTCCTTTGCAAAAGCGAAAATAGATGTACGATGAGGTGCCAACTTTTCCCAAGTATCCAACTTTGAAAATGTCTCGGAAAATACAATATATAGACCATCCTAACCCCTTCCATGCCTCTGGGGGTCAGGCTCATCGGGTCTGAGGGGCATTTCAATGATTCTAAATATGGAGCTAAAATCTAGGCAGCCAAACAACTTGCCTCTATATGCTAGGAAACTGATCCATTCACTTAATTTTCACTTTTTAGTGAATGAATCCTCTAGAACAAGTAAAAACATGCCAAACTTACATCATGGTTACCAAATTACATCATGGTAGATCAATCATCACATGAAAAAGCAAAACTGGTCAAAACTGGGTGAATTTCTGAGCTGAAGAGTGAAAATGAGGCAAAATTTCTCTATGCGCCGCGCTCAATTTCTCTATGCGTCATGCCACTTTGGAGGTGATTTGGAGGCACTTCCAAAAGTCAAAAGTGAGCTCATGATAGCTCGTTGAAAAGCCCTGGATGTCTGATATCCAACCCAAGTGGAAAGTTTCAATTTGGATGTCATTTATGCCTCCAAAAATGCAATCTCCCAAGACTAGTTCCTACTGGTGCAAAAGTGGCAGAAAGGCCATTTTGGAGTGTTTTTGGCCCTTTAGACAGCCCAGAATTTGATGAAATGCTTCGGCCATTCCTAAAAATACATAATATATCATGAAAAAACCAAAAATGCAAATTTTTCCTCCAGAAGATGTCCCAATCATAAGCGCGCGTCGGGTGGCGCAACGCGTCGGGCGGAAAAACCTGTTTTGCAACCAAAATTTTCAAAATGAAAAAATCTTCTCCAAATTTGCTGAAATTTGGAGTGAAGGTCTCCCATCATGTCTCATGCTCAGCCAAGGAAGCTTTGGCCATTTGTAGTCATGGATCGGAGCCCAGCACTAAGCCTTTCAGTGCTTTCCTCAATCTCGCCTTCAGGATTTTCATCCTGGCTCTGCAAACGTGTGTGCGGGCCCAAGAGTGGTTCTTCATATGTCTGAGCATGTCTTTGTCCCTATTGACCTTCACCAACAACTTCTAAAGATTCCCGTTGACTCTCTCAATCCAAATCTGTCGCTTAAAAGGTGTCATGTCACCCGGTCTCTTTCGGGCCAATTCCCGATCTTCACGGATTCTCTGCAGCTCCATGAGTGTCTGTTGATCCTCCAGTTGTTTATTCCACTGCTCCAAGTAATATATAACCCACTGAGCTATCTAAAACTTCAGGGTCAAGGTGTCAATCTCATATTTTTGTTCCTGGATGGTCTCTCTCATCCTTGAGCTAGGAGAGCTCAGATCAACATCGATGAGTGTAAAATCAGTGTCTTGGCCTTCTGAAGGGCCCTCATCGTGAATAGGCTTCTTGCCTCTTTCCTATACCTGTGTTGATGTATAAGGCGAGACCCCTTTCACGCCATGTGGAGATAGTACTCGCGCTGCTGATGAAGGTAACGATACCCCTTCCATCCCTGGTGGAGATAGTACTCGTCGTGCTGCTGCAAATAAGGCTCTGTGGCCTCTCTGATATGTCACACACACTGGAGCACTGATAGGCTCAGTCTCAGGAACCTAAAACTGATGTGAAGGCTATACCTCATCATGAAAAATCTTGGGAGGAGGCTGGGGGGCTGCAACGATGTCACGGGAAATGAACTCATCCCATGTGATGCCCTGCAAACCAAGTTGATGTACCACAATCATCTTGATGAGCGCATAATGATAGATGTTGTTATGTTGCTGCTTTGCATTATTCTTCTGCACAAGGGTAGTCATCCACTCTATATTTCGGCACATGAAGTATGGAATATTCATCAGTCGCACTCTCGTGAAATGCATCAAAAGTCTGATATGGTATGCATAAAGGCGTGAGAATCTAACCTCACAGCTGAAATATCGGATGATGAGTTTTATCAATGGTGCATAAGACTCCTTCAGAAACCGGAATGGAAATAATCTGCTCAACTGCCTCAAATATCCAGGCCTGATGTAGGGTTCATAATATGCTCTATCCAACTGCTGTCTCTTATTCCACTCCTCACCTATGTTTGGTATCCCGGTTGCCTCAGAAATGGTCTGTGGTGTTAAGGTAAAGTTCACCCCAGCAAGATTTACATGACCGTCACGCAAATGTAGGACAAATAAGCGAACCAAATCCTGATGGTTCTTAATTTGAGATATCATCTCGCAATACTGAAAACATGAATGTTGTTGAAAGCAAGTCATTGCAAGCGGGCAGGCCTGCAATTGAACCAAAGAAGTCGGCTCCTCCCTGATGTGCCTGCCACTTTTATGAGACCTCCTTGGTACATTTAGCTCTGCGGTTGAATCACTGTCCTGCTCATATCCCTGCTCATATGATGAAATTTTATCTGACATGATGCTGAAAGCAAGGTGTTTGACAAATAGGTGGTGATAAATATATGGTCAAAACAAGAGTTTGTTTTTCAATACCAAGTCTGCCACATATACAATAAGGTGTTGTGGATAAATGTCACAAGGAATAAAATAGACTGTCAAGTGCATTTAAGTGTGAGGACAGTCACTGTTTGAGGGACTTAGGGATTTGGACAATTTACAAGTGATATAGGAAAAAGTGATAGTGATGGGGGTATGATTAGGCAATAGAGACAACCTTTGAATGCTTTGGAAATTAGGATTTCACCAATGATAGGAAGGGAGGGAGATGATGGAAAATGATAGGGTTTGGGGGTTAACACAGGCATAAAATGGTATAAGGGATATGGGACAGTAGATATAGGAGAAGGGATCGTGATATAATAGTGTGACAGTACTAGCAGTGATAACAATGATAACAATGACAAGAGCTCACATGACAATGGAATGAGTGTTTAAGCACAAAAGTTCAAATTTTAATCACCTCTTTCAAACCCTTGGGAGAAGATTTCAATATGAGTATAGGGTTTATTCTTTCACCAATTAAACTCTTGAATTTCTCCTTCAAATGACACCCAACAGGAATTAAACTTAGATAGCAAGCACACACAACTTACTTGGAGGAAAATGAACTGAATTGATTTGAGTTTTGATGAAGGAAGATGAGTTTCGGCCTTTGGGGCTCTGTGCGCCACGCGCAAGCCCAATGCCCCATGCTCAGTGGGTGCGCCACGCCCTTATAAATTTGCACTGAGTTTTCCGGCTCTATGCGCCACGTCGTGTGGGTGCGCCGCGGCCTATCCCAATGCGCCGCGTTGTCTTCAAATAGATAGTCGGCCCTTCTAAAACGCAGTTTCGCTCTTCAACTTCAAACTTGAATTTCTCTTGGAGATTTTCTCAATCACTCTTGTTGCAAATGAATTAATAATCTTGGGAAATATCTCATATAGACATGGTTTTAATTTTTTCTTCTTCAAAACCCATTTTGTAATGTTTTTTGACTTTGGCACTTTTTCATTAAATACAACTTTGTCTTTTGTTTCCTCACTGACTTTCTGAAGCTAGAATGATGAAATTGGTTGATTTTTTGCAGGGATGTTGGCATCGATCATTGGCAAAGGATGACCAGAGTTTGCATGGTGAAGTAAAACATGGTGGAAAGATACATTTTATTGCAATTTTTTTTTTGACAATTTCGTCTTCAAAACAGAGTTTTGAAGAAGAAATGTCCTCGAGCATATTTGATGATGAAAATTTTGAAATGAAAACTTATTTAAAACCTCCTCATGGCCTGCGGGCATTATTTAACATTTCAGATGACCAAACCCTAGACCTAAAAACTAAAATAACTCTTTTTGACCAAAATAACATCTATGACTATAAATGACATGAACTGAACTTTGATGAATATTGATAAATTTTGACCAACCCAGCAGGTACAAGCATGAGGGAAAATGAGAGAACAAAACCCTTCCATTAGTCAATGGCATGCCCCTAACGGAATGCAGATTGATGAGCTGAATGAGACACCTAAAAAATGAAGTGAAAAAAGAGAAATGACCTCTGACGGAGGGATAACAAGATCGACTCTAACATTGGCTCCAATGGGGATGGTAGCTCCTTGGAGGTGCCAAGAACGACAGATCTTTGGGAGAGCAGACCAGTGCCTTATCCATTGGGCTATGGAGTCCATTATTTTGACAAAACAACTCAATACTGTTGACTGAATTTATTTGACTGAAACTTTTACTCAGACTGACTCAACTTTTAAAACAGAAATGACTGAACCAAACCGACTGAACAGACTCAAACCAAAACTGAGATCCTTCTTCAGAATTATAGCCTTCACTTCGGGCCGCAAACTGAAGAAAATATTACAATGCACACTTGCAATGAAATTGAAATAAATGATATGTAAAATAACAATGTGATCAGCAGAAAACATCTTAGAAATGGTATCGTTTGAGCAGCCGACCATTGATCGGCCCTCCTGGACAGTCTTCGCCGTTCATTTCCTTCAAAAGAAAGGCGTTCTGACCTTGATATGCTGCAATCTTGAATGGACCTTTCCATAGGTTTTCAAACTTACCGTGTTTACCTTTGTCCTCATTCCTAGCATCCCACTTCAGTACCACTTCCTCCAACTGGAATTTATCCGCCTTCGCTTTTCTTTCATAGATATTTTTTATTCTCTCCTGCAATTTGAATGTTTTCTGGAAGACCTCTTCCCTCATTTGCTGCAAATGAATCATATGATTTATCCTTCTCTGCATATGGCTTTCTTCACTACCAGCCTCCTGAAGAAGCTTGACTACCGGAATAGCAAGGGAGGTAGGAAACACTGTGTCTACACCATATACCAGCTCGAAAGGAGACATACCAATGGATTTTTTCTGACTTACCCGATCAGCCCAAAGTGCATTTACTAACTTCTTATGCCAACCTTTCTTATTGACTTCCAGCAGCTTTTTGATGATGTTAACCAATGATTTGTTGGATGATTCCGCCAATCCATTGCGTTGCGGATGATAGGCGGTTGAATGTCCCAACGTGATATGATATTGTTGCAAAACTCAATCATCTTTCTTGACTTAAAAGCCGCTGCATTATCTATGATCAATTTACTCGGGCAACCAAAACGAGACAAAATGTTGTTCTCAAGGAAATAAATAGTTACCGAATCGGTGGCTTGCCTTGTGGGAACTGCTTCGATCCATTTCGTAAAGTAATCGGTGGCTGTCAGAATCCATATATGTTGTCTTGAGGAAGGAGGATGGATCTCCCTAATGAAATCCAAACCCCACTGCTGAAAAGGGGAGCTTACCTTAATAGGCTTGAGTGGCAATGGCTGTAATTTCTGCCTTCCTTCAAAAATCTGGCACTCATGGCAGCCTTTAACTGTTTTATTGACATCAGCAAACAATTTCGGCCAATAGTACCCTGCTCTCAAAATCTTGTTGGCGGTTGTTTTCCAAAAATGATGACCTCCGCAGTCTCCTTTATGGAAATCCTCCATTACCTTCTTCGCTTCTTCCTCCACCAAAAAATTCAACAACACACCACCCGGATCTTTCCAATAAAGTGCAGAATTCAAAATACAAAATTTTACAGCCTTTAGTTTCAAAGTTCTACCTCTGTTTCTAGTCATGCCAGGCGGTGATGACAGATTTTGAAGGACATACATGATATCTGAATACCATGGGGAAGCGACAAACATTTCCGATACCTGAAGTGGTGAATTCTCCTCATCCTCATCAGACATAGCAGCAATCAGATTTATGTCTAGCGAATGCAAATTCAATTCAGCCATAAGCTTCGCCAGCCCCTATCCCTTGATAAGTTTCGTGGGCTTTATTTGCACATCATATTCCAACAAAGCTGCAATCCACTTGACATGTCTTCCTTCCGGATCAGTCTGTAGTAAAACATCCTTCACGGCAACGTTAGGAACATAAGCTAAAATATGGGAATGCAAAATGTATACCCGGAAATCCTTCAATGCCTTTACCAGTGCCAGAGCTTGCTTCTCAATGATGTTGTACCTCAAGGCTGTGTCTCTAATAGTTCGACTAAAAAACACTATGGGCTTCTCATGTCCATCACTTTTCTTCATTAACACAACTGCCATGGTATGTTCCGAAGCAAAGGAAAACAAAATAAAGTCTTGGGTGTAATCCGGGCTAATCAACACCGGAGCTGAAGATAGTGCCAATTTCACCAAATTAAAGGATTTTACCGCTTCTTCAGTCCACTTCACTTGGCTGTCCTTTTTCAGCATATTTTTTATTTCTCTTAAATGCTCAGCAAGGTTAGGGACAAAACGATGCAAAAATTTCATCTTACCATTAAAAGACTGAATCTCCTTCTTGTTCCTGGGAGGGTCAATTTGCTGAATTGCTTCAACACGTGCTGGATCAATATGAATGCCATCTTTGGAAATAATGAGACCAAGTAATTTACCTCATCCATGGCGAACAAGCTCTTTTTAGGATTAAGCGAGACACCATATTTTCTGCACTTTTGAAAAACAACTTTCAAGTGATACATATTCTCTTCATCTGAATTTGAAAAAATCGTCAAATCATCAAGGTATATAACAAGGAAAACATCTTTTTCATTCGCAAAAGTCATTTCCATCGCCCTCTGGAAAGTTGCACCAGCATTCTTCAAACAAAATGGCATCTTGGCATAGTGGAATGTTCCCCATGGAGTGGTGAACGCTGTTTTGTCACGGTTGTCCTCATGGACCAAAATTTGGTTATATCCAAAATAACCATCGAGCAGTGACATGCGTGATGCACCAACTACTCGCTGTAGTATATGATCCATCTTAGGCAATGGATAATTGTCCTTCAATGACACCTTGTTCAAATTTCTGAAATCAATACACAATCTAATCTCACCTGCCTTTTTCCGCACTGGCACCAAATTTGAAATCCAATCAGAAAATCTAATGGGAACAATGATTCCTGCTTTATACAATCTGTTTACCTCCTTCTCAATCGATGGCAGCAACTTCGGATTGATTATTCTTATCTTTTGTCTGAAAGGCTTCTGATTAGGCTTGATTGGAATAGTATGCTGAATTATATTCGTATCATACGTCTTTAAATCTGAATAGTCCCACGCAAAAGAATCAGCAAAAGAAGACAACAAACTCACATATTCAGCTTTTACCTTGGGTGGAAATGGTTTGGATAACTTCACCATCTTCGGATTCTCGGCTGTTCCGATGTTTACATCTTCAACTCCCTTCTCAGTTGGTCGTAAGGTGGGTTTCTTAGCCACATCATCCTGATCAAAGAGCTCCTCTAAAGGTATCAAGCCTTTAGGAATAATGTTATCTTTCAGCTGCAACACTTCCATTTGATTGACTTGAACATCATCACCATCATAAAATTCGACATCAATTGAGGTATCTTTGAACTTACCTTTATTTTGCAGAAAATCATTAATCTCATCATCATCTTGGAAAACTTTCCAACATCTTCGATTATCCGGGACGGTAGGACGGTGCTTCACATGGATCTCGAACTTATTGCTTGAATTCATTGGGATCTTTAAATTACTTTCTGCCTTAGCAAGTGCATCTGCAATTCCATTTTGAATGCGAGGAATACAAGTCAAGGTATAATCTGAAAACTGCTTCAAAATATCAAGGACAACATTCCGATAAACTCGCATATGTGGATGTTTTGTTTGATATTCTCCCTTTACTTGCTTAATCACCAATTCAGTGTCTCCATAAACTGCAATTCTCTTAGCATTCAGCTTTCTAAGAATATTTAGGCCAGCAATCATAGCTTCATACTCAGCCTCATTGTTTGAACAATCGAATGCTAACTTGTAAGAACATACCCGTACATTTCTCGGTACCTTGTTTGGAGAGGAAAAAGGACTGCGTACCCAAATACCAATTCCAGCACCATCACTCCCAACTGCACCATCAAAATCCATGGTCCATAGACCCTCTTCATCATCTTCTAAGTGCCGAAATTGTGCTAGCTCTGTTTTTTCTGCTTGCTGTCCACTATCTTTAGCTGATTGCTCAACTGTGCTTTCCAGTTGTTGCCTTTCCTTCTGCAAAAATTCTCTGAAATTATCGGTAATCTCTGGAATACCTTCTGCTTGAACTAACTGACTATCTACATCATTAAAAATATCGGAAAACAAAACAAAAGACTCTAAATCTGTATGTACATAATTAATCGGATGATTAACCGGTTTCTCCTTGGTTGTGATCATGTATTTCATTTTTTGTTCCCGGTACAATTTTCTCATTTGGCCAAACACGGGAATTGTTGCATAGGAGAAATCTAACTGTAATGTCCCTTTCAACTTTGCTCGCCAAGATCTGGAAAGCAGCATACCAAATCTCGGAGGAATGTCTGCTACAACAACGTCCATCAAAACATTCTTTGTAGGAATCTGATCCAAGCTTACAACCAAGTCTTTAATGAGTGAAATACATCTCACTCTGCTAGAATCAAATGAATAAAGATCATGGTACTTCTTGGTAATTTCTAAACCCAACTTTTCCATGATTTCTTTTGGCATAAGATTATGGGAAGCACCGGAATCGAACATGGCATTATGCAACACAAACTCATGCAATCGAAGACTAATATAAAAAGGAGGCACTTCACTATTCGGAGACTCACCATCTAAAGCTGGTCCAAATATCAGCTTCGGTTGATCATCTTCAATATTCACCATGTCAGACATGGGATCGAAATTCAAAATTTTTGAAACTTGACCTTTATAACTGTTGTTCTTCATTATTTCAGTCAAGGGAATGGATACCTTTAATTTAGAAATCTCATTCTCTAAACTAAAGGCTGAAGTCTTTTCGATCTCTTTGGCTAGAACATCTTTCTTTTCATCCTTCTCCCTCGATGTGATTGGCTGATTTGATTTTTCTGCTGATGATGACTTGGTGGCAGCGGGATCAACTATCTCTTTTGCTTTCTTTTGTGCAACAGGTGAATCGTTTTTAGGTGCTGAAACTTCCTTTCTCTTTTGAATTGGATTGACTGGTACATCTCTGTTTCTAAGAGAATATTGCTTCTGCTGGGCTGAAAATGCATTCATATAACCTCTTTGATACTCGTCCGAATCTTCTTCAAGGGCTGCATCATTAGCCAAGATAAAATCCTCATCTCTTTGTACCGCTGAAATTTCTGCATATTCTTCATCTTCGGTGATATAAATGGGAAAATAATCAGGAGTAAAGAAATTATTTTCCTCCCCTAATACATCATCTTCATCATCTGAATCCTGACCAAAAAAATTCTGCTGAAGAGGTGTCTTTACTTGCTATTGGGCTGCTGGTTCTTGTGCTCACTGTTCTCGTTGCTTAATCCTGAATTGGGGCTGCTGCTGAACACGGAAGTTGGGATTTCGAATCTGGGGTTCGGGCTTATCAAGAGTGAACCTTTTGAACATTTTTTCCACCTTGCGAAGTATCTAATATGTAGATGTAGAAGCTTCTTCCTTTATCACAACTTTATTCTCTGCTTTCAATCTAGATCTTTTTTCATTCAAATTTTCCTCAACACTCATGGAAAATATTCTGCATGTCCTCTAAAGTAGGCGGATCTATGTCTCGTAACGAATAGGCCATCTCTGGATCAAAACCATTCGGGAATTTTAACAAATCTGACTTCTTAGAAGGCCTCAAATCATCAGGAATTGCATTATAAACCGCATTAAATCTGATAATATAGTCTTGGATAGACTCACCAGGATTGCACTTGATCTTAGTATACTCAGAAGTGATTTGAAGCAGATCTTTCTTCATTTCCCACCGATATAGAAACTGTCTCTAAAGCTCTTCTAATGTATTAATACTTCTGGGCTGCAAAGCTCTGAACCATGTCAAACCAGGAGGTAACTCCTCAAAACTGGAATTGTGTATTAGCTGAAGAATGTACATGCTTATATAGATGGGAGGTGAGGCTATTGGGATTCAGCTCCCAATGACTCTTGGCCTTCCTTATTTCCTAATAATAAATAATATAAAAAAATACATGTGCACACCCATCCATAGGATTAGGTGTCAACATTCCCCCCTTTAATCCGAAGGGATGTTGGTGAGTCCAAGCATCGATCTGAACTTTTCAAACTTTTCTCTTCCAAATGCTTTGGTGAAGATGTCAGCAGTTTGCTCATTTGTGGAACAATGATGTAGATGGATGGTTTTGGCCTGAACATGATGTCGAATTAGATGGTACTTTGTATTAATGTGCTTTGTTCGATCATGGAACTTTGGGTTCTTGGCCAACTTTATTGCAAAAGTGTTGTCGATCATGAGTGGTGTGGAATACATTTGTTTCATCTGCAAATCTTCCAGGATTTTCCGGAGCCACACAATTTCTTTTGTTGCTTCAGCTGCTGCCACATATTTTGCCTCGGTCGTGGAATCTGCTGGAACTGACTGTTTGCGTGATCTCCATGAGACAGCTCCTGATCCAAGACTCATGGTGTAACCTGTAGTAGACACCCCTGTTTCTTTGTCGCCATCAAAGTCTGAATCAGAGTAGCCGGTCAAGATGAAGTCGCCTACCTGTGTATATTTGAGTCCAAAGTCTTGAGTCCCCTTCAAGTACCTTAGTACTCTTTTTGCAGCAGACCAATGTCCTTCACAAGGTTTCTGCATGAACCTTGAGAGGATTCCAACAGCAAATGAGATGTCAGTTCTGGTGGTGGTCAGATAGATAAGACTTCCTACAAGTTGTCTATACTTAGTTACATCCTCAAATTCCTTCCCTTAAACATATGTGAGCTTCAAGTTTTGTTCCATTGGAGTGCCTAAGGGTTTACAATCATCCATGCCAAATTTGTTCAAGAGATCTCCAATGTACTTCTTTTGAGAAAGAAATATGAATTTAGGATGTTGAATTACTTCAATACCCAAATAGTAATGAACATGACCCAAATCGGTCATTTCAAAACCTTTCTTCAACTCTTTCTTCATGGATGCAATATAGCTCTCATTGTTTCCTGTTATCAAAAGATCATCTACATATACCACAAGATATACAACTGTTTTTCCAACTTTCTTAACAAACAAAGTTACATCATCAAGATCAAAGTGTTTGAAATCAAGTTTCAGAAGATGCTCGGTCAACTTCTCATACCAGGCTCGTGGTGCTTGCTTGAGGCCATACAAGGATTTCACAAGTTTGCAAACTTTGTGTTCTTGACCCTTTATCACAAATCCTTCTGGCTGGGACATATAAAATTTCTCCTTCAGATCTCCATTCAAGAATGCTGTTTTTACATCCATCTGATGAACTTTCCATCCACTCTGAGCTGCTAAGGCAAAGAGAGTCCGGATGGTGGTCCATTTTGCTGTGGGAGCAAACGTTTCTTCATAATCAATTCCTTCCTTATGTGCGAATCCTTTTGCCACAAGCCTGGCCTTGTGCTTGTCAAGTGAGCCATCTGCTTTGTACTTGTTCTTGTAGACCCACTTGCAGCCAATTGGTTTCGCTCCCAAAGGCGGATCAACCAGCTTCCAAGTGCCATTCTTTATCGAGGCATCATACTCCTTCTGCATCGCTTCTTTCCATTCATCATGAGAAGCGGCTTCTTTAAAGGAAGTTGGTTCATGATCTGTAGACAAACTCAATTCACAGTTATAAGCAATATCCATATCAACAGGGGAATCAGAATTATCTACATCACCTTCGATTTGTTGAGTGGAACTTCTTGTTCTTGTTTTTCCAACCTCATCAGGATGAACATTCTCCAGTGTCTTTGTCAGCCATTTGGGAGGACCTTTCTGAGATGGCCCAGGCTAGTCATTTGACTGAGTTGGGATTGATTCAAGATTCAATCTCCCAATTCTGTCAATCACATCATCCAATGTGTCATTCGTGGTTGTTTCTTCATGTGGGGGAGAGAGTGCTTCAGGACATGATTCCACAGTTTGATTCAATATCAGAATCCCCCCTTCAAGATGTGGAATCACATTATCAAATTCTTGGAAAGACTTTGCATGTGTGAATCTATCCAGGCGATCAAGTTGCCGCTCAACAACCTTGTCACTCTTGGAAGATTAAAGAAATATGACATCTCTTGCTATCACAAACTTCTTATTTGCTTCATCATAGAGACGATATCCTTTGGAGGTATTGGAGTACCCCAAGAAGATACATTTTCTGCTTCTAGCACCTAGTTTGTTCCTTTGACCCTTGGGTATCAAGGCATAACAGGTGGACCCAAAGACCCTGAAATGCTTTACCGAAGGAATGTGGCCATGCCACATTTCAAAAGGAGTTTTGTTTCTAATTGAACTTGAAGGACACCTATTCTTTATGTAAACGACACATAGAACTACATCAGCCCAAAACATCAATTTCACATTCTTGAAAAATAACATGGAGCGAACCATATTTAAGATAGTTCTGTTCATTCTTTCAGCTACACCGTTCTGTTGGGGATTATATGGCACAGTTGTTTGATGTTTGATTCCATGTTTATGAAGATAATTTTCAAATTCGTTTGAAGTGTATTCTTTTCCATTATCAGTACGTAGAGAGCCAATATGTGTTTGTGCATCATTTTCAATCCATGCATGAAAATTCTTGAAAGTTTGAAAACCATCAGACTTATTCTTCAGTAAGTAAATCCAACACATTCTGGTGTAGTCATCAATAAATGTCATCATGTATTTGTTTCCATTTGCAGAAGCAATAGGCATAGGGCCACATAAATCTGAATGAACAAGTTCAAGTTTCCTATGTGCTCTTGAGTGTGAATCATGAAATGACTGTTTGCTATGCTTTCCTAGAATACAAGCATCACATTCCTTAGGTTTTCTAGGAATTGTAGGCAGTCCATCAACACCATTTTTCTTCAACAAACGAAGGCTGTCATAATTTAAGTGTCAAAATCTAGCATGCCATAAAAGACTTGATGGAAATGTACCTTCATCATGATGTGAACTGAATGCAAAGTTTTGAGCATGAGCAGATGAACCTTTCAGCTTCAAAAGTCTCCCTTCTTATATTCCCTCCATGACAAGTGAGTGATCTGATGCTGATCTGACCTCTGCCTTGCCATCAAACAAGTGAACTGAGTGTCCTTGCTGCCGGATTTCGATCAGGGACAGCAAGTTTCTCTTCAACTCCGGGAGGTATAGAACCTCATGTAGGATATGATTAGGAAGACCAGGCAGTTTAAGCCTGACTGTGCCAAGCCCTGATGGCTTGAGTTTGGATTTATCTGTGAAATATACTGCTCCATCAACTTTGTCAGTGAATTCTTCAAAAAAATCTTTTCTAAATGTCATGTGACATGTTGCTCTTGAATCTAGCAACCAATCATCTCTCCATGAAGTAAATGAAACATCAAATAGGTTTTCAGTTACTCCATTGTTACAATGTGCTAGAACAGAATGAGCTGATTCAGCTGGTTTACCTTTGTCTTTGTCATCAGTTTTACCTCTGTCTTGATTTGTTTGTTGCTGAGCTTTAGATTGTCTGCCCCCCTTTTCTCTGAAGTGTCTTCTTCATCTTCTGCCTTCTCTTCCTTTGGATGAACCTGAAGCGTGTATCTTTTCTCTCTGTGCCAAGTAGGCAGCCTCTTTAGAAGATGAAGGGACTGTCATCTTTTTTTGAAGGATGAGAGAAAAAACTTTGCTGGAAAATTTCTCTTGAAGGAGAGAAAACAAAAAAATCTTTGCTGGAAAATGTACTGAAAAAACTCTTTGTTGCAAATATGCTAAATTTTAAAAGGACAGAAACACTTTGCTGGAAAAATATTCTGAATTTAAAAACTCTTTCTGGAAACTAATTCTGCTCAAAAACTCTGAACTGAAGACTGAATTTTTAAAAAAAGACTCTATGCTATAGACTGATTCTGCATAAAAAAAATGTATTTTTTTTTTGTTTGGGGAAAAAATGTATATGAAAAAAAAAATGGAATTATGAATGGGAGGGGGGCGGTATTGTGAAAATGAAATGGGCGGAATGGGATTGAATGGATGTATTATGAATATGAATGGGGAAAGCTATTGAAATGGGGCGGTATTGACTATTCACATTATATAAGGCGTTGTATATAAAATGCAATGCCGCTGTAGTGAAGGCGTTGTATATAAAATGTAAGGTGGAGGCGTTTTAAATAAAATGTGAATGGCAAACAGTGGTATAAATGACAGCGTGATATTACGTGGAGGGGGGCGCACAGTTATTAAATAAAACACAGCGTTGGATATATGTAATGTCAATATATATCAACGTGAACTATGCAGACAGCGCGGTGATATTACAACGGTGGTATTATAGAGTTTGGATGGAGGATTTTACAATGGAAATGGGGGGTATTAATATATGAAGCGGTATTTATAAAGTCTGGTGATATTGTAAATGAGCAGCGGGCGTGTTGGTATAGGGAGATAAAAGGTCAAGTGAAGAAGGGCGGACGGCGGTGTGAGAAGGGCAGGAATTGTATGTGAGTTTGCAGGTGGTGAGTTAGACGCAGAGAGGAGCGTAAGGTGCCGTGGGGAGAACGAAACAGCGCTCACGTGAGGGTCTGCGTATTGGGTATGCTGTTGTGAGGGCGTGAGTGAATAGAAAGTGTGGGATAGAACGCGTGAGGGGTGGAAGGTAGATGGGGAGCACAGGTTTGGGAAGAGCGTGGAGAGGTGAGGGAGTTATGTATAAGCGTGGAGTTTGGTTGAATATATGCAGAGGTATGGAGTGATAAGCTATGGCGCGTGAGTAATAGAGAGCGCAGAGAGGTGAGGGCGCCGGGTATAGGGAGGTGAGGTGAGCGCAGGGTTTGAAAATGGGAGGTGAGGGCGCAGGGATAAATGGAGAGGGAGGTGAGTGAATGGAGCGTAGGGATGAATGAGGAGCCCAAAAGGGCGTTGCATAAAAAAATTTGAACTTGAATCTGCAGAAGACAGAGTTACAGGACTGCTGGAATGGCAGAGCCTGCAATTTGCAGATTGACAGAGCCTGCAGTCTGCAGGAGCTGGAGCTGCAAATGTCAGTGCTAAATAGGGAAAAAAAAAATGCAGAATAACAGTCTAGCAGTTAATGAGCAGCAAAAAACATTAAAAATATTAACTGAGCAAAGGGTAGGGAGTTACACCACAGGGCAGAAATGCCAAATGTGGAGCTAGCTCTGATACCATGTCAAACCAGGAGGTAACTCCTCAAAATTGGAATTGTGTATTAGCTGAAGAATGTACATGCTTATATAGATGGGAGGTGAGGCTATTGGGATTCAGCTCCCAATGACTCTTGGCCTTCCTTATTTCCTAATAATAAATAATATACAAAAATACATGTGCACACCCATCCATAGGATTAGGTGTCAACAAACCATTTACGTACTTCACCTCCAAAAGTTTGCACAAACAATCTCATGGAGACATTCTCTTCATCAATTTCATGGAGGTCAAAAAGGTCTGTCATTCTATCAATATGCTGCTGAGTGGGCACACTTTGTGGAGTTCCATCAAACAAAGGAATTTTACTCTGATAATCAACGGGCATAGGATCCAAGTTTGCTGGCAAAATGAGAGGTGCGAATCTAGTAGCCATTGCTCTTGGTGGATTTATGATCTGTCTTGGAGAAACGGGTGGAGTAGGAGTAGTAGGTGTACGAGGTGTATGTGGTGGAGATGGAGGAGGAACTACTGCTGATTGCTGATCAGATATCGATGGTTGCACGAGAATGGTAGGAATGAAAGAAGTTTCATCGTGAACTTGTGAATCAGATGTAACTACTGACGGACCAAGAGTTTCAGAAGCAGATTCAATAAAATTAGGAATATTCGTTGCCATAATAGAGTTTTGAAGGTTCAGGATGTAATTATCAATGGATCTATTAGCTTGTTCAACCTCAAGATATTTGATAATCTCAAGATTTATGACAGTAGAACCAGTAGCACTTTCAGATTTTGTTTCAAACAACGATAACTCGAACTGATCATCAAACTCAATATCTTCAAGGAACTCAAATACAGTAGGGCATGAATGAGATTTAAACAAAGGGATCATGGGAATTTCTCGTCAGAGGATTCTTGAAATCAGATTGGGATTCTCATACACTGGAGGCGGATCAAGATCGGGATTTGATCTAGTATGTCTTCTAGAAGCCAGTGTGTTGATCTATTCAAAAATCAAAGGGACACAACCGATTTATTTCAGCCTATCAAATTCTATACTCAATCACCCAAAAGTCCAGAATGATGTAATATACTGGGGTAATTCACAAATCAAATGTCACGTCCACAAGCTAAACTGGAGATTGACTGAAGCAGCGTTTATCTACTTCCGCTAATGCATAGCAAAAGCGTTTCGAAAGCTACCTGGCGTGACTTCAGGCTCCGTCTATAAATTATGAAACAAATAACACCAATAAGAAAACCATTTTTTCCCCAGTATGGTCACCACTATGTTAGCTCCCAAATCTACCTTAGGCTGAAATAAGGCAGAAGAAGGATAACACCAAACCACGCTCAGCCTCGTAGCTAGCCCTACGAGGACAGGAGAGGGCTCTCTCTAGCTCAATCTCAATAAAAATATTCAAAGGGGCTTGATATGACTAAAAAAAAAACTGATCTTAGGCTAGAAAAACAAATAGGAGGGTTTGATTTTGATTTTTAGGGGTTGTTGTTGGAAAAAGGGAAAAACAATTTTTGGGCTTGGGGATGAGGCCAATTTCTTCCAGAGTTCAAGTTGGGGCAGGGTAGGCAATGGCTTTGATGTCTTAGATCAAATGAATGGATTTAAAAGACTGCTGAGGAGCTGAAGAGGGCAAGAGAGTGCAAGGATCCTCTTCAAACTGACGAAAAACATATAAAACTAAACAAAATTCTAAGGCAGAGCACCAACAAATCAATGAATTCTACCTCAATTACTCATTTGTTTAATTCAGAAGCATAGAGAATGGAAATGGAATACATATAAAATTAATGAAACTTACAATAACATGAGAAGAACATCATCAAAACTCAGAAGCCACAAGGATCCCAACAAGTGCTGCAAAACTCTTGTCTTTCCTTTGCCAAAAACTGAAAATGAATGTACAATGAGGTGCCAAACTTTTCCCAAGTATCCAACCCTGAAAATGTCTCAGAAAATACAATATATAGACCATCCTAACCCCTTCCCATGCCTCTAGGGGTCGAGCTCATCCTTCTAGGGGTTGTTTCAACCAATTCTAAACATGGAGCTAAAATCTAGGCAGCCAAACAACTTGCCTCTAAAAGGAAGGAAACTGATTCATTCATTTAATTTTCACTTTTTAGTGAATGAATCCTCTAGAAAAAGTAAATATATGCCAAAATTAAATCATGTTTACCAAATTACATCAATATAGATCAATCATTACATCCAAAAGTGAAACTAGTCAAACTTGGCGAATTTCTGAGCTGAAGAGTGAAAATGAGGCAAAATTTCTCTATGCGCCGCGCTCAAAAAATCAATGCATCGCGCCACTTTGGAGCTGATTTTGAGGCACTTCCCAAAGTCCAAATTGATCTCATGATAGCTCGTTGGAAACCCCTGGATCTCTGCTATCCAACCCAAGTGGAAATTTTCAATTTGGATGTCATTTGCCCCTCCAAAAATGCAATCTCCCAAGACTGGTTCCTGCTGGTGCAAAAAGTGGCAGAAAGGGCATTTTTGGAGTCTTTTTGACCTTTAGACAGCCCAGAATTTGATGAAATGCTTCAACCATCCCTGAACATACATAATATATCATGAAAAACCCAAAAATTCAAATTTTTCCTCCAGAAGATGTCCCAATCATAAGCGCGCGTCGAGTGGCGCGACGCGTCGAGCGGAAAAACCTGTTTTGCAACCAAAATTTTCAAAAATAACAAAATATTCTCCAAATTTGCTGAAATTTGAAGTGAAGGTCTCCCATCATGTCTCATGCTTAGCCAAGGAATCTTTGGCCGAGATTCGGAGTGGATCAGGCCTTTTCCGACGTTTCAGTGCTTTCCTCAATCTCGCCTTCAGGATTTTCATCCTGGCTCTGCAAACGTGTGTGCGGGCCCAAGAGTGGTTCTTCATATGTCTGAGCATGTCTTTGTCCCTATTGACCTTCACCAACAACTTCTAAAGATTCCCGTTGACTCTCTCAATCCAAATCTGTCGCTTAAAAGGTGTCATGTCACCCGGTCTCTTTCGGGCCAATTCCCGATCTTCACGGATTCTCTGCAGCTCCATGAGTGTCTGTTGATCCTCCAGTTGTTTATTCCACTGCTCCAAGTAATATATAACCCACTGAGCTATCTAAAACTTCAGGGTCAAGGTGTCAATCTCATATTTTTGTTCCTGGATGGTCTCTCTCATCCTTGAGCTAGGAGAGCTCAGATCAACATCGATGAGTGTAAAATCAGTGTCTTGGCCTTCTGAAGGGCCCTCATCGTGAATAGGCTTCTTGCCTCTTTCCTATACCTGTGTTGATGTATAAGGCGAGACCCCTTTCACGCCATGTGGAGATAGTACTCGCGCTGCTGATGAAGGTAACGATACCCCTTCCATCCCTGGTGGAGATAGTACTCGTCGTGCTGCTGCAAATAAGGCTCTGTGGCCTCTCTGATATGTCACACACACTGGAGCACTGATAGGCTCAGTCTCAGGAACCTAAAACTGATGTGAAGGCTATACCTCATCATGAAAAATCTTGGGAGGAGGCTGGGGGGCTGCAACGATGTCACGGGAAATGAACTCATCCCATGTGATGCCCTGCAAACCAAGTTGATGTACCACAATCATCTTGATGAGCGCATAATGATAGATGTTGTTATGTTGCTGCTTTGCATTATTCTTCTGCACAAGGGTAGTCATCCACTCTATATTTCGGCACATGAAGTATGGAATATTCATCAGTCGCACTCTCGTGAAATGCATCAAAAGTCTGATATGGTATGCATAAAGGCGTGAGAATCTAACCTCACAGCTGAAATATCGGATGATGAGTTTTATCAATGGTGCATAAGACTCCTTCAGAAACCGGAATGGAAATAATCTGCTCAACTGCCTCAAATATCCAGGCCTGATGTAGGGTTCATAATATGCTCTATCCAACTGCTGTCTCTTATTCCACTCCTCACCTATGTTTGGTATCCCGGTTGCCTCAGAAATGGTCTGTGGTGTTAAGGTAAAGTTCACCCCAGCAAGATTTACATGACCGTCACGCAAATGTAGGACAAATAAGCGAACCAAATCCTGATGGTTCTTAATTTGAGATATCATCTCGCAATACTGAAAACATGAATGTTGTTGAAAGCAAGTCATTGCAAGCGGGCAGGCCTGCAATTGAACCAAAGAAGTCGGCTCCTCCCTGATGTGCCTGCCACTTTTATGAGACCTCCTTGGTACATTTAGCTCTGCGGTTGAATCACTGTCCTGCTCATATCCCTGCTCATATGATGAAATTTTATCTGACATGATGCTGAAAGCAAGGTGTTTGACAAATAGGTGGTGATAAATATATGGTCAAAACAAGAGTTTGTTTTTCAATACCAAGTCTGCCACATATACAATAAGGTGTTGTGGATAAATGTCACAAGGAATAAAATAGACTGTCAAGTGCATTTAAGTGTGAGGACAGTCACTGTTTGAGGGACTTAGGGATTTGGACAATTTACAAGTGATATAGGAAAAAGTGATAGTGATGGGGGTATGATTAGGCAATAGAGATAGCCTTTGAATGCTTTGGAAATTAGGATTTCACCAATGATAGGAAGGGAGGGAAATGATGGAAAATGATAGGGTTTGGGGGTTAACACATAGGCATAAAAGGGTATAAGAGATATGGGACAACAGATATAGGAGAAGGGATCGTGATATAATAGTGTGACAGTACTAGCAGTGATAACAATGATAACAATGACAAGAGCTCACATGACAATGGAATGAGTGTTTAAGCACCAAAGTTCAAATTTTAATCACCTCTTTCAAACCCTTGGGAGAAGATTTCAATATGAGTATAGGGTTTATTCTTTCACCAATTAAACTCTTGAATTTCTCCTTCAAATGACACCCAACAGGAATTAAACTCAGATAGCAAGCACACACAACTTACTTGGAGGAAAATGAACTGAATTGATTTGAGTTTTGATGAAGGAAGATGAGTTTCAGCCTTTGGAGCTCTGTGTGCCACACGCAAGCCCAATGCGCCGCGCTCAGTGGGTACATCGCACCCTTAGAAATTTTCACTGAGTTTTCCGGCTCTATGCGCCGCGTCGTGTGGGTGCGCCGTGGCCTATCCCAATGCGCCGCACCGTCTTCAAACAAATAGTCGGCCCTTCTAAAACACAGTTTCGCTCTTCAACTTCAAAATTGACTTTCTCTTAGAGATTTTCTCAATCACTCTTGTTTCAAATGAATTAATAATCTTGGGAAATATCTCATATAGACATGGTTTTAATTTTTTCTTCTTCAAAACCCATTTTGTAATGTTTTTTGACTTTGGCACTTTTCCATTAAATACAACTGTTCGCAATATGATGCAGAGTGTTGTCCTTGATGGCAACCCACTGAATGAAGATGAAGACATGAGATTGTTGACTTGTGTTGTCCTTGATGGAAATCCACCTGATGAAGTTGTGCTTGATAGAATATGTCTTGATGAACCTGTTTAAAGATGTAAATCTAATGTATCTACAGAGAGTACAGAAGGCAATGAAGAAATAAATTCAGTATGTATGATGAAAAGAGTATGTCTCAAGGCATACGCGGATTTGTCTAGGAGAAGTAGCGTATGCACGTGGGAAATAACGTGCCAAGTCGCGTATGGGCAAAAGCGCTCATAAAGTGCAAAACCAGGGGTAACCACCATGGTATTGACCCATTGTATTGGGTAATGATTCGTCTAAATGACCCCATCCAGGAATACCATCGGAAGTAATGTGGTTTTGGCTCATGGTATTGAAAAAGGGTAAACCTATATAAAGAGAAGAAATTCATTGTGAAAATGATGAGAGTGGAAGTGAAAGATGTCTGAGCTTGAATGAATACTTCTCTCTGAAGTAGATCTGAACGGAAAGGGTTACAGTTGAATGATAGATCTAAATGCATGATGCACTAATGAAGAAAATGATGAAGAAGGGTATCTAGATCTGAAATGTATTTGTACTTTTTAGATCTGTTTATGGAATGATTAGATCTGAGAAGAGGCGAACATCTGTCTAAAGTAAAGGGTAAAATTTGAGTAATGTATTTGTTCTGAAGAATTGCAATGACCTAAATGTCTGAATAACCATACGCTAGTTCGCCGCAGAGTAAGCGTGTATATACGCGGCTTTGCTGAAGAGAAAGCGCGTATGCGCAGTGAAATCAGCTCTGTAATTTGTACAGAATTATACGCGGGTTTATGTGAATGGAAGCGCGTATATACGCGGTATCAATGAAAGGAAAGCGCGTATTCAAAATAGGGTTTGCTGAAGCAGGGGGTATGAAATGTCTGATCTGTTCTGTTGTGTTACTGCTATCTGTGAATGATGTTTTCTACAGTTCTGGGTTGTCTGAATAGATAAGTTTCAGTTTGATGTATGATTGAGCTTAAATGTATGGAGTGGGTCCAGTCTGAAAATATGATGAAACGTGGCCTGCAAGTGGTGTCCTAAATCAAGCGTTGGATCCAGTGTGAAAATTGATGAAACGTGGTCCATAGAGGTGCTGAGGGTTGTAGCCTTTAGTCAGGGGGTTGTAGCTCCCTTCTTGGTGAGGCTGGTAAACAAGATCAGGGGGTCGTAGCTCCCTTCCAGGAGAGGCTGGTAAATGAGTCAGGGGGTTGGAGCTCCCTTCCAGGAGAGGCTGGTAAACGAGCGCAGGTGGGTGCCTGCGTGCTGGTAGGAGTCTGCACCAGCACATACGTTGTAAGATGTTTTCTCTATAATAAAATATTGAAGGCTGAGCAACTGCAGCGGTGGTTTTCTCCCAACTTGGGTTTCCACCTAAAAATCCTAGTGTTCATGTGTGATGGTTTATTCTGTTCTTACTGCACATGTTTACTGGTTATAGAACATCTAATGAATGAATGATGGAATGATATAACTGAAGAGCTAATGGCATAATTAGATCTCTGTGTATACGCGAGTTTTATGAAGGATATCCACGTGTATATGCTAGTTGGCTTCATCAAAGTAGTGTATCGGTTTTAGAGCATGAAGAAGTAAAAAGTTTTAGTTTTCCCTAAATACTGATTCACCCCCCCTCTCAGTATTTTTCCCAACAATTGGTATCAGAGCGGTCCTTTTGCAGAAGCTTGATCGCTTGAAGGAGATCCGTCACAATGGGAGTAATGTCTCTAAAGCCACCTCTATTCAATGGAAACAATCTGATATTCTGGAAGGTACGAACAAAAGCATATCTGAAAAGTCTTGGTGCAGCAGTATGGACAATCGTGAAAGAAGTAGGAGGATGGAATAAGAATCAATCTAGCACAAGAAAAAGTTACTCTATTAATGAAGACAATGATTGTCTTGAAGAAAACACTCAACTCAAGGTAAGCCTAGAAGAAAAGAACATAATCATAGAGACTCTTGAAAATCAGCTTGAAGCAAAAGAAAAACGTATTGAGGAATCGGAGTGTGAAGTAGTAAGTCTAAGGAAAGATAATGAGAAAGTGAAATCTCTCAATCTTAGATTTGCTAAAGGTTCAGAAACCTTATATGAGATTATCAAGGTACAACGGTCTCCTCTTATAAAAACAGGTCTTGGATATACTGGGGAATCTTCCCAGACTTCAGCACCAAATTATCTGAAAGCAGCCACAGCTGGTTCACTACATTCAGCCACTCAGCAAGGGAACAAAGGATCTTTATAGGTAAAGCATGATCATCTCAATTCAAGGAACACTAACAGGGAGATCTTTCAAAGAAGCTACAACCAACAGGTAAATTCTAATAGAAGATTTCATGATCACAGAAATTTCTACTTCAATGGACAATGTTTCTCATGTCACAATTTTGGTCATAAAGCTATTCAATGTGTTGCATATAAAACCATCATGAAAAGAGAAGCAAGAGAGAAAAGGATGAATATTGAACCAAAGAAGAACACCTATAACAACTTTTCTCCTCTTCAAAACGAAGTTGAATGTACTTATTGCAATAACTTTGGTCATGAAGAATCTGAATGCAGGAGCAAGGTCCAGCCAAAAGAACATGTTTCCTCAAGCTCTAAAGTGTGGAAAAAGAAAGAAATACCGGTTGAAAATTGTGGGATAGCGTTATTTGCAGAAGGTGAAGAAAATCAATGGTACATTGATAGTGGGTGCTCAAGACACATGACAGGTGACAAAAGCAAACTTCTTGCATATAATGGTCTAGAAAAAGAAAAGAAAGTCACATTTGGAAATGATACTCCTGCTGTAATTAAAGGAAAAGGGTCAGTGTTTCTAAAAGAAAAGGTGAAGGCTAAAGATGTCATGTATGTGGATGGATTAAGGCATAACCTGTTAAGTGTAAGTCAAATGTGTGATCAAGGAACAGAAGTTGTTTTTAGTTCAAAAGAATGTGTGGTTCGTGATCTTGATACAGGTAAAATTATTATAAAAGGGAAAAGAAATCCAAGCAACCTGTATGTACTGAAGAGTTACAAAGATCAATGTTACTTGAGCAAATATTCAGAAAATTGGCTATGGCATAGAAGGCTGGGGCATCTGAGCTTCTCTCAAATCAACAAAGCAAGCAAACTTCAAGCTGTTCGTGATCTTCCCAATATTAATCTACCAGAAAGTATCATATGCAAATCTTGTCAATTCGGTAAGCAGACTAGAGTACGATTTAATGCCAAAGAAGGATCATCAAGTAAGCCTCTTGAACTCATTCATACTGACATTTGTGGACCTATGAGGAAAAAGTCACCACGTGGGGAAGAATACTATATCTTATTTATTGATGATTACTCTAGAATGTGTTGGATCGGGTTCATTAAACACAAAGATGAATCATTTGAAAAATTTCAGATCTTCAAAGCACTAGTTGAAAATGAATTGGATCTAAAAATCAAGTGTCTTAGATCTGATCGAGGAGGAGAATATACATCAAATGAATTCCTTGAATTTTGTGAACAACATGGCATAAAAATACAATTCTCTGTAGCTGGCACTCCACAACAAAATGGCATAGCAGAAATAATGAATAGAACAATTCAACAAATGGCTAGAGCTATGATTGATGATTCTGGAACACCTCACACTTTCTGGGGAGAAGCAACACATACAGTAGCAAACATTCTCAACAAAGCACATGTTTGGGTAAACAGTGATAAAACTCCATATGAACTCTGGTATGGTAAATCTCCCTCCGTAAAGCATTTTAGAGTTTTTGGAAGCAAATTCTTTATCAAAAATAATGATGAAAAGCTTGGCAAGTTTGAACCTAGATCAGATAAAGGAATATTCCTTGGTTACTCATCTTCAAGAAAAGCATACAGATGTTATAATGAAAGGCTTCAAAAGATTGTTGAATGTATTGATGTTGTTATTGATGAGTCTCCTGCAGCTCCTAAAGAAGAAAAACAGACAACAAAAGAAGATGATGATGACTTATGGCCTTCTACATCAAATAGAAATGATATAGATAGTGGATCCAATGAAGAACCTGAAAATGATCTATCTGAAAAAGCTCCATCCAGATATGTTCAAAAGAATCATCCTGAATCTCAAATTTTGGGAGACAAGGAATCAGGTGTACGAACAAGGAGAACACTTGTGGGATCTACTAGTCATCTGGCACTTCTATCCACAATTGAACCACACAATGTCAATCAAGCTAGCAAAGATGAATGTTGGATGCAAGCCATGAATGAAGAGCTTGATCAAATTGAAAATAATGACACTTGGGAATTGGTACCAAGACCACATGATAAAAATGTCATTGGAACTAAATGGATTTTCAAGAACAAGTTAAATGAGAATGGGGATGTTGTAAGAAACAAAGCTAGATTGGTTTGCAAAGGGTATACTCAACAAGAAGGTATAGACTTTGAAGAAACATTTGCTCCTGTAGCTAGACTTGAAGCCATAAGAATGTTTCTTGCTTTTTCAAGTTATCAACAAATCAAAGTTTATCAAATGGATGTTAAATCTGCTTTTCTTAATGGTGATCTAGAAGAAGAAGTATATATAGAACAACCAGAAGGATTCATTTTGGGAAATGATGAAAATTTTGTTTGTAGACTTAAAAAGGCTCTATATGGTCTCAAACAAGCTCCAAGGGCATGGTATTATCGTCTTGACAAATATCTTCATCAACAAGGATTTTCAAAGGGGTCTGCTGATAGCAATTTATATACAAAAGTTGAAAATGATAAACTATTGATTGTGGTTGTATATGTTGATGATATCATTTTTGGGAGTAACGAAGAATCTATGAGTCAAAAATTTGCTTCTGTCATGCAACAAGAATTTGAAATGTCCTTACTTGGGGAACTAACATTCTTTCTTGTCTTGCAAGTGCATCAAACTGCAGATGGTATATTCCTATCACAAGCAAAATATCTTAAGCAAATTCTGAAGAAGTATGGCATGGAAGAATGCAAACCTGTAAGTACACCAATGATAACCGGATGCAATCTCAGTTCTCATGATGATTCTCCCACGGTGAATCAACCAGAATACGGATCAATGATAGAATGCTGTCTTGTGGGGTATCCTTGTTATATTCTTTCCACGATTAGCCCCGCCTTGTTTGTATGTTGCGTCGAGGGCTGGAAATTTGAAGTCCACGAAGGGCGGCGATCCTACCGTTGGTCGGCCCTTGGCTTTCCTGGCTTTCATTGTTTTGTGTGGACCCACTCATAGGTGGATCCGCCCATGGTTTTGTGCATGGTTTTGCACATGGTTTTGGGGTTCGATGGTTTTCGGCCCCTGGTATTTTTGTAGATCCGGTCAAGGGAACTACGGTTATGTTCTAATCCAGGGTTAATGGATTGGGGTTTATGTATGCTCCGGCATGTATATATATGTGTTGTAACACTAAAAGGAAGATAATGAAAAATCAAGCTGGTCGTCCCGATTTGGGATCCAGGGGAAAATATTTGTGTTTATATGTTTTATGTTTTATGCTCTTGCTATTGTTTATTTTCTGTTATAAGAATCGTGTGTAGATATTTCTGTTCAGGGTTAAAACCTACATTTGGTATCAGAGCTGTTTCGGCTTCAAGGGGACGCCTTTGTTGTTGAGGGTTTTTTGCTCGGGCCTGTGGTAGACCCTGTGCAGTGGGAGATCTACGGGATCGATTCTTGCGGTGAAAGAAGATGGCGAGCGGCGGAAAGATAGAGATCGAGAAATTTAATGGTCAGAGTTTTGAGTTGTGGAAGCTCAAGATGGAGGATCTGCTGGTGGATAAAGATCAGTGGATCGCGGTAGATCCGGGTACTAAACCAACGGCAATGTCAGATGAAGACTAGAAGAAACTGGATCGGAAGGCTAAGAGCACAATACGGTTGTGTGTCTCAGATTCAGTATTGTTGAATGTATCTGGGGAAGCTACCGCAAACAATTTGTGGGAAAACATTAGGACTTTGTACCAATCTAAGTCTCTAGTGAATAATTTGTTCCTACGGAAAAATTTGTATAACCTGAGGATGAAGGATGGAGACTCGGTGACAGAGCATCTGAACGCCTTCAATACTGTGGTAAGTCAGCTGTCATCTGTTGATATTAAAATCTCAGATGAAGATAAGTGCATCAGCTTGTTGTGTTCTCTACGAGATTCATGGGACAGTCTGGTTGGTTAAATAGGTACAATACAACTACACTTGAATACTGATGACAGCTGTCTCGGCCTTTAACATGGGAAATGAAGCGGAGAAATAATGGAGGTCGGGGAATGGAGATGCCTTATGTATGCGAGGAAGGTCCCAGACAGAAACAAGAATAAGGTTTAGAGTGAAGATCTAAATCTGGGGAAGTCTAATCTCACAGGAAAGTTCTCAAAGGAATTTGTGTGAAATCACGGAAAGGAAGGCACTACAAAGAGAGAGAGAAGAATAGAGGCTAAAGCTCTGAGAAGGAAAGGTCGATGAGCTCCTTTGGAGGCAAAAACCACCTTAGATGAAGGTGGGGATGTGTATTTTGCTTCTTCTTCAAATACACATGTAGATCATGAGTCATGGTTGATTGACTCAGGTGCATCCTTTCACTTCACTCCCCATAAGGAGTGGTTCTGCGAGTATGAGAAATATGATGGTGGTGATGTCTTGCTAGGGGATGATAGGAAGGCCAGAATCATTAGACGTGGAAAGGTCAAGCTAAAAATTTTATAAAGGTGGGAGGATTTTAACACTTCTTGGTGTTGCATATTCCTACATTGGCAAAAAAATCGATTTACGTAAGCAAGATGGACGATGCGGGTGTAAAACGGTGTTCGGAGAAAGATACTGCAAGATGGTTCGGGGAACTTGCTTGGTATTAATGCGGTGGGTCAAACTCTGTAAACTACAGTATACCTTTATTGAGCGTGATAGATTATGTGATTCTGTGCTTCCTGAAAGTGGGACGAAAAGCCTAGCTGTCTCTGGAGAAAAGACCATGCTATGGCATCAAAGGCTTGGACATATTGGAGAGAAGGGCCTTCGGATACTACATATAGATGGTATGGTAGAAGGTATGTCTAATTGTTCTCTGGATTTTGATTTCTGTGAACATTGTGTATATGGGAAGCAGAATCGGGTGAGTTTTCCTTCTGGTGCTAAGAGGGTGAACAAAATATTAGAACTTGTGCACAGTGATGTGTTTGGACCTGTGTCAGTTCCATCACTGGGAAAGTCTATGTACTATGTTTCATTCATAGATGACTTCTCAAGGAATACATGGATATATTTCTTGGGGAAGAAATCTGAAGTCTTTGACAAATTTAAAGAATTTAAGGCTCTGGTGGAAAACCAGACAGAGAAGAAGATAAAGGCGTTGAGGACAGATAATGGTGGGGAGTTCTGCAAGAAGGAATTTGAAGAGTTCTGTAAGAAGTGTGGTATAGCACGAAAAAAGACTACTCCATACACACCTCAGCAAAATGGAGTTGCAGAAAGAATGAATAGAACACTGATGGAAAAGGCAAGAAGCATGCTCAGTGGTACCGGGTTAGGACAATAATTCTGGGCAGAGGCAGTGGAGACTACATGTTACTTAGTTAACAGATCACCTTCATCAGCGTTGGAGGATAAGACCCCACATGAGGTATGGACTGGTAAGAAACCCTTTATTTCACATCTAAGGGTATTTGGATGTGATGCATATGTACACGTTCCAAAGGAGAAAAGGACCAAGTTGGATAATAAATCTGAAAGGTGCATCTTTATTGGGTATAAGGATGGTTTAAACGGTTACAAGCTTTGGAACCCAGTGTTAGGGTCCTGTGATTTGGCCGATTGGCTAGCCAAATGACGATGTAACATCAAACCAAGCTTTGGAGCCCAAGGACCTAGCCTTCCTGGACTCAGAGAGGGCTCTCTCTATATGTGTAAAAGATGTCGGTGTGTTTACTTGCGGTGTTCTGATATTAGGCTAGTTATGAAGTGTGTTTTTGGTTTTTTAGTTTTTAATTTTGTGAGGGATAAAACTGATCAAATACATAAACTGGATAACAAGATGTAGATAAATTGGGCTATGGGGTCAAACAGGTCAAGGAAGCTATGAGGTGATGATGTAAAGCTGCTGTAGGGCCGATTTGATTCACGGTAGAAGGGATCTTTGGGCAAAATGGATTAAGTGGACAACAAGTTGGTGAAAGACAAGGGATTTCAAGTGTAACTAGTTATAGCAGACATAAACATGTTATAGCAAGCCATTAATCATGCTAAATGCAACTATGAGCTAATTAATACATAGAAATCAAACATTCCAGCCATACATAGAGGTATAAGACCCTCTAACTTCGGGAAATGGCTATCAGACTTTGGGGAAAACACATAAGACAAAATAACAACTCATAAACTATGCCGGAACGCCTAAACATAGTCTCTAAGCCATTGGGCACTTTGACAAACAAGCTTTCATAGTTTTAGGCAAAGGGCTAGATCGGGACTATGCCTCCTTGGTTCAACAAGATGATCAACAAATCAGTCAAAGAGAAAGTTTTATGGAACAGAACTATGGGCAGCTTGTAGGTAGGTAGGGAAAACCATACATCCTACTCAACATACATAGAACTTATGAATAAAACTTAGCAACAATACCTTAAGTTACTAAAGAGCAACTAAGAATTCTTTAGCATAAATAAGGAAGAAGAAAACATCAAGCTATGAAGATTCAGGGATTTTGAGGTGCCTCCATGGGCATATCTCAAAATCAATCTCTACTGATCTATAGCAGCAAGAAATATGTATTATGAATGAAAACTAGAAGACAAAAAACATATAAAGAAACACTATACCATTCTACCATGTCAAGGAATCCATCAACAATCCTTCATCATTCCTCAAAAGCATCCAAGAGGCAGTCCAAAAATCATAACTCAAGTGTATTCTTCAAAGCTCATATGACCAATGTATTAATTCTTCTCTCAAGTTCAGCCTCTGATTTACAATGAAACCCATGGAATAAATAGGCTAGAGGGAGGAAAACCTCATGGAGCAACTAGCTATCCCATTGGCCAAGTCAAAATATCTAAACTTGTCCTTAAGGCTTTGCAAAGCCCAAGGCAAAAAATATCCCATAAAATATCTAAAAAACTGCTAAAAACGGAAATTATATTGACTTTACATCATTTCCCAAGGATAAAAATAGCTTAACGCACATTTGGGAAAAGCAGATTTTTTAGGTTCAAAAATTACAAAAATACTTCATATTTATGCCTGAAAAAGGTCCCCTGACTTGCTAGATGCAAATGGCAGCCTTCCTGATGTCGAAACGAGGCTCATAATAGCTCATTGGAAATCTCTCTGTGTCTACTTTCCGGCGCAGCTGGAACCAACTCAATCTGAGGTCCGGAAGTCATCCAAAACTATACCTGTGTGCAAAAACCCAGAAAATAGCAGACTGCTGATATGGCGGGCAGAACGTGCAAAATGAGGGTGTTTTTCGCCAATTTGAGGGGGCGAATGATCTCCAAATGCCCTGAAAATCGCTGGAGACCTGCTCATAGAATTATAGCATCTATCGGTGTCATCCTCCTCCCTTGACAATTCCTCAAACTGAAATGGCGAAAATATGAGTTTTCGACCAAAAACCCAAAAAATGCCAAAAAACAAAAAGTTGTCGAACAAGGCCCAAAATTGGCATGCATGACCCTCAAGGGTCCATAGAAACATGCTCCAAAGCTGAGGCCAAAATATCAAGGGCTGATATGCTTTTCCCTTCCTTCCGTGCTAGGCGCTTCCCCTTCAACTTCTTCAATTTCTCTTGTGCTACCTTTAATTTTCGCCTGGCAAACTGATTTAGCTTCTGAAAGTGAAGAGTCCTCTTTCTTTGTAGCTCAAGATCCCTGTTCGCCCTCTCAAGCTTCATTTCCAAATTCTGGTTAGCTCTCTCAAGCCATGCTTCCTTGTTTTCCTCAATTTCCTGCTCAAGGAGGGCAGTGAGAGGAAAGGCTTGGAAATGGGCTTGTTCTTCTGCTCTCTGCTTTTCCAAGGCTTTTCTAAGCCCGATGGTCCTAGGCCTCTTCCGCCTAGGTTGGTCTTCCTCCTCTTCATCATCAAACTCACCAATGAGCTCTTCAATTCTTGCTTGCGCCCTTTCTGCCTCTTTCTTATACTTAATTGCCCTTGCCTCATGAATAGCTGCATGAAACTTCATCTGCTTGTTTTCAACTTCCAAGAAGTGGTTGAAATTCCTCGCCCTTTGAAGATCTTCCTGTAATACCTCAATTTGCCCCTCTTTGTGAATGAGGAGGTTTTCAAGGATGCGGGCCTCATTATCACTGTCATCGCTTGGGATAGGGATGACAGCTAATTCACCTCCATGCTTGGCATTTTCTCCAACTATGCTTTTGCCTTTGAAAGCCAATCTGGCGCTTTTCCTCCTTGGCATACTAGAAGGTGTATTTTTGGGCAATTTCCTCTTGCTAGGAACAATCTTGGTCACTGTTAAGGTGGCAGCTTTAGCTTGCTGTTCTTCCTCAATATCTTGTCCAGTTTGTGGCTCAAAAGGGGTTTCAATTTCCTGCCCAACTTGCTGCTCCTCAACTGCTGTCTGTTGCTGTCCCTCATCCTGTATCTGTTGCTGTCCCTCGATGTCCAACTGCTGCTGTCCCTCAACATCCAACTGCTGCTTTTCACTGCCTTCTCCTTCTCCCTGTTGTTCACTTCCCTCTCCTTCTCCCTGTTGACTTGGCTGCCCAGTAGTCATTCTGAGTCTTCTAGGTGTAGGCCTACTAGACAAAGGCACTGGGCGATGGACAGGCTGAGTAGGAGACATATGAACAGGAGGGACAGTGGCAAAATCTGAATGGCTGATGAATGAATCCCATGAAACCCCTTTCTTCTCTAGCTGGTGTAAGAAGATAATCTTGATCAAGGAATGATGAAAGAGAGAATGGATTTGCTGAGGTGGAGCCTTCTTTTGGACAGTAGATGCCATTTTCTCTATGCTCTTGGACAAAAAGTAAGGAAGGTTTAGTTGCCTGCTTCTGGTAAAATGCATCAGTAAGCGGACATGGTAGGCATAAATTCGATTAAACCTCTCTTCACAAGTGAAATATTTCATTATGGCTTTCATAAGCGGAGCATAACTGTCAAGGAGATATGAAAAAGGGAAGATAGCAGTGATACCCTCTCTATGTTCAGGCTTGATGAAAGGTTTGTAATCCTCTAAATCAAGATGAGCTTGTTTAAACCACTTTTCACCATGATACGGGATCTTGGTAGCCTTGGACACATACCTTGGAGAAATTTTGAAATCAAGATCCGCCACTTGGAAGTGTTTTTGTTTGAATCTCAAGGCGCACAAGTGTGTTAATGGCGAAAAACTCTTGACTTCTTCTATCTTCTGGCAAAAATCAAGGCAGCCTACTTCATGGAAATTGAAAAGCACAGATGGGTGAGCATTGATTTCTTCTATGGAGATAGGCTCATATCTCTTATGTGGACCACTCCTGTGGTCTTGCTTTGGAGGCATTCTCACTTGAACAAGATTTGAAAGAGGCAAATTGCCCTCACTGTGTGTAAAAAAGCCCTGCTGGATTGAAACTGGTCACTATACTGCTTGGACAGAATGGACAATGAGATTTGGATGAAATGCAACAAGCTTTTGTAGCACACAACTTCTGCTCCCTTTAAAACAGCTTTCTACCTTTGGGTGTACCTCAGCCAGGCAAAATTTTTCAATAGGGTACCATGTGTAAAGATGAGACAAACTGCTGTGTAGATTCCCTGTGCACAGTTTTGAAAAATCACCTTTCCTGTGGATTTGTTAGAGGCCAATCAACACACCAATATTTGGTCTTCAAGACAAGTATTAATTATAAAAACCCTGCTCTTCAGAAATGTTCTTCCACCTTGAAAATACCTCTGTCAACAGATTTCTATAGAAGAAACCATACAGTGGAAGAGAAAGGAGACTTAGGTTAGGTGAAATATTAGTGCACAATGTTTTAGGAAAAACATCCATTACTTGTGAATTTAAAAAGTCAACCACCACATTGCTCCTATGGAGGCTTATATCTCTGTATCCAATGTTAAATTCCCATCAAAAAACCTGCCCTTCAGAAAGTGTCCTGTTCACCTTTGAAAAACTTTATCAACAAATTCTCAGTATGAAATAATATAGTGAAGAAGAGGGGCAGATTGCTAGAAGGAGTCTGCTGTGAGAAGTGTTTTGATTACCCTGTTCTTGTGAGTTTTAAGATGTCACTCAATACCTCTTACTCCTTTCCATGGTAACCTTTGCAATTATTAAAAATTTTTCCCTGTATGAGTGTGCCAACAGTCCACTAATCTTGCATCTCTTGCAAACCACCATTCATATGCTTAGACTGTCCATACACAGGATTGGAGCAAAAATGACAGAGTTTTTTAGAAGACCACACAATTTTTGGCAAAAAATATGTGAGTTCTCTCTTTTCAAAGAAAATATGTCAAAATCTTTTTCACTGGTAGCATTTCACTGTTTTAATAATGTGGAAATGCTTTGATGACAGTGTGAAAAGTTTCTTTTCAGATCTAAACCCTGTCTCTCTATAAAAAAATATTTCTCTGCAGCTTGAAACTGTGAACCTCTGCCTGACCAACAAACTTTTCTCTTATTAAGCTTCACTATTCTCTTATATATATGTCACTTTGTTTCAACAGGCTCACTAAGTTTCAATCTTGGTGTAAGTATATAGGCAATTTCATTTTAAAACAGAGGTGGCAGATTTTAGGACATCTTCAAAAGCTTTGAGCAAAGGCCGTAATAGTTTGCTCTTTTCCACAATAATCAAGGGCCTTTTCAATGTGGAAATTCAGTTATCTTTGGGGAGAAAACCTTCAACCGTGCATGCTGTTTCAACGTATATGCCCATGCAAAAAACTGACCTTTATCATTTATCAATCTCGGAAATGTGGATGAAGTTTTGAAATACCTCTTGAAATCGTTGAAAACAACCTTGGAGGAGAGTTGGATCAGCTCTGGAGGCCATTAAACCTGCGCGGCACTCTTTAAAGATTGAACGTCGCGCACAAAACACCTGTCGGGTCGGCCTGTCGGGTGGTCGGGTGGCCTGTACAGGCGCGTCGCGCCATTGTACAGGCGCGTCGCGCTAACAAAGGCGGCTTGTGTAAATCCTCCCCCAGGCGCGTCGCGCGAAAAGGCAGGCGCGTCCCTCGGCCAATAAACAGTGTTCAGCTCTGCAAACCGACCAGCAAACTGTTGCTTTGGTGCTAGGGAGGCACGGGGTTTTGTTTTGAATTTTGAAAATGAACCTCTTACCCTCACACTTCAACCTTAAGTCATTTCAAATCTAATCTTCAACGGTCTTGAACTTTTGAAAATTAACGTTGGTTTTCAAATCTGTTTTGTTTTCAAACTGTAGCCTTGTCATTTTGAACATGTATATAAACTTGAAAAATGACTCTGTTTAGGGCTGATCCTTTCGGGTCCTTTTTGAAAACGTGAATTTTGCTTACTGATATATCAAAGAATCTATGGAGTGCCTCTGCCACTTGGTGAGAAGATAGATTTAAGCTCTTTGATTTTCGAATTTCAAAATGTCCTTTCCATGTATTATCTGTGCTACATCTGTCCTTTGGAATTATGAAAACTGTGTTTGTTTTAAGACATTTAAACAGTGACAGTTTATCAAAACCAACTTCTTTTTCCTATTCATAAAATTGTATACCCATTCACCTTGTCCATCTGAAAAGATAAGCTTGTAAAACAGGAAAACAGGGCTCTTTGATACACAGTCACCATTTTGCTTTGACCAGTGTGTTGACCCTTTTTGTAAATAGAACCCTTTCATAACTAGACTATGTTCACTGTTTTACCTTCTTGGTGATTTTTAACAAGGAAAAACCATTCAGAATGCGCCAGAATCATTTGAAAACCTTGAACACCATTCCTTGAGAAGCGCTCCTTTGGACTTTTGGCATGTGATATTGGATTGTTGTTTGATCCTTTCCCTTAAAGAAACTGCCCCCTTTTGGTATCAATGTCATACCTATTCATATTTTCTCCCTTCCACTATAGGTACAATTTGACAGACATCTCATTTGAATAGGAAAATCAATACCTTTGGATCATAAACACTATCATTTACCTGTGCAATGACTTCTATTCAATTTCTTTGTATACTTCCACTGCACTTTTAGATCAATCAGTTTCCAATAACTTGCAATGGGTTTGGCCATCTGCTCATACATGGAGGAGGCTTTTCATCAGGTAAGGTATCCGAAGGTTGCTTGACAAATCTGTTTGACACAGCTTTTCCCTGGATGTGATGGAAGGTAGACCACTCGAAAAACATCAATACTAGCATTTCTACTTGCAATCATCACTGTGTTTCAGAAGAAAACCTAGCCAAAGTGACACTGTTTCCCTGCACTGCTCTAAGGGTGACTGAAATATCATCATTTGCTTTGGTCATCTCCTGACAAATTACCTGAAAGATAGTCTCTGTGACTATGGAGGTTAGTGCTTTTTGAAAAACCAAGAACTTTCTTTCTGCCTGTGTAATGGCATTTTTGTCAGCATCTACTCCATTTGATCTTGTGGACAAGAAGGCTACTTATGATTGGAATTTTCACCAAAGACATGCCTTTCTAGAGTTCAACAATTCACATGATTTGAAAGTTTCAAATGAACTCTTTTATCATACCAGACTCTCTTTTCCTTTGAGCTAGCATATTTCAAACTCTATCCCTGTTATGATCATCACTCACATTCATAAAAACTGGAGATATTGTTTCACTGTTCAATACAAGGCAAACCTGGACTTTTGCAATCTTCCAAGTCAATATTGGCCAGCGCCCTCTGCTTGTGGATGAAGGAGGCGCCCTAACCCTCTGCTTGTAAATGAAGGAGGTTCTGGGCCATGACAATTTGCCAGTTTGCTGTGACAGTGGTGTCTTTCTTACTGTGATTTTCATGTTGGAAAGAGCTGTAAAGTCTGGATGAGTAGCTTTCTGTTTTGCAGACATATCTCATGCTCAAGTTACATTTAGAAGCAGCTGTTCCTCTAACTGTAAATTCAAGCATTTACTCCATGAGATGAAATTATATTTCCTGCCTTTGTAGAAACCATAGAACATTGTGAAAAACCTAATAGTCAGCTTGAGATTGGGGTTTATGCAGTGCTGAGATCTAGGGGATGTGAGTGGCGCGACGTAGGGCTGCTTGTCAAATTAATTTGCAAAGTAAGAGGTCAGTCATGGTAGGTCTGTTGCAGATGGAGGCTTTTTGGCTTTTTGATGATTGCCAAGGGTAAAATGTCTTAAAGCGCCACTTCCTACATAGGGGAGACCTTTGAAACAGATGTGGATTTTCCTTTTTAAAGCTGGTGGGCAGATCAAGAAGGCTGAAGTTAGGTAGGATAGTGATAATGAGGTTTTGATTTCGACATGGGCGGACTGAAAAGTAGAAGGGCAAAAAAGTTTTAGGAGGGTTTTCTAGATGACATATTGACATAAGGAAATCATCTTCTAGAAAACTCAGCTATAGATATAGTCATCACTAACATGTAAAAAAAAATACTGATGGCTAACAGTGGCTCCATTTGGGGAGGGCAGCTCCTCGTCAGGAGGTGTCCAGAATTCAGATTTTTGGCTTATGAAGACCAGTGCCTTATCCATTGGCACAAAATTTACCCTTTTCTTGATGTTATTTCTGAAAAATGACAGCATGGTTAACATCAATGATATTTCTACCTACCCCACTATCTTTCCTAACATTTTTTCTTCTCTTTGGCGCATTTGAACTAGCAGCCTTTTGACAATGTATATTTTTCTTTTTGCAAAATGAACCTATCTATTTCTACTCTTATATCTGTCGGGAGTTCAGATTAAACTGATGAACTCCTTCATTTCTCTACCTAAAACTAGATTGACTGTCAGGATTAAGCAGTTTGACAGGATTTCATTCTCTAATCTAGAACATGAAATTTAAATATGATCAAATCAGGATTAGGCAGTCTGATTTGTCATGCATTTGCGGCATAAAAGACAAGCTGCACACAAATGTTATTTTGCAACAAAAGGAAATAGACAAGCGGGGCTAAGATATACAATGTGTTTTTCATCCCTCGCTTCTCTCTTTGGTTCTGTTTTAGGCATGTGGAACCAGAATCTCTCCCTAATCTAAGCTCTGTGATAAGTCAATCTTACACAATGTTGACTATCTTGACACTCACTAACTTATCAGCAAATAAATTTAAACATGCTCAGCTATGATTAGGCTAGATAGCTGAACAAGACATTGGAGCACTAGTAGCGGCATTTAGACTTGCTCGCTTTCCGAAAGACTATTTTTTGGAACATGGGGCCTTGGTTCTATCTTCACTTGCCCTCTTTTCTGCTTTTTACTGTTTTTGACTTTCCTATCTTTTACTGTTTTTGACTTTTCTATTTTTTCAATATTTCAAACAATGATATGTACAATGACTGAAAGTGTTTCAAACTCAAAAATCTTGGAAATGACGGAATTTCAACATCTTATCCTCGTAAGGATCTCCTCTCACCCTTGGCCCCCTCAACTCCTGAAAAGAAAAATTTGGGAAATTTTCTCTCTCTAACATGACATAGGGATTCATGCAAGAATCTCCAAACAACCCAGTGTCTTCCCTTTGTACCTCTCTAAATATCTGATTTCCACTCCTTTCCTTACTATATGCTTTCCTCAAGTAATGCATGTATTCTTGGTCATTCTTAAAATAGATAATGACATCATCAAGGTATGCACAGATGCAGAAATTTAAAACTGGGAACATGGCTTTTATGAATAGATTTCTGACATTGGGTGGTTTTTCAATCTTGAACTTGCAATTAGATCTATTTCTCGCGAACTTGAAAAAATATTTAAGCTGTCTATATTGCAAAGGAATCTTATGACCATGACCTCAAACATCATCTTGCAAACATACACGATTAAAAGCACCTTTAATTGGTAAATCATGGTTTTGAGTAGAAAAAACATAATCTCTGTTATAAGGATATGCAGTTTTATTCCTAAAATCAAAGCAGACTCTATGACCAGCTATTTTATCCCTGATTATTTCATTTTGTTTTAGATTGTTGTGTTTTCTCTTGTAAAGACTGTTCTTTGAGGGGAAGGTAGTGACACAGTAGTTTCCCTTGCCTTTTCTGTAGAAATTGGTATTCTGCATGAGATTTCTGATTTTGGCTTTTCTAAGTTCTTCATGAAAAGACAGAATATGAGCCAATTTCAGTAGTTTAGGTATGCTAGGATTGCAACTATCATTCTTGCTCATGAGAAGTTTATCTGGCGTTCTTTCTAGATTTTGAGCTGCGGAGGTTATAGTTAAAGCTTTATTTGCAGTAGGAGGATCACATGATGGTAAATCTTTGAGATATGGTAGAAACATTAAACTCCCTTGCTCTCGGGTTCCAAACAGGTTTATGATGTGTAGGTCTTCTAAAGCTTTTACCCGGAAGAAATTTCCACAAGTTACTGCTGGTGTTTGACTAAAGCTAGAGCAATTTTTTTGATAGTACATAAGGGTTTGCGCTTCTTGCTCTAATCCTACTTTGGAAAGGGGAAACTTACTTTCCTCAAGACACAGCTGTTCATGATCATGGTAATTTTGAGTGTCTAGTTCATCATAAGGCACCAAGGACAACTGATGTGGTGGATCTAAGTCTATATTAGTTTCTTCTAACTCTTCCTCCATGTTTACATCAATATGCATAATGAAAGAGTTTAGGTCGGAACGCAAAGAACACATTGGAATGTTATCTGGCCTATCTTGACTGCTAATAATGTATTTCATGTGTGATTCGCGGTAAAGTATTCTAGTCTGACCAAACACAGGAATGGTGGCATATGACATGTCCAGTTGGATATTCCCTTGGAGTTTGGCTCCCCAAGATCTGGATAGAAGCATCCCGTACTTGGGGGGAATGTCTGCCACCACTATATCCATGATTAGGTGTTTCGCGGGTATTTGGGCCAGACTAAAACAAAGGTCTTTGATCAAACCCAGGCATTGGACTCTACTTGAATCAAATGAATACAAGTATTTGTATGGTCTTGTGATTTCCAGGCCTAGTCTTTCCATTACTACCTTCGGCATAAGATTATGCGAGGCGCCGGAGTCTAGCATGGAATTATGGAGGATTTGGTCGTGGATGTTTAGGCTAATGTAAAATGGAAGAGTAGCTCCCTCCTGGAATTTTCCCTCTACCTTTGGACCAAACAATACTTCAGGAATGTCATCAGTCAGATTAACAGTGTTTGCATCATTTCCTAGATTTAAGACCTTTAGTACTTGGGATTTATAATATTTTTGGGCAATGAGTTCAGTAAGAGGCATGGTGATCTTAATCTTGGCGATTTCGCCTTCAAAGCTGAAAGGTAGCTGAAGTTTAGATATGTTTGTTTCGGTTTTTTCAGCCACGACCTTTTCTATGTTCTGAGTTTGTTGACCTTGTTTTGGGATTTTGTTTGCCATAGTTGTTTCGGTGACTTTTGTAGAAGTACCAGGAGTATCTGAGAGAGGACTAGTTTGGATAACTTTAGCTTTGCTTTGGTCAGTCTTCTCAACCTTGATTTTGTCATTGCCTACTGCTTTCTTGAGGATGGTATTAGGGACTTTAGCAGTGTCTGAGTTACCTTTCTTGAAATTATCTTGGTTTCTTTTACTTCTAAGGTCATATTGCCTGTGCACTTCTATAATGGCATTCTGAAAATCTATGGCAGGGTCGTCAAGATCTTCATAGTTGGTCTCATCTTGATCAGGCGAAAAGAAGGCTTGTTCTTCTTCTGTGAGGTACACCTCACTTTCACTATCCGATCCTATGAGGTTTAGATGACTTTCATTAAGAGGTTCTGTATCTCTATCATCCTCTTCCACATAGTTTTCATTGAATGGTGGCCTAATCTGTTGGTCATTTTCCCTTGGTCTGTTTTGGGGCTGTTCCCTCATAAAGTTTTGGTTTCGGTTTCTGATTGTAGGGTTTGGCTGGTTGTCCCTAATAGGAGCTTTTTCATTTATCTTTTCCCACATTTTAGCCATGGATTTGACTAAGTCATCTATTCTGGGATCTAAGGAAGGTGATGAAGTGGAGACCTCATCTCTATAGGTGAATTTTCTTTCTGATCTAGTTCTAGCTCTTTTTTAAGCTAAGTTGGCATCTGCTTTTATAGCTATTTGTTGCATTTCCTCTAAGGTAGGGGGATCCTTGTCTCTCAGATGATATGTCATGTCCGGATCAAACCCCTCGGGAAATTTTGCCAAAGCTAAACCAAGTGGAGGTTTGAAATGAGGTGGGAGGGAGTTATATACACTGTTGAACCTAGTACAGTAAGCTTGGACACTTTCCCCAATTTCTCGTTTTAGATTGTTATATTCTGACAGGATTTGAATGGGGTTTCTTCGGATTTCCCACCTATTTCTGAAAACTTGATGTAGTTCTGGGATATCATGGATACTGTTTGGATCCAAGCTTTTGAACCATGCTTTGGGTTCACCACCAAGACTTTGGGCGAATATTCTCATTCTGACAGTCTCGTCTTGTACCTCTAGGTATTCATAAGCATCAGTCATCCTACTTATATGCTGTTGAGGTGTGGTGGTGTCTTCTCCAGTAAAGTGTGGGATTTTGTCTTGATATTTGTTTGGGAGAGGAGCCAAGGGTGGTGGCAACACCAAAGGTGCATACCAGGCTGCCATGACTGGAGCTAGTGGATGATGTACAAGATGAGGACTAGTAGGTTGAAATGAAGTGGTTTGAACAGTGGTGGTTTGACCAGGTGTGGCGGATGAACTTGGACTAGTGATCTGGTTTTGAGCAGATCTGGGATGATAGGAGCCAAACTGATAGAGAAGCTGGAAATCAGGAGGAGTGGTGGGTGAAGCTTCTCTAATAGTACTTTGTGGTGGGTCTAGGGGTTCAAGATCGTCAAAGTTTATCTTACTATATGATTTGCTTCTGGGAAGAGTTTGTGATGACTCTAATTTAAAAGGTGAATCTAGTAGGATAATGCGATGTTTAGGTACAGATCTTGCTCTATGGATGGATCTACCAGTAGCTAGATGGTCAGTTTCGGAAGCTTGCCACAGAATCTTCTCTGGGTCATCTACTATGATAGGGGGATTTGGGTCTGGATGGGATCTGGTGTTGATTCTTCGTGAAGCCAGATTTTAGATCCAGAGTTTAGAGAGAGTGGAGTTGGTGAATGTTCTGGATGAGTGGTTTTTCTAAAGATTTACTAAGGCGGAGGATGGTCAAAAACAAAAGGGATGGATTAGTGGAGTCGCCAGGTGGAACTGGGTTGTTGTTGTGAAGATAGCTATGGTCCACCACCAGTGACTAATCTGAGAATGTTTTTGGATTTTCTGAGTTTTATGTGCAGCCTATGGTTTGTTAAAGTATCCTAGACTTGTTTCAACACTTTGTTAGGGTGATGAGAAAAAAAAGAGTTTACTCTAAAAAATGGGTCTAGGGACTGCTTGCTTGTTTATGGTACCTAAAGGACCACAAGAGTCTATAAGAGTTTGCTGGACTATTATGTACTCAGTGTCCCACCATCTCCCGCTATGTTAGTGAGCGATGGAATAGGTCTATCAGATAGTAGCCTGGAGTTTTGAAAAAAGTAAGGCTTACTAGAAGTTAGTGGAGTCGCCAGGTGGATTGTCAGTTGTTTTGAGGTATACTTGTATGGTCCACCACCAATAATGTCAAAAACCAATCTAAGGGAGTTTTTGTGGTTTTTTCTGAGTTTTATGTGCAACCTAGGATGTAAGAGTGTTATAAACCTGATTCATCACTTTGCTAAGATGGTGAAACAGAGAGTTTACACTAAATGATTCTAAAGGCTGATGGTCTGAGTTTAGGATTGAAGGACTAAAGTGTCTATAAGAGTTCGCTAGACTGTCATGTACTCAATAAGTCCCACCGTGATCGCCATTATGTTAGGGTCCCGTGATTTGGCCGATTGGCTAGCCAAATGACGATGTAACATCAAACCAAGCTTTAAAGCCCAAGGACCTAGCCTTCCTGGACTCAGAGAGGGCTCTCTCTATATGTGTAAAAGATGTCGGTGTGTTTACTTGTGGTGTTCTGATATTAGGCTAGTTATGAAGTGTGTTTTTGGTTTTTTAGTTTTTAAGTTTGTGAGGGATAAAACTGATCAAATACATAAACTGGATAACAAGATGTAGATAAATTGGGCTATGGGGTCAAACAGGTCAAAGAAGCTATGAGGTGATGATGTAAAGCTGCTGTAGGGCCGATTTGATTCACGGTAGAAGGGATCTTTGGGCAAAATGGATTAAGTGGACAACAAGTTGGTGAAAGACAAGGGATTTCAAGTGTAACTAGTTTATAGCAGACATAAACAAGTTATAGCAAGCCATTAATCATGCTAAATGCAACTATGAGCTAATTAATACATAGAAATCAAACATTCCAGCCATACATAGAGGTATAAGACCCTCTAACTTCGGGAAATGGCTATCAGACTTTGGGGAAAACACATGAGACAAACTAACAACTCATAAACTACGCCGGAACGCCTAAACATAGTCTCTAAGTCATTGGGCACTTTCACAAACAAGATTTCATAGTTTTAGGCAAAGGGCTAGATCGGGACTAGGCCTCCTTGGTTCAACAAGATGATCAACAAATCAGTCAAAGAGAAAGTTTTATGGACAGAACTATGGGCAGCTTGTAGGTAGGTAGGGAAAACCATACATCCTACTCAACATACATAGAACTTATGGATAAAACTTAGCAACAATACCTTAAGTTACTAAAGAGCAACTAAGAATTCTTTAGCATAACTAAGGAAGAAGAAAACATCAAGCTATGAAGATTCAGGGATTTTGAGGTGCCTCCATGGGCATATCTCAAAATCAATCTCTACTGATCTATAGCAGCAAGAAATATGTATTATGAATGAAAACTAGAAGACAAAAATATATAAAGAAACACTATACCATTCTACCATGTCAAGGAATCCATCAAAAATCCTTCATCATTCCTCAAAAGCATCCAAGAGGCAGTCCAAAAATCATAACTCAAGTGTATTCTTCAAAGCTCATATGACCAATGTATTAATTCTTCTCTCAATTTCAGCCTCTGATTTACAATGAGAACCATGGAATAAATAGGCTTGAGGAAGGAAAACCTCATGGAGCAACTAGCTATCCCATTGGCCAAGTCAAAATATCTAAACTTGTCCTTGAGGCTTTGCAAAGCCCAACGCACAAAATATCCCATAAAATATCTAAAAAACTGCTAAAAACGGAAATTATATTGACTTTACATCATTTCCCAAGGATAAAAATAACTTAACGCACATTTGGGAAAAGCAGATTTTTTAGGTTCAAAAATTACAAAAATACTTCATATTTATGCCTGAAAAAGGTCCCCTGACTTGCTGGATGCAAATGGCAGCCTTCCTGATGTCAAAACGAGGCTCATGATAGCTCGTTGGAAAGCTCTCTATGTCTACTTTCCGTCGCAACTATAACCAACTCAATCTGAGGTCCGGAAGTCATCCAAAACTGTACCTGTGTGCAAAAACCCATAAAATAGCAGACTGCTGATATGGCGGGCAGAACGTGCAAAATGAGGGTGTTTTTCGCCAATTTGAGGGGGCGAATGATCTCCAAATGCCCTGAAAATTACTGGAGACCTGCTCATAGAATTATAGCATCTATCGGTGTCATCCTCCTCCCTTGACAATTCCTCAAACTGAAATGGCGAAATTATGAGTTTTCGACCAAAAACCCAAAAAATGCCGAAAAACAAAAAGTTGTCGAACAAGGCCCAAAATTGGCATGCATGACCCTCAAGGGTCCATAGCAACATGCTCCGAAGCTGAGGCCAAAATATCAAGGGATGATATGCTTTTCCCTTCCTTCCGTGCTAGGCGCTTCCCCTTTACCTTCTTCAGCTTCTCTTGTGCTGCCTTTAGTTTGCGCCGGGCAAACTGATTTAGCTTTTGGAAGTGGTGTGTCCTCTTCCTCTGCAGCTCAAGATCCCTATTTGCCTTCTCAAGCTTTAATTCCAAATGCTGGTTAGCTCTCTCAAGCCATGCTTCTTTGTTTTCCTCAATTTCCTGCTCAAGGAGGGCAGTGAGAGGAAAGGCTTCGAAATGAGCTTGTTCTTCTGCTCTCTGTTTCTCCAAGGCTCTTCTGAGCCCGATGGTTCTAGGCCTCTTCCGCCTAGGTTGGTCTTCCTCTTCTTCATCATCAAACTCGCCAATGAGCTCTTCAATTCTTGCTTGCGCCTTTTCTGCCTCTTTCTTATACTTGATTGCCCTTGCTTCATGGATAGCTGCATGAAACTTCATTTGTTTGTTTTCAACCTCCAAGAAATGGTTGAAATTCCTCGCCCTTTGAAGATCTTCTTGTAACACCTCAATTTGCCCCTCTTTGTGAATGAGGAGGTTTTCAAGGATGCGGGCCTCGTTGTCACTATCATCGCTTTGGATAGGGATAATAGCTAATTCACCCCCATGCTTTGTACTTTCTCCAATTTTACTTTTGCCTTTGAAAGCCAATCTGGCGCTTTTCCTCCTTGGCATGATAGAAGATGTCTTTTTGGGCAATTTCCTCTTGCTAGGAGTGACCTTTGTCACTGTTTGGGTGGCAGCCTTAGCTTGCTGTTCCTCATCATTGTTTTGTCCAATTTGTGGCTCAAGAGGTGTTTCAATTTCTTGCCCGACTTGCTGTTCTCCATCAATTATCTGCTGTTGTCCCTCAACATCCAAATGCTGCTTTTCACTGCCTTCTCCTTCTCCCTGTTGACTTGGCTGCCCAGTAGTCATTTTGAGTCTTCTAGGTGTAGGCCTACTAGACAAAGGCACTGGGCGATGGACAGGCTGAGTAGGAGACACATGAACAGGAGGGACAGTGGCAAAATCTGAATGGCTGATGAATAAATCCCATGAAACCCCCTTCTTCTCTAGCTGGTGTAAGAAGATAATATTGATTAAGGAATGATGAAAGAGAGAAGGGATTTGCTGAGGTGGAGCTTTCTTTTGGACAGTAGATGCCATTTTCTCTATGCTCTTGGACAAAAAGTAAGGAAGGCTTAGTTGCCTGCTTCTGGTAAAATGCATCAATAAGCGGACATGGTAGGCATAAATTCGATTAAACCTCCCTTCACAAGTGAAATATTTCATTATGGCTTTCATAAGCGGAGCATAACTGTCAAGGAGATATGAAAAAGGGAAGATAGCAGTGATACCCTCTCTATGTTCAGGCTTGATGAAAGGTTTGTAATCCTCTAAATCAAGATGAGCTTGTTTAAACCACTTTTCGCCATGATACGGGATCTTGGTAGCCTTGGACACATACCTTGGAGAAATTTTGAAATAAATATCCGCCACTTGGAAGTGTTTTTGTTTGAATCTCAGGGCGCATAAGTGTGTTAATGGCGAAAAACTCTTGACTTCTTCTATCTTCTGGCAAAAATCAAGGCAACCTACTTCATGGAAATTGAAAAGCACAGATGGGTGAGCATTGATTTCTTCTGTGGAGATAGGCTCATATCTCTTATGTGGACCACTCCTGTGGTCTTGCTTTGGAGGCATTCTGACTTGAACAAGCTTTGAAAGAGGCAAATTTCCCTCACTGTGTGTAAAAAAGCCCTGCTGGATTGAAACTGGTCACTATACTGCTTGGACAGAATGGACAATGAGATTTGGATGAAATGCAACAAGCTTTTGTAGCACACAACTTCTGCTCCCTTTAAAACAGCTTTCTACCTTTGGGTGTACCTCAGCCAGGCAAAATTTTTCAATAGGGTACCATGTGTAAAGATGAGACAAACTGCTGTGTAGATTCCCTGTGCACAGTTTTGAAAAATCACCTTTCCTGTGGATTTGTTAGAGGCCAATCAACACACCAATATTTGGTCTTCAAGACAAGTATTAATTATAAAAACCCTGCTCTTCAGAAATGTTCTTCCACCTTGAAAATACCTCTGTCAACAGATTTCTATAGAAGAAACCATACAGTGGAAGAGAAAGGAGACTTAGGTTAGGTGAAATATTAGTGCACAGTGTTTTAGGAAAAACATCCATTACTTGTGAATTTAAAAAGTCAACCACCACATTGCTCCTATGGAGGCTTATATCTTCGTATCCAATGTTAAATTCCCATCAAAAAACCTGCCCTTCAGAAAGTGTCCTGTTCACCTTTGAAAAAATTTATCAACAAATTCTCAGTATGAAATAATATAGTGAAGAAGAGGGGCAGATTGCTAGAAGGAGTCTGCTGTGAGAAGTGTTTTGATTACCCTGTTCTTGTGAGTTTTAAGATGTCACTCAATACCTCTTACTCCTTTCCATGGTAACCTTTGCAATTATTAAAAAATTTTCCCTGTATGAGTGTGCCAACAGTCCACTAATCTTGCATCTCTTGCAAACCACCATTCATATGCTTAGACTGTCCATACACAGGATTGGAGCAAAAATGACAGAGTTTTTTAGAAGACCACACAATTTTTGGCAAAAAATATGTGAGTTCTCTCTTTTCAAAGAAAATATGTCAAAATATTTTTCACTGGTAGCATTTCACTGTTTTAATAATGTGGAAATGCTTTGATGACAGTGTGAAAAGTTTCTTTTCAGATCTAAACCCTGTCTCTCTATAAAAAAATCTTTCTCTGCAGCTTGAAACTGTGAACCTCTGCCTGACCAACAAACTTTTCTCTTATTAAGCTTCACTATTCTCTTATATATATGTCACTTTGTTTCAACAGGCTCACTAAGTTTCAATCTTGGTGTAAGTATATAGGCAATTTCATTTTAAAATAGAGGTGGCAGAGTTTAGGACATCTTCAAAAGCTTTGAGAAAAGGCCGTAATAGTTTGCTCTTTTCCACAATAATCAAGGGCCTTTTCAATGTGGAAAGTCAGTTATCTTTGGGGAGAAAACCTTCAACCATGCATGCTGTTTCAACGTATATGCCCATGCAAAAAACTGACCTTTATCATTTATCAATCTCGGAAATGTGGATGAAGTTTTGAAATACCTCTTGAAATCGTTGAAAACAACCTTGGAGGAGAGTTGGATCAGCTCTGGAGGCCATTCAACCTGCGCGGCACTCTTTAAAGATTGAACGTCGCGCAAAAAACACCTGTCGGGTCGGCCTGTCGGGTGGTCGGGTGGCCTGTACAGGCGCGTCGCGCCATTGTACAGGCGCATCGCGCTAACAAAGGCGGCTTGTGTAAATCCTCCCCCAGGCGCGTCGCGCGAAAAGGCAGGCGCGTCACTCGGCCAATAAACACTGTTCAACTCTGCAAACCGACCAGCAAACTGTTGCTTTGGTGCTAGGGAGGCACGGGGTTTTGTTTTGAATTTTGAAAATGAACCTCTTACCCTCACACTTCAACCTTAAGTCATTTCAAATCTAATCTTCAACTTGTGCACAGTGATGTGTTTGGACCTGTGTCAGTTCCATCACTGGGAAAGTCTGTGTACTATGTTTCATTCACAGATGACTTCTCAAGGAATACATGGATATATTTCTTGAGGAAGAAATCTGAAGTCTTTGACAAATTTAAAGAATTTAAGGCTCTGGTGGAAAACCAGACAGAGAAGAAGATAAAGGCGCTGAGGACAGATAATGGTGGGGAGTTATGCAAGAAGGAATTTGAAGAGTTCTGTAAGAAGTGTGGTATAGCACGAAAGAAGACTACTCCATACACACCTCAGCAAAATGGAGTTGCAGAAAGAATGAACAGAACACTGATGGAAAAGGCAAGAAGCATGCTCAGTGGTACCGGGTTAGGACAAGAATTCTGGGCAGAGGCAGTGGAGACTGCATGTTACTTAGTTAACGGATCACCTTCATCAGCGTTGGAGGATAAGACCCCACATGAGGTATGGACTGGTAAGAAACCCTCTATTTCACATCTAAGGGTATTTGGATGTGATGCATATCTACACGTTCCAAAGGAGAAAAGGACCAAGTTGGATAATAAATCTGAAAGGTGCATCTTTATTGGGTATAAGGATGGTTTAAAGGGTTACAAGCTTTGGAACCCGGTGTTAGGGTCACGTGATTTGGCCGATTGGCTAGCCAAATGACGATGTAACATCAAACCAAGCTTTGGAGCCCAAGGACCTAGCCTTCCTGGACTCAGAGAGGGCTCTCTCTATATGTGTAAAAGATGTCGGTGTGTTTACTTGCGGTGTTCTGATATTAGGCTAGTTATGAAGTGTGTTTTTGGTTTTTTTAGTTCTTAAGTTTGTGAGGGATGAAACTGATCAAATACATAAATTGGATAACAAGATGTAGATAAATTGGGCTATGGGGTCAAACAGGTCAAGGAAGCTATGAGGTGATGATGTAAAGCTGCTGTAGGGCCGATTTGATTCACGGTAGAAGGGATCTTTGGGAAAAATGGATTAAGTGGACAACAAGTTGGTGAAAGACAAGGGATTTCAAGTGTAACTAGTTTATAGCAAACATAAACATGTTATAGCAAGCCATTAATCATGCTAAATGCAACTATGAGCTAATTAATACATAGAAATCAAACATTCCAGCCATACATAGAGGTATAAGACCCTCTGACTTCGGGAAATGGCTATCAGACTTTGGGGAAAACACATAAGACAAACTAACAACTCATAAACTACGCCGGAACGCCTAAACATAGTCTCTAAGTCATTGGGCACTTTGAAAAACAAGCTTTCATAGTTTTAGGCAAAGGGCTAGATCGGGACTAGGCCTCCTTGGTTCAACAAGATGATCAACAAATCAGTCAAAGAGAAAGTTTTATGGACAGAACTATGGGAAGCTTGTAGGTAGGTAGGGCAAACCATACATCCTACTCAACATACATAGAACTTATGAATAAAACTTAGCAACAATACCTTAAGTTACTAAAGAGCAACTAAGAATTCTTTAGCATAACTAAGAAAGAAGAAAACATCAAGCTATGAAGATTCAGGGATTTTGAGGTGCCTCCATGGGCATATCTCAAAATCAATCTCTACTGATCTATAGCAGCAAGAAATATGTATTATGAATGAAAACTAGAAGACAAAAACATATAAAGAAATACTATACCATTCTACCATGTCAAGGAATCCATCAACAATCCTTCATCATTCCTCAAAAGCATCCAAGAGGCAGTCCAAAAATCATAACTCAAGTGTATTCTTCAAAGCTCATATGACCAATGTATTAATTCTTCTCTCAAGTTCAGCCTCTGATTTGCAATGAAAACCATGGAATAAATAGGCTTGAGGAAGGAAAACCTCATGGAGCAACTAGCTATCCCATTGGCCAAGTCAAAATATCTAAACTTGTCCTTGAGGCTTTGCAAAGCCCAAGGCAAAAAATATCCCATAAAATATCTAAAAAACTGCTAAAAACGGAAATTATATTGACTTTACATCATTTCCCAAGGATAAAAATAGCTTAACGCACATTTGGGAAAAGCAGATTTTTGAGGTTCAAAAATTACAAAAATACTTCATATTTATGCCTGAAAAAGGTCCCCTGACTTGCGGGATGCAATTGGAAGCCTTCCCGATGTCAAAATGGGGCTCATGAGGGCTTGCTGGAAAGCTCTTTGTGTCTACTTTCCGGCGCAACTGAAACCATCTCAATCCGAGGCCTGGAAGTCATCCAAAACTATACCTGTGTGTAAAAAGCCAGGAAATAGCAGACTGCTGATATGGCGGGCAGAATGTGCAAAAAGAGGGTGTTTTTCGCCAATTTGAGGGGGCGAATGATCTCCAAATGCCCTGAAAATCGCTGGAGACCTGCTCATAGAATTATGGCATCTATCGGTGTCATTCTCCTCCCTTGAAAATTCCTCAAACTAAAATGGCGAAATTATGAGTTTTCGACCAAAAACCCAAAAAATGCCAAAAAACAAAAAGTTGTCGAAAAAGGCCCTAATTTGGCATGCATGACCCTCAAGGGTCCATAGCAACATGCTCCGAAGCTGAGGCCAAAATATCAAGGGCTGATATGCTTTTCCCTTCCTTCCGTGCTAGGCACTTCCCCTTCAACTTCTTCAATTTCTCTTGTGCTACCTTTAATTTTCGCCTGGAAAACTGATTTAGCTTCTGAAAGTGAAGAGTCCTCTTTCTTTGTAGCTCAAGATCCCTGTTCGCCCTCTCAAGCTTCATTTCCAAATGCTGGTTAGCTCTCTCAAGCCATGCTTCTTTGTTTTCCTCAATTTCCTGCTCAAGGAGGGCAGTGAGAGGAAAGGCTTGGAAATGGGCTTGTTCTTCTGCTCTCTGTTTTTCCAAGGCTTTTCTAAGCCCGATGGTCCAAGGCCTCTTCCGCCTAGGCTGGTCTTCCTCCTCTTCATCATCAAACTCACCAATGAGCTCTTCAATTCTTGCTTGCGCCCTTTCTTCCTCTTTCTTATACTTAATTGCCCTTGCCTCATGAATAGCTGCATGAAACTTCATCTGTTTGTTTTCAACCTCCAAGAAGTGGTTGAAATTCCTCGCCCTTTGAAGATCTTCCTGTAATACCTCAATTTTCCCCTCTTTGTGAATGAGGAGGTTTTCAAGGATGCGGGCTTCATTGTCACTATCATCGCTTTGGATAGGGATAATAGCTAATTCACCTCCATGCTTTGTATTTTCTCCAATTTTACTTTTGCCTTTGAAAGCTAATCTGGCGCTTTTCCTCCTTGGCATGATAGAAGATGTCTTTTTGGGCAATTTCCTCTTGCTAGGAACAATCTTGGTCACTGTTAAGGTGGCAGATTTAGCTTGCTGTTCTTCCTCAATATCTTGTCCAGTTTGTGGCTCAAAAGGTGTTTCAATTTCCTGCCCAACTTGCTGCTCCTCAACTGCTGTCTGCTACTGTCTCTCATCCTGTATATGTTGCTGTACCTCAATGTCCAACGGTGATGTTCCATACATACTGTCCTTCTTCTTCTTTCTTGCCTCTCCTTCTTCCTGTTGACTTGGCTGCCCAGTAGTCATTCTGAGTTTTATAGGTGTAGGCCTACTAGACAAAGGCACTGGGCGATGGACAAGCTGAGTAGGAGACACATGAACAGGAGGGACAGTGGCAAAATCTGAATGGCTGATGAAAAGATCCCATGAAACCTCTTTCTTCTCCAGCTGGTATAGGAAGATAATATTGATCAAAGAATGATGAAAAAGAGAAGGGATTTGCTGAGGTGGAGCCTTCTTTTGGACAGTAGATGCCATTTTCTCTATGCTCTTGGACAAAAAGTAAGGAAGGTTTAGTTGCCTGCTTCTGGTAAAATGCATCAATAAGCGGACATGGTAGGCATAAATTCGATTAAACCTCCCTTCACAAGTGAAATATTTCATTATGGCTTTCATCAGTGGAGCATAGCTGTCAAGGAGATATGAAAAAGGGAAGATAGTAGTGACAGCCTCTCTATGTTCAGGTTTGATGAAAGGTTTATAATCCTCTAATTCAAGATGAGCTTGTTTAAACCACTTTTCGCCATGATACGGGATCTTGGTAGCCTTGGACACATACCTTGGAGAAATTTTGAAATCAAGACCCGCCACTTGGAAGTGTTTTTCTTTGAATCTCAGGGCGCACAAGTGTGTTAATGGCGAAAAGCTCTTGACTTCTTCTATCTTCTGGCAGAAATCAAGACAGCCTACTTCATGGAAATTGAAAAGCACAGATGGATGAGCATTAATCTCTTCTGTAGAGATAGGCTCATATCTCTTATGTGGCCCCTCCTGTGGTCTTGCTTTGGAAGGCATTCTCACTTGAACAAGATTTGAAAGAAGCAAACTTCCCTCCTTGTGTGTAAAAAAACCTTTCTTTAGTTAGGCGGTCACTATCTTAGGTGGACGAGAATGGACAATGATATTTGGATGAAATGCAACAAGCTTTTGCCAGCACACAACTTACTTGCTCCCTTTAAAGCATTTTCTACCTTTGAGTGTACCTCGACGGGCAAAATTTTTCAATAGGGTACCATGTGTAAAGATGAGACAAACTGCTGTGTAGATTCCCTGTGCACAGTTTTGAAAAATCACCTTTCCTGTGGATTTGTTAAAGGCCAATCAACACACCAATATTTGGTCTTCAAGACAAGTATTAATTATAAAAACCCTGCTCTTCAGAAATGTTCTTCCACCTTGAAAATACCTCTGTCAACAGATTTCTATAGAAGAAACCATACAGTGGAAGAGAAAGGAGACTTAGGTTAGGTGAAATATTAGTGCACAATGTTTTAGGAAAAACATCCATTACTTGTGAATTTAAAAAGTCAACCACCACATTGCTCCTATGGAGGCTTATATCTCTGTATCCAATGTTAAATTCCCATCAAAAAACCTGCCCTTCAGAAAGTGTCCTGTTCACCTTTGAAAACCTTTATCAACAAATTCTCAGTATGAAATAATATAGTGAAGAAGAGGGGCAGATTGCTAGAAGGAGTCTGCTGTGAGAAGTGTTTTGATTACCCTGTTCTTGTGAGTTTTAAGATGTCACTCAATACCTCTTACTCCTTTCCATGGTAACCTTTGCAATTATTAAAAATTTTGCCCTGTATGAGTGTGCCAACAGTCCACTAATCTTGCATCTCTTGCAAACCACCATTCATATGCTTAGACTGTCCATACACAGGATTGGAGCAAAAATGACAGAGTTTTTTAGAAGACCACACAATTTTTGGCAAAAAATATGTGAGTTCTCTCTTTTCAAAGCAAATATGTCAAAATCTTTTTCACTGGTAGCATTTCACTGTTTTAATAATGTGGAAATGCTTTGATGACAGTGTGAAAAGTTTCTTTTCAGATCTAAACCCTGTCTCTCTATAAAAAAATATTTCTCTGCAGCTTGAAACTGTGAACCTCTGCCTGACCAACAAACTTTTCTCTTATTAAGCTTCACTATTCTCTTATATATATGTCACTTTGTTTCAACAGGCTCACTAAGTTTCAATCTTGGTGTAAGTATATAGGCAATTTCATTTTAAAACGAAATTGGCGGTGCAGGATAAAGCATCTTCAAAAGCTTTGAGCAAAGGCGGTAATAGTTTGCTCTTTTCCACAATCAAGGGCCTTTTCAATGTGGAAAGTCAGTTATCTTTGGGGAGAAAACCTTCAACCATGCATGCTGTTTCAACGTATATGCCCATGCAAAAAACTGACCTTTATCATTTATCAATCTCGAAAATGTGGATGAAGTTTTGAAATACCTCTTGAAATCATTGAAAACAACCTTGGAGGAGAGTTGGATCAGCTCTGGAGGCCATTCAACCTGCGCGGCACTCTTTAAAGATTGAACATCGTGCACAAAACACCTGTCGGGTCGGCCTGTCGGGTGGTCGGGTGGCCTGTACAGGCGCGTCGCGCCATTGTACAGGCGCGTCACGCTAACAAAGGCGGCCTGTGTAAATCCTCCCCCAGGCGCGTCGCGCGAAAAGGCAGGCGCGTCGCTCGGCCAATAAACGGTGTTCAGCTCTGCAAACCGACCAGAAAACTGTTGCTTTGGTGCTAGGGAGGCACGGGGTTTTGTTTTGAATTTTGAAAATGAACCTCTTACCCTCACACTTCAACCTTAAGCCATTTCAAATCTAATCTTCAACGGTCTTGAACTTTTGAAAATTAACGTTGGTTTTCAAATCTGTTTTGTTTTCAAACTGTAGCCTTGTCATTTTGAACATGTATATAAACTTGAAAAATGACTCTGTTTAGGGCTGATCCTTTCGGGTCCTTTTTGAAAACGTGACCTTTGCTTACTGATATATCAAAGAATCTATGGAGTGCCTCTGCCACTTGGTGAGAAGATAGATTTAAGCTCTTTGATTTTCGAATTTCAAAATGTCCTTTCCATGTATTATCTGTGCTACATCTGTCCTTTGGAATGATGAAAACTGTGTTTGTTTTAAGACATTTAAACAGTGACAGTTTATCAAAACCAACTTCTTTTGCCTATTCATAAAATTGTATACCCATTCACCTTGTCCATCTGAAAAGATAAGCTGGTAAAACAGGAAAACAGGGCTCTTTGATACACAGTCACCATTTTGCTTTGACCAGTGTGTTGACCCTTTTTGTAATAGAACCATTTCATAACTAGACTATGTTCACTGTTTTACCTTCTTGGTGATTTTTAACAAGGAAAAACCATTCAGAATGTGTCAAAAGCATTTGAAAAGCTTTGAAAACCTTTCCTTGAGAAGTGCTCCTTTGGACTTTTGGCATGTGACAGTGGATTGTTGTTTGATCCTTTCCCTTAAGGAAACTGCCCCTCTTTGGTATCAATAGCATACATATTCATAATGTTCTCTGCCCATCATGATGTATATTTTGAAAGATATTTTACTAAGGGTAATGCATTTTGAAACATAACCACCATCTTTTACCTGTGTAAAAGACTTTTGCTCTCTTCCTTTGCATCCTTCCACTGCATTTTTCTGACTAATCAGTCTTCAACAATATCCAAGGCTTTGGCCATCTGCTCATACATGGAGGAGGCTCTTTATTAGGTAAAGTATCCGAAGGTTGCTTGAAAAATCTGTTTGACACAGCTTTCCCTGGATGTGATGGAAAGTAAACCACTTGAAAAACATCAATACTAACATCTCTACTTGCAATCATCACTGTGTTTCAGAAAAAACCCTAGCCAAAGTGACACTGTCTCCCTGCACTGCTCTGAGGGTGACTGAAATATCATCATTTGCTTTGGTCATCTCATGACAAATTACTTGAAAGATAGTCTCTGGGACTATGGAGGTCAGGGCCTTTTGAAAAACAAAGAACTTTCTTTCTGCCTGTGTAATGGCATGTTTTGTCAGTACCTTTTCAATTTGATCTTGTGGACAAGCAGGGTGCTTGTGATTGGAATTTTTACTAATGACCTACCTTTCTAAAGTTCAACAATTCACATGATTTGAAAGCTTCAAATGACCTCCTTTATCAGACCAGACTCTTTTTTCCTTTGAGCTAGCATATTTCAAACTCTATCCCTGTTATGATCATCACTCACATTCATAAAACCTGGAGATATTGTTTCACTGTTCAGTAAAAGGCAAACCTGGACTTTTGCAATCTTCAAAGTCAATACTGGCCAGCGCCCTCTGCTTGTGGATGAAGGAGGCGCCCTAACCCTCTGCTTGTAAATGAAGGAGGTTCTGGGTCTTGACAATTTACCAGTTTGCTGAGACAGCGGTGTCCCTTTCTTACTGTGATTTTCATGCTGGAAAGAGTTGTAAAGCCTGGATGAGTAGCTTTCTGTTTTGCAGACATATCTCAGGCTCAAGTTACATTTAGAAGCAGCTGTTCCTCTAACTGTAAATTCAAGCATTTACTCCATGAGATGAAATTATATTTCCTGCCTTTGTAGAAACCATAGAACACTGTGAAAAACCTAATAGTCAGCTTGAGATTGGGGTTTTTGCAGTGCTGAGATCTAGGGGATATGAGTGGCGTGACTTAGGGCTGCTTGTCAAATTATTTTTGCAAAGTAAGAGGTCAGTCATGGTAGGTCTGTTGCAGATGGAGGCTTTTTGGCTTTTTGATGATTGCCAAGGGTAAAATGTCTTAAAGCGCCACTTCCTACATAGGGGAGACCTTTGAAACAGATGTGGATTTTCCTTTTTAAAGCTGGTGGGCAGATCAAGAAGGCTGAAGTTAGGTAGGATAGTGATAATGAGGTTTTGATTTCGACATGGGCAGACTGAAAAGTAGAAGGGAAAAAAAGTTTTAGGAGGGTTTTCTAGATGACATATTGACATAAGGAAATCAGCTTCTAGAAAACTTAGCTATAGATATAGTCATCACTAACATGTAAAAAAAAAAAATACTGATGGCTAACACCCAGAAACAAGGAAGGTTGTGTACAGCCGAGATGTGGTGTTTAGAGAAGTGAAAGATGTTGTTAAACATGAATTCCTACCAAAGGAACCTGAGAAGATAGAGTTTGAGCTAAAGGAGAATGAATCAGACTCTACAACAGAAGAAGACTCAGAAGATGAAGAGCCACAAACTCCAGCTTTGAGAAGATCAGTTCGGGAAAGAAGGCAACCAGAAAGGTATAGTCCATCTGCTTTCTGTTCAGTTTTTGCCTTAACTATAACTGATGATGAACCCAGAACTGTCAGGGAGGCAGTAGATTCAGAGGATGGAAAACTCTGGAAGGAGGCCATGGTTGATGAAATGGCATCCTTGCACAAAAATGAGGCATGGGATCTGGTGGAGTTGCCGGCTGGAAGGAAGCCCATCGAGAGCAAATGGGTGTTTAAGAAGAAGATGAATGTAGAAGGCAAGGTGGAGAAATACAAAGCTCGGTTGGTAGCGAAAGGTTATTCCCAGGTGCCGGGAATTGATTTTGGTGATATTTTTTCTCCTGTTGCCAAGGTTACTTCTATTAGATTACTTTTATCTGTTGCTGCTGCATTTGATTTTGAGATAGAACGGATGGATGTGAAGACAGCATTTCTTCATGGGGATCTAGAAGAGGAGATCTACATGAAGCAACCTGAAGGCTTTATGGTGAAGGGTAATAAAGAACTAGTATGCAGGTTGAAGAAGTCTCTCTATGGGTTAAAACAGTCACCAAGGATGTGGTATCAGAAATTTGATACCTATATACGGGGACTTGGCTTCACCAGAAGCAAGGAGGATCACTGTGTTTATTTTAAATTAATTGGTGAACGTGTTATTTATTTGGTCTTGTATGTGGATGATATGTTGTTGATTGGAAATGACAAAGAAATTATCCAAGATTTGAAGACCCAACTGTTCTCCAAATTCGACATGAAGGATCTTGGTGCTGCAAACTATATTTTGGGCATGGAAATTAAGAGAGATCGGGCAAGGAGGAAGCTCTGGTTAAACCAGAGGAAGTATGTCGAGACTATATTGCAGAGGTTCAATATGCAGGATAGTAAACCGGTGAGTGTTCCTATTCCTGTAGGTGCAAAGCTTTCTGCTGAACAGTGTCCCAAGACACAAGAAGAAGAGAAGGATATGTCCCGTGTTCCATATGCAAGTGCAGTGGGTAGCCTGATGTATGCAATGGTCTGTACTAGACCAGACATTGCACATGCAGTGGGAGTATTGAGCAGGTTTATGTCAAACCCAGGGAAGGAGCATTGGACAGTAGTGAAGCGGGTTTTCGGATATTTACGTGGCACTAGTGATTATGGCTTGTGCTACCAGGGAAGACCAGGATTGGAAAGAATGTTGGACATTCGTGGTTTTGTTGATGCAGACTGGGCTGGAGATCTGGACCAAAGAAGATCTACGAGTGGGTATGTGTTTAGCCTATTTGGAGGCGCAGTCAGTTGGATGAGTAAAAGACAGTCTGTAGTGGCTCTTTCAACTACAGAGGCAGAATACATAGCAGCCACTCATGCAAGCAAGGAAGCAGTTTGGTTGCATAGATTGTGTTCAAGTATGGGGTTGGTACATCAAGCTATAAGGATAGACTGTGATAGCCAAAGTGCAATTTTCTTGGCTAAGAACCCTGCTTATCATTCAAAGACAAAGCACATTGATGTTCAATATCACTTTGTTAGAGATATGGTTGAGGCTAAAAGGGTATTACTGGTAAAGGTGGACACTTTGAAGAATGTTGCAGATGCATTGACGAAGTCTGTGAGCACTCAGAAGTTCTCTTGGTGTAGAGAAACAATGGGTGTTGAAGAATTGGCCAAATCACTAAGCTCTCCTGTGGCCCCCGTGGAAAGAAAACAACAAGTGGGAAAATGTTGGGTATGTGTTATATTCTTTCCACGATTAGCTACACGCTTGTATGTTGCGTCGGGCGTAGGCTGAAGTCCTGAGGGGCGAAAACGAATCCCCACTTGGATTGGGGATCCGGGGCAGCACCCGGCCAAAAGAGCTCTCCATTTTGTACGAACCCACTCATAGGTGGACCCACCCATGTTTTGTGCATGATTTTGCTCATGGTTTTGGGGTACGATGGTTTTCAGCCCCTGTTATTTTGTAGATCCGGTCAAGGGAACTACGGTTATGTTCTAATCCGGGGTTAATTTATTGGGGTTTATGTATGCTTCAGCATGTATATATATGTGTTGTAACACTAAAAGGAATATAATGAAAAATCAAGCTGGTCGTCCCGATTTGGGATCCAGGGGAAAATCTCTGTGTTTATCTGTTTTGTGTTTTATGCTCTTGCTATTGTTTATTTTCTGTTATAAGAATCGTGTGTAGATATTTCTGTTCAGGGTTAAAACCTACATATCTCACTGGGACTAGACCAGACATTATGCATGCAGTTGGGATTGTTGGACGATTCCAAGCTAATCCAAAAGAGTCTCACCTTCAGGCTGTCAAAAGGATATTCAAATATCTACAAGGAACTCAAGACTTTGGTCTATGGTATCCAAAGGATGCTGATCTTACTCTTCATGCTTACACTGATGCAGATTGGGCTGGAAGTGTTGATGATCGGAAAAGCACTAGTGGTGGTGCATTCAATATGGGACCCCGGTTGGTATCTTGGTTCAGCCAGAAGCAAAATTCTATTGCCTTATCTACAACAGAAGCAGAATATGTGGCTGCCGCATCTTGTTGCACTCAACTCCTTTGGATGATGCAAACCTTACAATATTTTCAAATCAAATGTACACCTCCTGTCCCCATTAAGTGTGACAATACAAGTGCCATCAGTATCTCAAAGAATCATGTTATGCATTCGAAGACCAAGCACATTCCCATCAAGTATCACTTCTTGCGTGAACAAGTGCTTGAGCAAAAGGTGAAGTTGGAGTATGTTCCCTCCAAAGAACAAGTTGCTGATATCTTTACCAAACCTCTGCCCAGGGAAGCGTTCGAGTATCTAAGACAGAAGCTGGGAGTGTTCTCTGCCAGTCAAAAGAACAAATCTGCATAAATTCAGAATATTAAATAGGATACGCAGTTTTACTACTATACAGTCGCGTATATCCGCGAGTATATGAATAGAAAGTCGTGTATGGATAGTTGCTGACTATTTTTGGTTGGTGTCAGCATTCTGCGATACTATTTGGTTATTCTGGTTATATTTGTTTCTAACAGAGCATCTGATATGAAGAAGACAGGTACAGGAAGGACAAGTTTAGGGGGAGATGAAGAAATATGAAAATTTATATGCTTCACTTTCCATACGCGGGTTCTATTAACAAAATTCGCGTATACACGTGAGTTCCAGTAGACACAGTCGCGTATGCATTGATGATAAGAGAATTTATATGATAGCTGAAGATATGGAGCAGAGGTTCAGGGGGAGCATCAGTCTGATTGTTAATAACTGTATTATTGACTCTGTATCAACTTATTCTCTCAGTTCTAAATAATGATGATCTGATACTTGGTTTCTTATGTTCAAGTTTATGGATGAGTCCTATTTGCTTTTTGATGAAGAGTATTCGTTGTTGAGATGAAAGTCTTATAATTCAGAGATAAGGACAGTTCATGCAGAGATTGTTGCTGATGACTTGCTGATGAAAGTGTTCAGGATGCACAAACTAAGGGGGAGCCTTAGTCATATGGAAAGGATGCTTGGATGCACAAATTCAGTGGGAGCATTAGCTTTGCTGAGTATAATGCATTGTTGGCATTATGATGGTTCTGAAATATGTTCTCTTTCTTGAGGTCTTTCTGGTATTGGTCATGTAAAGTTATATTTTTAGTTTGATGAAAAGGTCATGTTGAGACCCATGATGTAAAATTGTAATACCCAGTCATGTAAGGACTTGTCAAATTTGTAAACCCACTTGGTTGGGTAGCTGAGTTGAAATGTGTAAACCCACTTGGTTGGGTACTTGAGTCTTATATGTAAATCCACTTGGTTGGATATTTGATGTAAGTATGAGTCTTTGGTGATAGGAAGTTCATAGAGTCATGTACTTCATTGAAAAATATGTTTGAAGATCAGCATGAACTCAGGGGGAGCTTGGTCACGTTAGTAAACATCAGATCTGCAGAACGCTTCTTCCACATGAGGAGAACAGGGGGAGAGTGTGTTGGTTTTGATCCGCCCTTTGCGCTTGATGTCAAAGGGGGAGAGTGACATGGTGTTTGAATGAAGTGTCTGAAGAATTGCAATGACCTAAATGTCTGAAGAACCATACGCTAGTTCGCCATAGAGTAAGCGCATATATACGCGGCTTTGCTGAAGAGAAAGCGCGTATGCGCAGTGAAATCAGCTCTGTAATTTGTACAAAAGTATACGCGGGTTTATGTGAATGGAAGGCCGTATACAGCGATATCGATGAAAGGAAAGTGTGTATTCAAACTAGGGTTTTACGGAAGCAAGGGTATGAAATGTAGATACATTCTCGCGTATTCTTGCTATACGTGAATGATGTTTTCTACGATGCAGGTTGTACGAATAGATAAGTTTCGAGTTTGATGTATGATTGAGCTTAAATGTATGGAGTGGGTCCGGTCTGAAAATATGATGAAACATGGCACCGCAGAGTGGTGTCCTAAAGGAAGCGTTGGATCCGGTGTGAAAATTGATTAAACGTGGTCCATAGAGTCTTTGAGGTTGTAGCCTTCGGTCGGGGGGTTGTAGCTCCTTCAATTGGTGGTAAACATAAAACAAGATCGGGGGGGTCGTAGCTCCCTTCCGGAGAGGAGTTTGGTAAAAGCGAGTCGGGGTTGGAGCTCCCTTCCGGGGAGGCGTTTGGTAAACGAGCGCGAGGTGGGTGCACGCATCTTTGGTAGATGCTGCACCAGCACATATGTTGTAAGATGTTTTCTCTATAATAAAATATTGAAGGCTGAGCAACTACAGCGGTGGTTTTCTCCCGACTTGGGTTTCCACCTAAAAATCCTGGTGTTCATGTGTGATGCTTATGTGTGATGGTTTATTCTGTTCTTACTGCACATGTGTACTGGTTATAGAACATCTAATGAATGAATGATGGAATGATATAACTGAAGAGCTAATGGCATAATTACATCTCTGTGTATTTTTTATGAAGGATATCCGCGTGTATACGCTAGTTGGCTTCATCAAAGTAGCATATGGGTTTTAGAGCATGAAGAAGTAAAAAATTTTAGTTTGCCCTAAATACTGATTCACCCCCCCCTCTCAGTATTTTTCCCAACAACAACTTTGTCTTTTGTTTCCTCACTGACTTTCTGAAGCTAGAATGATGAAATTGAATGATTTTTTGCAGGGATGTTGGCATCGATCCTTGGCAAAGCATGACCAGAGTTTGCATGGGAAGTACAACATGGCAGAAAGATACATTTTATTACAAAAACAAATTTGACAATTTCTTCTTCAAAACAGAGTTTTGAAGAAGAAACGTCCTCGAGCATATTTGATGATGAAAATTTTGAAATGACAACTTATTTAAAACCTCCTCATGGCCTGCGGGCATTTTTTAACATTTCAGATGACCAAACCCTATACCTAAAAACTAAAATAACTCTTTTTGACCAAAATAGCATCTATGACTATAAATGACATGAACTGAACTTTGATGAATTTTGATAAATTTTGACCAACCTAGCAGGTACAAGCATGAGGGAAAATGAGAGAACAAAACCCTTCTATCAGTCAATGGCATGCCCCTAACGGAATGCAGATTGATGAGATGAATGAGACACCTAAAAAATGAAATGCAAAAAGAGAATGATCCCTGACGGAGGGACAACAAGACCGACTCTAACACGCCCAAAACTGCCTACCCCCATTTCGTTGCGTGAAAACCATTAACGGTTTTCCTAACACCACCGATCCATTTCGCGCCATATTTTCAAATTCAAACCAGACCGCAACCTCCACCATGATTTCTCTGCCACCCTGCTGCATACATCTTTCCCCTCACTGCCCCTCCACCACCCCAGAACCTTTGAAGCAGTCATTCCCACTCTCGCAGGTTTTTATAACATGTTTATCGTGTTTTGCAGGGTTCAAAGGGTGATGAATTCATACAGTCCCCACAGTCACAAACAAGTGACATATAGAGTAGAAAGACTATCACAAAGCCGACGATCACAGAGGAATAAATCACTTAGAAGGTTTAAAAGCATGTTTTATTGAAGATCGTGGTTATTGACCCTAATTTAAACCCTCCAGCACCCCTGTCACCTGCATATTCACAAAAAATGGTCAACAGAGGTCTAAAGAGTATCAGAAGAAGATTAGAAGGATTATTGCATGATACTGAAGATTTAGTATCTAATCCACAATTTGAAGATCATAAAGGATATCAAGGAAGTTCAATGAAGTTTAAAGCATAGATCGAATACAACTCAGTGATTAAAACAACAAAGAAGTTATATCAGTAATTTAATATCAGCAGAACATTCTTTTCCTAAGAAGGACAAATTCCCATAGCATTATCCATTCTCCATCGAGCCCCACAATAGTTATTATTCTGACAGAAATGCCTAGAACTATCAGTGCATTGGTTGTAAAGTACGGAAGACCCGTAAGACAAAATCTTCACCTTTCTTATCTCAGAGTATAAACAATACATCTCAGCCAAGAAAGTACTTCAAGAGCACACCCTAGAGGTTATTGTCAACCTGAAAAAGGATTCCAAATCGACTAAATGGTACTGGAAGTTAATGTAAATATATTAAATAGAATGGGCTTCAAATACCTTTCTCCCTCTGTCTACCACCACTGTCACTCATTTACCTATAAGAATCCATGAAAAATACATTGAAAATGTTGGTTGGAAATTAACTGATTGTAAGCTATTTTATTGAGTTAGAGTTATGTGAGTAGTTGTTGTAAATAGACTCGGAGATGATTTCTGGATGATATCGAGCTACTGGACAAGAATGTATGTGACTGGTTTTTCTCTACTAATATGGCAAGCATGTTCATTGGATCCTAATCTAAATCAGTGGTGATGTGTCCCTTCTTTGTTATTGTTTTCCCTCTATTTTACACCATGCTTCATTTTCTCTGATAAGAAATAGTAATTTTATCTTAGGATATACTGCTACAAGTACCCTAATGCTTCCTGCACTTTCTTATTTTTATGTTTTCTGCTACTTGTGTATCTTAGAAAAAAATTCAATATAATTTAACCAGTCAAAGAGTTGGTTTGCCCATACTTATTGATGTATGAATTTAGAGTTTGTTTCTTAGATGTTCTTGTTTGGTTCTACTGAAAGAGTAGGAGTATAGGGAGATTAGTGATTAGCCCTGTCCCCTAAGTTCCCTTTCCAAAAGTTAGCTTTTCTAATATCCCTTGAGTTGAATGCCAAAAGAAAACAAGGTTAAAAGTCTTTCTTTAATCTTAGACTTCACTTTGTGTTTCAACTTAAGTGTTTTCTACTTTCTGAAAGTAGTTAGGAGGACTGTTGGATTGTTGTCTTCGAAGTTAGCCTCATTAGAATTATTGATCATAGAGGCATAAGGTATGCCCTGTCCCTTGAATTACTCAGAAGTGGTCACCTTGAAAGGTTTTCCTTGTTATTCGCATCCACCTCCTTAGTGTTTCATCCCATTTAATCATCTTAAGAGATCCTCTATTTTAGATGACTAGCCCTTTGAAAGCCTTGGATATTTGAATTGCAAGTAAACCCTTTTATGACCCCATTGCCCAATGGACTTGTGTTCTCTTGAATTATCTGCCCATTGCCAAAAATCCTTCACTACTCATTCCATTGCCTCTTACTAAACCCTTTGTCAATGTTTCCCAACCAAACAAACAAAACCAAAACCCCCGTACACTATATCTATCCTAATACCTTAAACTGAACTTTAAAGATACATTATTCTTTACCTTCATAGAGAGATCCCTCTCTGGATCCAGGAGGGCTAGATCCTGAGATACCAAAGTGGTTTGATGTTGTCTTGTCATTTGGTATTGCCAGATCTACCAAATCACATGAACCCCAAGAGTCTTCATAGCTTCAAAACTCTCTTCTCAACCTATCTTTCTTCAATTAAAAAATAGAGCTTCAACAGCCTCAATAGCTATTTACATTCAATGAGTATTCAACCAACAATAATAATGAACTCCTCACATGATCTTTATAGGTGAAATTGAGGAGGTGGAGTGAAAGGAGGTCTATTTGTTTAATTAACATAAAGTAAATGCTTCTCGTCATTTGGGAGGCCAAATGGAGAATTTTTCAGAGGTTTAACTCTATTTCAATAAATTTTAAATTAATTTTTATCTACTTTAGTCATTTTTGTTGACTTTGGAGGATTTTGGTAGGCTGGAAATTAATTCTAAGCTGTCTTTGGAAAATATCTTTGAATGTGCATTCAATTTGTATTCTTTTGAGGAAAATGAATTTGTAGGTGGCATTTTGAGGATTAATTGCCTCAATGATGTGGAATTTGGAGGCTGTCTTTGTTGATCTATCTGATTTAGTGGCTTTAAACACTAATTAGGCTTTGATCTTGCTTTAAGGCCTTCTTTTCATCTTCAGGGTTTTTAAAACCTTTTCTACTGACTGTATTCACCTTTAAACTATGTATTTAACCTTAAAACTGTGGATTAATCTTTGAATCTTCATACTTTTCTTTAATCCTTTAATCTTCAATCTTTATCTTCGCTGTTCTTTCTTCTTTTCTATGTACAGGTGGCTTTTAGTGCATTGGAGGGTTTAATTGTATAACCAGTGCTCATAAAGCACTGAGAAAACCATGAAATGAAACCTGGCAGTCCCTTTCTTCGTGATTTGGCCTCTATTTGGACCGTGAAGGTCACCACCTTCTGGCCCTATCCTTTTATGGACTGTAGGAGGGATTTCAGCCCTAAAACTGCCATAAAACCTAGAGAAAACCACAAAAGATGTTATAAAACCCTGCATGTATTGGGAAAACTACTTACAGAAGTCAGGCAGAGGCAGAAGGAGCAGTGAGGCAGAGGGAAAACAAGATTTAAAACTATATTTGGCGTGAAAAATGGCTTGCTGGTTTTGCAAAAACCATCGGCGGTTTTCACGCGATAAATGAGTGGTATGTGGTTTATTACAAAATGAATGCGATGTTATTCATTGTGTGACATGCATCCCCCAGAAAACCAGTGGTTTCACGTGAGTTTGGGTGGTTAAACCCCGAACGACAGAGTTACGCGAAACACAATGTTGACCGTTGGATGAGGAGGGGCAGATCCAACGGTGGGGGAGGAGCGTGATGGGAAAGGTGCATGGGCGAGGTGTTTAGTGGGAGCCAGGTGGAAAGCAACAATTGGAAGAGGTGGCTGGGTAGTGGGAGGTGGGTCTGGAGGGGTTGGATAGGAAATTTTTATCGAGAACCATCGAATCAAGTGAATCAACAGTGGGGATTGTTAGAGAGGAGAATAGATAGAAAAGTTCAGAAAATGGGGAGGTGGTGGCTACCGTTTGATCTAATGAGATCGACGGTTGATATTGGTTAGGAGAATTGTAGTGCAAGAAAATAGAATTACGAAGGGAGGGGGCTAAACAAGGCAGAGGGAAAGGTTTTGTGGGAGAAAGGAGAACTGGGGCTAAGGGAAGAGGGGCTAAGGGCGAAGGAAGATGGTCGTTGATATTTAAATATCAACGGTGAGGATGGTTTTGTGGAGTGATAAGGCAGGGAAAATATATAAAGGGATGGGGGCTTAAAGAATAAGGAAGGGGAGGGCCCGATGAAGGGATAAGGTGACCTGAGGCGGAGAAAATCGGGCTAGAGTGAAGGATTTAAGTGTCTAGTTGTGGGAGCAGGTCATATGACCAGGAATGAGCTAAATTTTTAAGCCCTAAGGGGCTTAAAGTCTATGTAATAAAAAAGGGACGCCTTTTAGGCCAAAAGAGGGGTTTTTATGTGTTTTTTATGGGTTTTTGGGGTTCCAGATGAACTAAAAAGCTTTTTAAAACCAAATAAGAAAGGGTTAAGTGGTTTTAAAGGGTTTTTTGAGGATAATAATTATAAATGAGAGAGGAAAAGGGGATTTTTACAAGGAAAATGAGTGATATGGGGGCATTTTATTAAGATGAAATGGGGGGAATGAAATGATGAAAATGGAACCTTTAAGAAACAGTTCTTTCTTCAGGAACAACAAGATTTTGAAGGTTTTGAAGTGAAAATATCATGGAAATGGGATTTTTTGGACAAGGGACACAAAGGGGCTGCAAGAAGTCACAAATTTTGCAGGAAATTTGTTTCTTGAAGACTAAAGACTTGTTTTAGCCATCATTTGCTGAAACAAAATTTACTGATGGCTAACAGTGGCTCCACTTTGGGATGGCAGCTCCTTGGAGGTGTCAAGAACTTCAGAAGTTGATCTCTGGGATGTAGACCTGTGCCTTATCCATTGAAAACCTTTCTTCTCTGATCATGCTTCTTAGAAAAGATGATCAATATTTCATATCAGCAAACAAATTTCTCCCAAACATTCTACCTACACAACCTACTTTTCCTAACATTTTTTCTTCATAAGGTGCACTTGGAATTGCAAACCTTTTGACATCAATATTTTATTCTTTTATTGAAAGCAGGAAACTAATCTAAATCTGCCCTTATTTCTTCCATGAGTTCAGATTAAGCAGTTGAACTCATTAATTATCTACCTAAGCTACTATCTGCCAGGAGTAAACTGTTTGGCAGATTTTATTCTCTATTCTCTAAAACAGAAATTTAAACATAGTCAAATCAGGATTAGACTGTTTGATTTACTATGGTGTCTATGGCTCTATGTAAAAGTTGCACATAGACTTTATTTCCAGAACTTTAAAACAAAACTGTGAAGGATTAAGATCTGAAAAATAAAAAACATCCTTCATTCTTTCTTTCAGCACTGGTTTTGATCTTTTTAGAGCTGTTCTTTTCTATTCTTTCTTGGTTCAGATTTTAAGCATGTTTTAACCATTATTTTTCTTTCCTTTGGCTCATATTTTGGTCTGATTAGAGCCATTTCTTTCTATCCTAATATAATCTACTGATAAGCCAATATTACACAATTTGGCAAATATGATTTTGTTGGGGCCCTTGTTTTGAATTTTGCATGAAGATAGATTTTGGGTTTCGGATTGGCACGTGGCAGGTGCAACAACGGTAGGCAGCGGAGCTGCCGAGGTTGCGAAGGAGCTGGAGATAGGTGGTGAAGTTGGCGCAAACAAGTGCAGATGAAGGAAATATGCAGCAAAGGATAGACAGTGGAACTCCTATTCAACAGGAAGAAGCCGAAAGCAGTCGAGTGAGAACACAAGAGAAACTAACAGTTGTGCTGGCTGGTGAATAAATAGGCCGTCACCTAGTAGCAAAAGGTTAGAGAGGTTAGAGTAGAATGAGGCCGAGGAGAAGATGCCACAAAAGAGCTCTATCTTGGTCTCGACATCATTTTATTTCCTGTGTCTCCATAGATCTGTTATTGCTGCAGTATCTCTCTCTGTCCTGCGGGACCTTTGTAATTAAATATGGAAGCTCATTCTGTCGAGCAATGTAACACTTGATTCTGCTGAATGGTTCTTAATATATCTGAAGGTTGCTGGTATATCGTATGTCTTCAATGTGTTGCATGATTCCTGTAGTACTTCGAAATTTTAATTGCTTATTATCTGCATGATGTTTTGAGAGATCATCTTAATACGGTGTTATGTATGCGTACGATTCTGCGTTAGCTTTGAGTTGCGGATCCATCTGCTGATACCGGTCTATTCCCCTCCTTCATGTGATTGCGGCACGCCTCGGGTGAGACTCTCTGCTCTTCGGAGTAGGGTGAAAATGCCGGCGTGGTGCTAGACTATAATGGACTCCCTTGTTGGCCCAATACCTGAACCTAGGTCTTGCCCACGAGACCTATTTTGTCGACAAAAAATGGTTCCATTGCCGGGACCATAAAATTCATCAGGGGAACTACATCATGGTATCAAGGATCTTCGAAGGAGAAAGACGGAGATGGTGGGATAACCACCTGGACCAGTTTATAACTCAGCAAGCTGAGCTGAGAAGTCAAAAAGATAAGGCGATCATAAATATAGTTATGTTCTCTGATTCTGCCAGCAATACCTACAAGATCTTCTGGGGAAATTTCTCCAGTGAAATCTATAGCTAGTTTCGGAGGCTGAAGACCCAAGTGACTAAGGACAAATCGCAGAAGATCAACTGCAAGTGGGTGCACGAAGATCTGGTGGCCCTTCATCAGCTGGATACCGAGTTGACCCGAGCTGTAGATTTCTGGGTAGAATCTACCTTGGATGGGTATATTTTGGACTTTGCAGTGGAGTGCTACCAGTCTTTCTCCAGAGCAGAAGCTATATTCCAATCTAGACTAAGAAGGAAGTTGCTGAAGGAAATTTCATTGTGGATTAAGGCCCTGATGGTGGACGAAGGGCTGATGGAGTTACAGAAATTAGGAATGGAAGCGTAAACCTCTAGTGCTGGGGGAAGGGCCTGAGAGACAAATTCTACAAGAAGTGTGAAGAGGGGGAGTAGGGGAATGGATGTTTAAACCACAAGGAGGTTGAGGGCACAAATTGCCGAAAGGTGGTGAGAGAGGGTGATGAGGGTGTTGGAACAACAGGGGAGTAGTTTGAAGGATAAAGAGGAGGTGTCTCAGAAGTTAGTGGACATGGAAGGCCAGGTGGTTCCCCAGGAGATGGAAAGGACCATTGAGGGAGTGCGGCGGGTGCATGGGAGCCCAGCCCGGAGGAAGAGAGAGACGATGTCTAACGAATGAGATGCAGATGCGCACCTCGAAGAAGATTATGATGTCGAGTGGTACGTCACGATGCAACATGTATTCCAAGAGAGGATGGCATTCATATCTCTAGGTATTTATACTCTTCAAAGTTCGAATAGCACGGGTCCCTACCTTCCCCTGGTACTCTATAAACCCCTAAGTGATATTTTTTTAAGTTAAAAGTGTTGAGTTGATTGAATAGCAGTTAGTTGTTAGCAGAAATGCATGTTAGTAGTAGCATTTCCAGTGGTATAATTATGCAACCAGGACCCGGAGGGTTAATTCTAGTTACACCTCCATAAGCGAATATGGCAGGATCATTCACCCGGTACCTAGAATTTTCTGGGCATGGTAACGACGATGTGGAATAGTACTGGTACCTTTGTGAAGCCATATGGAGGGCTAGGCAGATGCCAGATGCAGAAAAGCTGATCAAATTCCAAACCACGCTGAGAGAAAGGGCATTATGCTGGTTCATAAAGTGGTTAGAGGCCAACCATAATCCAGTAATTGTGGATGTCAAGCGAGACTTTGTCAGAGAGTTTAAGCTACCCCAAACGGACCAGTAAGGTCTGTTCGAACTATGGGAGATCAAGAAAAGAGAAGGAGAGACTACGGGGGAGCTGATGCATAGGTTCAAAGATGCGATCGGAAAACTCAGCTACCTAATCGACCCGAATCATCAGAGGGACTGGTTCATCAAGGCTCTGCTTCCCTTGACGCGAACCCCCCTCACTCAGCAAAAGATCAAAAACTTGTAGGATGCATTGGAACAGCTATGAAGATAGAGGAAAAGGCAGGCTACCTGCAAGAATATAGGGGAGGAGCAACCTCGCAGGACCCATCCCTACTGGGACTACAACATTAGATTTCCAATCTGATCGAAAAACTTAAGGAGATGCAGCCCATAAGACCAACCAGGCCAAATGTGTGGTGCACACATTGCCTGGTAGAAGGACACGTGGCGACTGAGTGTCCTTGGTTGCGAAGCCAGGGAGTGGGGACCTCAGCAACAGTAATGCAAGGGGCTCCACCTATCCGAGGAGTTGCACAGATAAATTCGTAAGGGGTCTATCTGTCGTAACAATAGTATACTGGGTTCCCAAATCAACTGACCCAAGCCGCAATAGAGTATTGCGAAATTTGTCGAATAGTAGGTCATCAACTTCGGATGTGTCCAATTTTACAGAAGTACTCCAATGTTCCAAACAATTTGTACTATGAGTTCTGCACTTCGACGACTCACAGCACCGAACAGTGCAGAGCTCTAGATGCACTAGCAGACCAATTAGATCGGCCCTCCTACAGAGTGAATGAGGCTCCCAGAGGCAAAGGAGGTAGTATGAGGGGAGGCCATACAGGAGGACAGGGTCCATTAAGATGCTACAATTGTGATCAAGAGGGACATATGGCCAGAGAATTCCCCCTACCCAGAATACTGTGGTGTTCCCAGTGCCGTGCGAACACACATGCGACAGAAGACTGTCCTGAACTTATCAAGAAATGGGAGGAAAGAGCAAGGTAGAGAGGCTCGAATCTAGTGAACGCAGAACCTAGAGGGACAGCGACTATAGCAATGTAGAACGTAGCCATACTTTCATGATGAGGAAAGAAAACGGGGGAATATGCACGTGAGAAGGATCCGATGAGGAGGATCAGGCCAGCATCCCCAAAACAATTGATCAGGCCAAAAATGTAGAAGAAATATTTTCAGGAGGCTGTAGAAATTTTTTCCCAGCTGGGGGGAGACAAAGGTATTGAGTTACCTGTGAAGAAAGATACCAGAGAACAGACTGCTATAGGGGCTCTGATCGAGGAATGGTTCCACCCATTTCTCAAAATTGTTGACAATGCTCCAATGTGGGAACAACTCAAGCATACCCTGGAGGAAGTGTTGCAGGGGAACGGAGGAGCGAGGGAATCCCCAGACATATCACCATAGTATGTACAGCGAGTAAAGAGGAACAAAATAAGAACGGGAAAAGAGTTCCAGTTAGACACGCAAGTTGCGGGATTCTAGATCAGGGACACCATGCTCGATTTGGGATCCAATTTCAATATCCTACCTCGGAAGACTTGGGAAGCTTTAGGACGACCACGACTGACTTATTCGCCAATCCAACTCACGATGGCAAACCAGTACTGCATTGTGCTAATTGGAAGACTAGAAGAAGTCGAGATAGACATCATAGGGGTGAAGACCTACATAAAATTCGAGGTAATAGATATTATGGGAGACAAAGATCCGTACCCTGCATTGCTAGGGATTGACTGGGCTTTTGAAAACTATGCCATCATTGATCTCAAGAAGGAGTTAATGATTTTTGAAGATGGGGAAGTTAGAGTCACTTAGCCTCTAAACCTGTATCAAGGTCCAAGATATACAGAGACAGTAGATAATAGGGAATATGCTCATCTGTTGGACAACCTCTATCAGATGATAGTAGGGAAGAGGGAGGATTACATTAACCTGATAGCAACCAGCTCCGTAAGCTAACGAAGTGTCCAAAGCTTGGAGCTGGGCTCAGAAATAGCTTGGGAGGACTAGCAGCAAGGCAGGTATGAGACCAGCACAAGGAGATGCACCAGTATTGCAAGAATCCATTGGATTGGGTCTGAGATACGGGAATACCCCACCTTTTCCAATATGCGAGAAGTAAATACCTTCATTGCAAAGGTAGAAGATAAGGTACCGGAGGAGCAAATAATACCACTCATGGACGTAGCATTACAGTCCACCTTAGCCAGGTGGTGGAAAAATCACCGCAAATCCCTGTTGTGGTGGAGTTGTGTTGCGGCGGCTTTGAGGGCGCGGTTTAAGGAAGACGAAGGACCTTGAAGAAAGAAAAGGTACCAAGAAAATTTTGATCCGAAAGACCATCTGAAGTTATGTTAGGAGCAATGGAGAACTGTGAGATATCCGAAGGAGCTGTGGGTACATCAATTTGTCCACTCCTTGGATACCATTCCACAAGCCTGGTACTTAGAAGAAGAGAGGAAGAGAGGGACCAGTTCCTCGCAGGAAGATGCAGAAATATTTTTTTTAGTGCTTCTCATTTCAAGGGAAGATAGACCCGATATCGCAAGCATTACAGGCCATAAAATGAATACTATTTTTCCCCGATCAGAGTGTAGACGGGAGGCCATTGGTACTGAACCCTGATGGTAGACACAAGTTGGCTTGCCAAAGGATTAAAAACAAGCCAGAAGATGACAGTCTGGAGGATCTGAGGCACCTGTACTTTGAAGAGACAGAAGGAGAGAAAAACATCAAAGAAGAGCCTACCACCGAAGGAATACATCTACTTTTGCTGAGGACTAAAAAGCTAAACATCAGCATGGAGGAAAAACCCAAAATAGCTATAGTTGGGGACTACTGGGACGAGGAGACGATGAAGGAAATTTTTAGTCTCCTCAAGGAATACGAAGACCTATTCCCTTCGTCAGTAGTGGATTTGAAAGGGATCAAAGGGGATCTCGGAGAGATGAGGATTATATTGAAGCTAGACGCTAGGCCAATGAAGCATCAACCTTACCGGCTGAACATGTAGATAAAGGAGAAAGTCAAAATAGAGATCGAAAAAATGCTGAAGGCAAGCCTGATTTTCCCTGTGGAAGAAGCAGAGTGGGTGAGTCCCATTGTCATTCAAAATAAGGACAAATCAAAAATCCACATCTGTGTGGAATACTGAATTTTGAACAATGCCTGCATCCATGACCCATTCCCCACCCCATTAAGTGACGAAGTACTAGATAATTTTGCGGGGAATGAGACATACTCCTTCACCAATGGGTTCTCAGGATATCATCAGTTGCGCATCACAGAAGAGGACAAGAAGAAGACGAAGTTCACAACAGAGTGGGGGTCCTTTGCATATCACGTGATGCCATTTGGGTTGAAGAACGCACTTTCCATGTTTTCTAGGATTGTCATAGATGCTTTTGGGAATATAAAGTTCCTAGAAGTCTACATAAAAGACTAGACAGTCTACAGCTTGTTGAAGGATCATGCCACCCTGCTACGTATAATATTTGAGCGGTGTCAACAACTGCAAATATCATTGAACCCCAAGAAATTCCTCTTCGCGGTTCCATTCGGAAGGCTCCTAAGACATGTGGTGTGTAGGCAAGGAGTCTGTTTTGACCCTGCAAAGGTGGCAGTAATCGTCAACATAGAAGCACTGAAAACCGTGAAGCAGTTGAGATCACTACTGGGGCACACAGGCTATTACAGGAGATTCATCAAAAACTATGTGAAGATAACTACTCCTTTGGAGAAGTTACCATAGAAGTCAGAGGTGTTCCAGTGGACGGATGACTACAGATTAGATCTCAACAGTTTAAAGGAGAAGTTGGAAACTACGCCCATTCTGGTTGACCCAGATTGGGATAAGCAGTTCCATATGCATATCGATGCTTCCGATATTTCACTTGGGGCTGTCTTAGCACAACCACGAAAGTCGACCACCCAGTGTAATTTTCCAGCCGCAAGATGTCTAATGCGGAGCAAAATTACACCACCATGGAGAGGGAGGCACTAGCAATGGTGTACTCACTCTAGAAGTTCCGCCACTAGCTCCTAGGAGGTAAGTTCAAATTCTTCAATGATCACTCTGCATTGAAATACCTAGTCAATAAGCCAGTTTTGGAAGGACGGATATGCCAATGGCTCCTACTCTTTCAAGAGTTCAACTTCGAAGTGATTGTCAAGCCCGAGAGGCTGAATGTCGGGCTCGATCACTTATCCCTGTTGGAGACTAGAGAAAATGAGGGCTCTCTAGATGATCATTTGCCTGATGCTGATATTTTATGGGTAGAAGCCATACCAGATTATTTGGCCAAAATCGCAACATGCCTCACCACGGGGTAGTGTCAACAGCACTATACCCTAGTCCAGAAACGACACTTGGTCATCCGAGCTGTTGAATACCAACTGAATGCGAGGTAGTTGTATAAGTTGGGGCTTGACGATATTCTGTGGAGGTGTGTTCTCGACCATGAACGCGAAGCCGTTCTGTGGGAATGCCATAGCGGCATCACGAGAGGACACGTGGGGGCAAAACCCATAGCCAGGAAAGTACTGCAAGCTGGACTATGGTGGCCAACTGTCCATGCCGATAGTAAATATTTTTTCAATAAATGTGATGTTTGTCAGAGGACAGGGAAGCCCTCTCACATAGACGAACTCCCACTGCACCTGGTGAATGTATTACAACCGTTCGAGAAGTGGGTTGTCGACTTCGTAGGCCCCATAGCACCTGTAGCCAGAAATTCAAAGGCTCGATACTTCATCAATGCCATAAAATCCCTAACCATTTGGGCCAAAGTAGTGGAGGTGAGGGATTGTATGGCAGAAACTACAGCCTGGTTTATCTTTGAAACCATCATCAGCAAATTTGGCTGCCCAAGGGGCTTAACTAGTGAATAAGGTACACACTTCATTAATGAAACAATCAAATCGCTGCTGGACACCTTTATGATACAACATAACAAAATAATCCTGTACCACCCACGGGCCAATGGCATTGTCAAAGTGTTTAACAAAATCCTTGAAAAAGGCTTGACGAAGATCTGCAATGCAAAAAGGGATGATTGGGATGAACGTCTGCCAGCTGCAATGTGGGCCTACCAAACAACAGTGAAGCGCTTGATGAATCAAACACCTTTATAGCTGGTGTATGGCCGTGAAGCTATGATTCTAGCCGAGTTCACCATACCGAGCCTTCTGATCGCCACATCCATAAAGTTCTTGGAGGATGAATCACTACAGGAACGACTGCACGAATTACAGGAACTTGACGAGGCAAGGTTCTTTGCCAAGTTTCATCAAAAAGTTCAGAAAGAAATGAAAAAGGCATGGCATGATCGACACATTAATAGCGAAATGTTCCAGGTTGGAGGCAAGGTTCTGCTATATGATAGCAGGTTTCAAAAATTTCTAGGCAAACTGCAGATGCACTGGTTGGGACCATACTACATCGTCGAAATCAAGGATTCTTGACCAGTTTAGTTGGCTCAATTGGACAGTACTATTTTACCTGGATGGTTGAATGGCGCATGCCTGAAGCCCTACCATGACTAATTTTCTTTATTTTTCTTTCAATAACTCTCACAACCGAGAGAAGTCAGTAGAATAGAGTAGTTGAATAACTCTCTCACACCTGAGATGAGCGTATGTAGTGTCACTTGTCCATGCATAGGTCGTCAATAACAGCTGGGTTGCGGGGAGCTCAATGCAACCGATTGTGGTCAGGGAGGGTCGCATCTAGCATGCCATCCACGTAGGATAAGAAAACATGTCAAGTGTCAGTCCCCATCATTTCGTCTAGTACTTGTGTCAGTCCATAGGATCGCCAGTATTTGCAAAAAAAATTGCCATAATTAGACGTAACCTTACAGTAATAACTTTTCCATAATTATAAGTAACCTCAGCCGTCGTGTCCACCCATTTCCCCACACCACCATTAGTAGATGTCAGAACACACCTCAGCAGACAACTAATCACACGACTATCACCGTGGAGGAAGCTAGCAAGAATTAATTAGTTATGGGGTCTCATCAACCTCACTCGTGCCTGTTAATTACATAGCCCGTGTTGGTGTCCTGTGATTTGGCAGATTGGCATGCCAAATGACAAGGCAACATGAAAAACAAGCTTTAGAGCTCTAGGATCTAGCCCTCCTAGTCTTAGAGAGGGATCTCTCAATATGTTTATAAGGATGTGTCTTGAATGGTTTAGAAGTTGATTTTAGGCAAGTTATTGAGTGCAGGATTGTTTATTTTGTTTGGTTGGACAAATATGTTTCATGCAGTATAGATAGAGCATGGGAATCTACAAGCCATTGGGAAATGGAGTCATGTGAAAGTCCAAATAGTTCTGATTGAGATGGAAGGGAAACCAGTGGGAAAATCTAACTCAGTCAAGGATTTGTTGAATAATATAGGTGAGATGGGATGAATGTTAAGGACTAAGAGTGAAAATCAAACTAAAACCTTTCACAATGACTTAAATGATTCAAGGAATGCCCTATTTCCTCCAGTAAGCTCACTGTTATGGACTTAATCAATATAAACACTAAAATAAAAGGATAAATGCATACTAAAACCATATTAATTAATTATAGGATTCGGGGAACACCCTATTTCCTCCTATAAGTTCACTGTTGAGAGCTTAATCAACAAAGACATACAATTTCATTCAAAGAAGAGGGAACGCCTTAGACATCTAGGACTACAATTATAGGGACATTCAACACAATAATTACAGTAGGAAACAAAGGGTATGATTGAAACATACCTCTCTGTCAAACTATAAGCATTAATAATTAAAGGGAGATTTCAGATACAATATTCAGTGGCAGAGAAAGAGGGAAAGCCTAAACAGTCTTTAGCACAACTGAATTAACCATTTCTGAAATGAAACAAACTGAATATTCAAGAGAGCTACTATAATACCCTTTCATGTTCAGTGGAAAAAAACATATAAAAAGTGAAGGATAAACAGGTCATAGGTGCTTCTAAGATACATTTCTCTGCCTAAACTTTTTATCCTACTGTAAGTCAAAGCATAATGGAACAAAGTGATAAACGAGGAAGCACATTAACAATAAGAGATTAATTCACCAAAACCAGGCTCAGGGATCCACTGGTCTAGCCTCCTTTATTCAACAAAGAAAACAGAGACTTCGACACTCCTTCAAAACACCAATGCTTCTTCAAAGCAGCAATCTATGTATTACTTTTGGAATCACCAAATGCCAACCTTTTACAATAAGACTTCAAAGAGTATTTATAGGAAAACTGAGGAAAAGTAGGTGAAGAAATATTTAATGAACATCAAAGATAGGAGAAGTGTACTCAAAAGCTCCATTCCAATGTCATAAACATTACATTAAATCCTAGACAGACTCAATGACTTCGTAGCTTGTTGAGGCCATTTTTATATGACAGAGATCACCCTACAAGATGTCCTTTAGGAGAAAAATTTGCCTGTAGTAGTACTGCCATTTTGCTAGTGTAAGTTAAGTGCAAGCATGGATTTTGAGGCCCCCCATACCTCCAAATAACTGCTCTGATAGTTTGTGGTATTTTTCTTTGATGTGGTAACTGCTGGGATGTTTTCTATGCATGGAGGTAGGTTGTATGTGTCAGTCAACGTTCTGCGCCAATAACTACTTTGTCCCTCTGTACTTGAAACTATTTAAGCCTGATTATGCTTCTAATTTGTTGATCTACTCAAGCTAATCATACCTGCTATTCCCGAAGGTAGCTTTAGTCTTCTGTATATTTGCTCTTGAATGTGCTATGCCCTTTATTTTTCATTTAATCTTCAAACTTTTTTTCTGCCACTTGGTACTTGATATTTACCATTTTTGAGTTTTTGTGTGCAGGTGGCGGGTTTTGTTGAGTTGGAGGGTCTGATTGCTCAAACAGTGTTCATGAATCACCGTTCAAGATGTAGAAATTATCCCTGCTGGTCTCCCTTCTGCATTGATCAAGTCACAGGGTCATCACCCTGAAACTTGTGTCACCACTGTGTGACTGTGGGGAGCCTTATGAATTATTCGCCACTAACCTGCAATACACACGATAAACATGCCATGAAATCCTGCGTGGGGGTTTAAAACTGCTTACAAGAGGTTTAAGCGGGGCGGAGGAGCAGTGAGAAGGTAAGTATATGCAACAGGGAAGAAAAAAAACCATGGCGGAGGGAACAAACTAGGTTCAAACCTTTTGGGCGGGTGGAAGAACCAGGACCATTGGATCTTGCAATATCAATGGTCGAGATCTTTCGGAGGAGTTATTAGGTAGGGGGGGCGATCAAGTAAAAAGAGAGCGAAGTATGATGTGGACCATTAGATCTGGATGAATGGCTGACAGTGATTGAATCGGGCTCATCGCATTGGGGGAGTAGCAACGGACGAGGGGGAACTTGGGCACTGGAGCTGCGATGTGTAATGCTGCGCTGGCCATCCGATCTAGGAGCAAGATCGACGGTGGAAATTTAATCAGGGCATCGCAGCGTTACGATGTGCGATTGGTGATGTAATGTTGGAGGACCATCCGATTTGAAGTAAGATCGACGGTGGAGGACAAATCGGCGGAGTGCAATGATGGAGGGCTATGGGCGAAGTGCGATGAGATCCTGAATGTTGGTTCTTGTGGATTCAACGATCCAGATCAAATCGGCAGGCGTGATGATGAAGGGCTTATGAGAGGAGCGTGAAACAATCTTAGCGGTCATTTCTTGTGGATTTTACGGCTGTGATTAAATCGGGAGATCGACATCAGAGGAGGCAAGGAAAAGGGACTAAGCCTTTGCGTTTCACCGATACAATGGAGCGATGTGGCGCGGGCCATTCAATTAGGAGAGATCGACAACGAAGATTTACTCGAGCTCATCACATCAACGGAGAGGCAAGATAAGCGGAAATAGGCGAAAAAATGGAAATGTGATGGGCAATGGCTGATGGGGGCTAACGCTTGGCCACGGTGCCGAGTCATGTGTGGAAAAGGGGCTAGGGCCTTAGTGAGAAAATGAAGATTTTCAAGGATTTTAAAGGGTATTTTGAGGAATTTGGAGGTTTCCGATAGGGGTAAATATGGGGTTTTAAACCTTATAAAGAGATTTCACAAGGCTTGAAGGGGATTTGAGTCCTTTGAGGCTAAATGGGGGGTTAGGAGATGGAAAAGGAAACCTTTGGAAAAAATGGATAAAATGAGTGAAAGGGAGATTCTCAGGGGCCTATGAAGCAGCTTTCCTTTGGTGAATCGGCATGGTTTTAAGATGGAAACAACAGTGAAGATGAACCTCCAGGATAGGAGAATCATAAGACTTCAAGGATGATAGATTTTCAAGGGAATTTATCACTTGAAGGCTTGATAAAAAATTTAGCCAATTGTTTGGTATAATATAATTTATAGGTGGATAACAGTGGCTCCACTTGGGGAGGATAGCTTGCTCTTTAGGTGTCTAGAATCCTAGCTGTAAATCTCTAACTTTCGTCCGTCCAGTGCCTCATCCATTGGGCAGCAATTTTTCTTTCCTTGGCTATCCTTCTTCTAAGCTGATAATCTTTGCAATAACGTGAAAAAATGGAAATCTCTAAAACAACATCTCTACCTACACATTCCTATGATTCTAACATTTTTCCTTCTTTAGAGTGCACTTGGACTGGCAAACTCTTTCTTCGACATTTTATTGAAAGAAAAAAGTAATCTAATTCTACCCTTATTCCTCCATGAGACCAAATTAAACAGTTGGACTCATAGCTTCTCTACCTAAACTATTATCTGTCAGGATTACACTGTCTGACATATTTTTATTCTCTATATTCTAAAATAGAAATTGAAAACACAACCAAACTAGGATTAGAATTTTTGATTTGCTGTGGGTTCATGGCATAAAGATAGGCTACACATGAATTGAAACATGTAGAAATTTAAAAACCAAAATTTAGAAGGTTGAAGATCTAAAATTTAGAACGTTCTTCCTTCTTATTGTGACTCAGATTTTGAGCTTTTTAGAGTCACATTTCTTCTTCATTTCAGCTCTAGTTTTGATCCTGTTAGAGTTGTTTTCTTCTCTTTGCCTGGTTCAAGTTTTGAGCATTTTAAAACTAGTTCTCTTCTTCTTCTTTGGCTCAAGTTTTGAGAGAATGTTGATCAGCGATTTTCATTGATGTCAACCCAAGCAGCACCAGGGGCTAACCCAATATTGCATGAGAATTTTTACCTACCAAATTAATATATTCTGGGTCAATAATGCTTTTGATGGTTTCTACTTGTCGAGATGTTTCCGTTGATATATGGCACGCCATGTAATTCTTCACGGTTTGAGAGATATTCATGTTTGAAGTTTGTACCCCCAGTTAGTGGGCTAAAACCCCATGGGTTGGGGCATGGGTCATTGAAAATTCATAATTAATATTTTTTAGGCTCCTAAGATCCCTCCCACATTCACTTGTTGAAGCCCCTCTCAACTTAAGCATTCATATAAATTGTGATCTTCATTTCCTCCTTATGTATGGGATTTTAGGAGCTTAAAAAATATTAATTATGACTTTTCAATGACCCATGCCCCAACCCCATGGGGTTTTAGCCCACTAACTGGGGGTACAAAATTAGAACATGAATATCTCTCAAACCATGAAGAATTACATGGCGTGCCATATATCAACGGAAACATCTCGACAAGTAGAAACCATAAGACTGCAAACTTGAAAATCCTCCAAAAGAATCTTCGAAGCCACAAAATGAATGAACATGGAAGAAGAAGAAGAATGATAATTGTGCTCTCACTCTCAAGGCTCAAAAAGAAATGGCGGTATGTGTCCTGGGTAAGATGGTTATTTTTCTGTAGAGTTACCCTTGCCATTGATGTCAAAGGGGGAGAGAATGCCAGGAAGAGGTGTCATGATCGGCAGAGGGGGAGTACCTGTGTTGCCATCAATGCCAAAGGGGGAGATTGTTGATCAGCGGTTGTCATTGATGTCAACCCAAGCAGCACCAGGGGCTAACCCAATATTGCATGGGAATTTTGACCTACCAAATTAATATATTCTAGGTCAATAAGTCTTTTGATGTTTTCTACTTGTCGCGATGTTTCCGTTGATATATGGCACGCCATGTAATTCTTCACGCTTTGAGAGATATTCATGTTTGAAGTTTGTACCCCTTGGAAGCAGAAGCAAACCCCATGGGGTTGGGGCATGGGTCATTGAAAAGTCATAATTAATATTTTTTAAGCTCCTAAAATCCCTCCCACATTCACTTGTTGAAGCCCCTCTCAACTTAAGCATTCATATATATTGTGATCTTCATTTCCTCCTTATGTATGGGATTTGACCATCTGAAACAAGTCATCGTGGAATTTTCGCTCTAAAGTTTTTTATACTAAGGCTCAGAAGCTGAAATTTTTACAAGGTGAAGCCAAACTCTTGAGGAAGCAGCAGTAAAAATTTTAGATCAAGTTGCACAATATTTTTGGAGATATGATCTGTGGAAGTAAGGGTTTTTACAGGCTCCTGAAATTCATCTCAAAGAAGTGACCTTGGTAAAATCATCATAACTATCTCTCTGAGTATCGGATTGGAATGACGGAAAAGGTGATAGATATTGCAAAGTCTGTAATTTTCTCTTTATCAATTTTAGAAACAAATGAAGAAACAGTGACACGTGGCAAGTCGTACAAGTGCGCTCTTCTGAAACAGTCCATAATTAGGGCACTGTGAGAGATTGGGTATAACTCTCTCTTCAAGAATAAAAATTGGGTCAGACCTATGGCATTGGAAAGATGACTCAGAGGAATTTTACAGGACTGAAAATCAGATATTGAGGATCTTAAATGATAGAGATACAGTAGATTCAATATTGAGCTCCTAGAAGGCAAGAAAAAGCTCTGATTCCAATTGTTGGAAATACTGATTCACCCCCCCCCCCCCCCCCCCCTCTCAGTATTTCCAACAGAGAATTAGAACCATATTTTCTTATGATTCTAGGTTCAGATTTTCAGCATGTTTGCACCTTTCTTTCTTCTATCCTAATCTGTTCGATTGATCAGCCAAGATTAAACAGTTTGGCAGATCTTCTTCACTATCCTATTAGCAGTAAATTGAAATATGCCCAATCATGATTAGGCTATATGATTGGATAGTAGTGCTCCTTAAAGTAGTGGCATTTGAGCTTGCACACTTTCACATTTTCCTTCCCTTTGGTATGGGGCTATACCTTTCTTGTTTTATTTCTGCCCTCTTTTTCTCTTTCTATTGTTTTTGTATTTTTCTCATTTTTCTTCTTCAAAGAAATAAACAAAAATACTAACTAGATGCTCAAGAGTTGAGCTTTATTGACATTCCTACCTACCCTAATCTAAGTTGAGATATTTACATATTTGGCTAACAAACTCTCTTTTCCAATACATCTAGTCAATCAGATGATTCCATGACTGGTCTTTGCTCATCTCTTTGAGCATGTTGGACAAACAGGGCCACTCCCATTTCTCTTGTTTCTTAGCAGCAATGCTAAAAAAATTATTGCTTTTGGTAATATACTGCTTCTAAAAACCTTTATGCCTTCTTCAAATATCTTCAGGAAATGAGCATAGGGATCTTTAAACAATGCCTGGTTATGAATATTTGGAAGATAGGTTTCAACCAGGCTTACTTTTTCCTCCACTGGATCAAGTTTAAGATTCTTCTGAGAAAGAACTTCTTCCTCATCTTCATTATCATATGAACTAGAGGACTCATCATATATTGTAGCATTTTCCTTTTGTAGTCTTGGTATGTTCTGATTCAGTGGACTGTACTCTGTGAAAAGATCAATGTATTCTTAAGAAGAGGTCTATTCCATTGCTTCCTATTTTTCAAGAGAAAACTCCCTGGTTTCAACCTGCTCAAAAAATTATTCGTTATTTTCCTCTTCACCCTTTGAGATGAAAGGCTGTTGATTTCCAAATGCATGGAAACTATTACTGATGATCTGAGATAAATCAGAGTGAAGATTCAATGAATCTTCACCTGCTACTAGACTTTCATAACTTTCCTCATCAGTATCATAAATAGCCTGCATGGGCTCATTACTTTCTTGAAGTTGATGGAACTGATCTTCCTTCCAAAAATCTACTAATGATGACCCTACAAGATCAATTTCTCTTTGGAGAACATCATCATCAGAGAGATCAAAATTAGGAAAATCATTAAAGTCAGTGTTAGTCACCTATAAAATTTGTTATATCAAAAGGTGGCTAAATCGTTTTTGGAGCCTTCAAGAAACAAGTTTTATTGCAAAAAATTGTTATCTCTTGAAGTCTTATGATGACATCATATCCTTTGATTAAATCTTCACTACTGTTTCCCCTCTTAAAATTCTGAAATTCTATTGTTTTCCATGAAGAAATGACTACTGCAAAACTCCATTTGTCCTCTCCTTTCACTTCAAAATTAACCTCCTTTTATTCCCCTTTTTCCTATAAAATTCCTTCATTTTTCATTTATTCTCCTTTCCCCTTCATGAAAATCCATTTATAAGGTTTAAAACTCATTTTTAAACCTTACCAAAACCCCCAAATCCATCAGAAAACCTTGAAAATTTCATAAAAAATAAGCTTTTTTTACTATATACTTAAGCCCTTTTGGGCTAAGTCCTAAACCACTTCCCCACATGTTCCCACACTTTAGAACCAGGCACTAAACCCATAAATCTCTTATCGCATCAGGACATTTGTGATCAGCGCAAGTATTTTGTTACATGAAAGTCCCGATGCCGATTGGCCCTTTCTGTATATAAGCCCGGGGTCTTTGCTTTCCATATAAACCAGCGGCCCCGCAATCGGGTGCTAAACAATGCAAAAAACCATTCCCGATTTGATATTTCCTTTGTAAAAATCATAAAAACCCATTTTTCCTATCTTATAAAGGAAACCCACCATACATGGTTTAAATCAATCTCGACCATTGATTTAAAACTAATCAAATGGTTTGTGAAGTCTCGCATCAGAAACAATCAATGGGCACATTTGTTTGTTTTAACAAAAAGCTTCGATGTCGATTGGCACCCTTGCATATAGACCCCGGTCCCTTTCACTTGTTCATATATCCAAAGGCCCCGCAGTCGAGCGCCAAACCTTATATATAGCCCGCCCCGATGTAATAAAACCTTTGTATTTCATAAAAAATATGTTTTTCATGATTTAGACTAAGCCCGTCGTTCATTGGTCAGAGCTCTCTTCCACCATTGATCATCAACCAATCAGACGGCCAACGCGATCTCGCATCGGAAGTTTTCATTGGGTGTGTTATATATTTTATTTACCACCTCCGATTGGTTGCTTCCCAATTCATTTCCCACCATTGATCTGATCTGCAGATCAACGGTCTACAACCAATTGCATCGGCACTCCCCTGTCCATTACCCCCGCCGATCGGAAAAGCTCTGATTACATCTAGGCCATCCACGTGTCAAGATCCGATGGCCCAGTTTGCACCCCTCGACCTTTGTTAAAAACATGCAACCTGTTTTATAATGTTTTTCAAGCAGATCTCAGTCGTTGATCTCTGCAGATCAACGGCTCATATTAACTCTCTCTCGGCTTTGTATATTGTTCCATTTAAACCCAGATTAAATCTCCACCATTGATCCTTTACATCTAACGGCCCAGATTAATCCCGACAGGCCAGACTCTTATGTGTCCCACCTTCCTAAGATTTAATATCAACCATCCAATCCTTGATCCAACGACTCAGATTGAAACCGCCCTACCTCTTTCCGACCATGCATCTTACCCGCCGGCGCATGCGATTCGCACTGTCAGATATGTGCCCCTCCATCCAACGACTTGCATTAAGTTTCGCATTTTCTTTGTGATAGAGGTTTAACACCCAAAAATTATGCAAAAAAAGTGGTTTTCATCTAGACACATGGCGGGCGGCGGACTATATCACTTTTTTTTAGGGAAATTTGGAAACCACTCAAAAATAATGTGAAACCCATGGTTTCTAAAGCTGAAACCATTTTTCCCTCTTACACTGTGACCCATCGCGTTATTTCCCTGTCGTTGATCTCTATATATCAATGGCTCAGATTCAATCTGGCCATTACACTATCGCCCTCTGCCTTCACCAAAGGATTTCATAGATCATTCACCACCGTTGATCTCAAGGGGCAAATCTGATCCAATGATCTACGATCGTTCGGAAACCCCAAATTTCCTTTAACTCAGATTTCCTCCACCAAGGTTTTCAAACGTATTTCCTTTGTAATTTCTTCACATTTGCACCTATTTTATTATAAAGTGACTCATTCTCTTTGTATGTCCACAACCAATCTCAACCGTTGATTCAACAAGGATCAATGGATCTGACTTAATTCTCCACCGCTTGTTCATCAACTACCTCCATTTGACCTTTGCGTGTAATCTCCACCGTTGGATGCTGTCATCCAATGGCCAAGCTCCAAAACTAAACTTCCAAAGCAGTTTTACCCAATACGCAGGATTTTCTAATTTTTATTGTATTGTGCAAGTTTCAATGGTTTTTACCATTGTGTTAAAAGAAAAGCAGAGGCCAAGGGTGACGACCCTCCGGGCCTTTATTTATTAAAGGAATTTGTTCCACGGGGTTTTTCATCAGCATTTTCTGGTGTGTCATGAATGATGGAAAAAATATAAAGCCCCTACAGTACTTGCACATCAACAAGACACAGAAATATTAAAATAAACATAGGGTATCAGTGTTGAAGACCAAATCAAACCAGAGATGAAGAATTGAAGATCTTTTACCCAGTTTTGAGGGATTACGACTAAGATCGATAATCAAAAGCCTGATCCACTAAATTAAACATGGTTAAAGAATATAAGATAGAAATTAGGCCTAATCAAGCCTAATACAAAGAAACAAAGCAGATTAACATTGTTTAAATAAAAATCAAAATATATATTAGATCGAGATGCCTCCACTGCCACATCAAAGGCTAATTGATTCCTCTCAGCTATCTAATGCCACCTGTAGCCTTACAGCATTCAATAGAGGCCAAGTAATGACCAGAACAGAGGATATTTGCCTCATCACAACCGAACAGTTAATTCAACCAAGGGAACTTATTGCAAAATATCAGCAGAGTTATTACAAGATGACACAGAGCCTAAAAGTCAACAAAATCATCCCACCTAGCTTAACTCTTAATGTAAAAAAATTAATATAGAGGAAATATCTGTAATCTTCTCCTTCGAGCCCCTCAAAGGCCGAGAATCATTTATCTGTATTAATTGAACCTTGAAGATCTTTTATCCCATCCCACCTCCTCATATCTTCTATAAATACTTCTGTAGAAGATGAAACAATGTTGGTTGCAGAACTTTGAAATATACTTGTGCTCAAAAATTTCTATGTGTAAATAGTTTTCAAAGGCTCTTGAAGCTCTGTTTGTGATCTAAAAGTTAGGCTGAGAAGCGAAGATGATTGCTGAACTAAAACATTGGACCTGAAGATTGTAACTGGTTTGACATCAATAACAAGCTATTTCTTGGGATCCTAGTCTATATCAATGGTGAAGTGCTCCTTTCTGTGTAATTGTTTTCCTTTTGTGTATGCCATATTTTCCATTTATTATCTAATAAAGAACAGCAATCATAGAGTTAGGATTTACTATTTACAGTACCCTTCTCTGATTGATAAGATCTATCTCAATGTTTTCCTCTAAATCGCGTGTTTAAGAATGATTCAATATAGTTTGAGCAGTTAGGAATGCTAGCATTCCCTCGTCCTACTGTTTTCTCCAAACATCATTCTTGAATTTTATTTTCATTATTTTCTTAGTAAATTTAGACTAGAAAAGTGATGGTGTGCCCCGTTTTCTAGCTTCTTTCTCCAAAGGTAAATTCTGAAAGTTTCCCTTAGTGTTTTCTGAAAGCAGTCAAGATTTAAAAGTATCTTAACTGATCTTAAGTTGCACTTTGTTTCTCTTAAGTGTTTTCATCCCTTCTGAAGGTAATTATGTGGATTACTAGATTGTTTGTCTATTGAGTTGCTTTAATATGAAATTGCCCAAGGAATTTATGGTTAGCCCTGTTTTTGGTTGGTTTTAAACAGTTACTTGAAAGGATTTTCTTGTTTGGACATAATATAAATCCTAGTTGAAATTATTATATGTTTCCACCCCTTCAACACTTTTCTTGTTTCCGTCCCATAATTTAATCTCAAAGATCTTGTGATATAGATGACTTACCCCTTGGACCACTCTTGAAGTTTTTTCTCAATTAAATCCTTTTATGACTTCATAGCCCAATGGACTAAAAACCAGCGTTATATCTATCTTTCAGCCAAAGCTTGTTCTGATTTCTTTCAACTTCACACCTTTGAAACTCTTTCATTTAGGACTTTCCACTCAACTAAAAACATGCTCAACCATCCAAAGAAAACAAAAAACCCTCGGTCTTCATAACTAGCCTAATATCATACCCAAAAACCTTTAAAGAAAAATCAATCTTTTCACTTATTGAAGAGATCCCTCTCTAGATTCAGGAGGGCTAGATCCTAGAATCCCAAAGTGGTTCAAATGTTCTCTCCGCGGTTCTGTGCTCACCAATCTGCTGGAATTACGGGGAGCTAACAGTCAATAATGCTACCAATCAAACATACTGGATTATCAACAGATCTTTCTTCATTCTGATTTACAGGGGAGCTTTCTCAATCTATACAACAAAGCTCAGTAGATGAATGGGAAAGAGTGCTTGTTTTATAAAATATTTCAGAGGTTGGCTATTTGTTTAAAATTTGGTCAATTTTTTCTTTTTTCAAAGGAGGAGATGCTCTTGTGTTTCTTTGAGCAAAAGTGTAGCAACTCTCTGTTTCTTGTGAAGACTAAGTTTGAGGTCGGATGTCTTCTTAAGCCTCTTATAGGGGATCTTCATTTGTGCTTACAGGGAGACCTTGAGGATTTTATAATGTTTCTTGATCTTCTTCTGTCTCAAACAATTCCTCATGATTATTATGACACTTAGTTTGGATACAAGGCTCATGAGTTGTTTTTTCTACATTATCAGGATACCACTCTTCTTGTGTAATCTGAGATGGGTTATAATCCAGAGGGGGAGTTCCTATATGTGATGGTTCTCCTTCCACATCAGATTCTGCATTTTCTAAGGGGCTACATGTTTCCTCAAAGCACTGCTCACTATAATTATTTTCAATTTGTTCATGAAGTTATCTTAATAGCATAGTACAAGATATAAGTAGGCAATTAGGAATTTCTTGACAACCTTCCTCATCATCTTCTATAAAGTATTAATCATCATACATGTCTTGCTCATCGACTAGGTCTTATAGAGGTTGAGTTTTTTCTTGATCTAGAAAAAGTGTGGGCTGCTCGAGATCATCGATATTTAAATTAGCCTGATACCTCTCCATTATTTTTCCAAACAGATACAACATTCTTTCCATCTTGGTCAATAATTTTGCTTCTAGGTCTACATCTGAATCCATGTTGGTAAATCAGAAAAGAGGTCACTGAATCTTGTCAACCAGTTCAGAGTCTTCTTCCAGTGGATTCATTAGGTCTTTTGGAGGTTGTGGAGTCGCCAGGTGGAAGATTTGAACTTTGATGTCCACCATCAGCATGATTTGGTCTGCTCAGTGCATTCCCAAAGGAGTTTTCAAGGACTAGTGAATTAATAGGCCTACTGGAGGCCCATGGAGTCACTAGGTGGAAATTTTAGCTCTTTCAGAGGTAAAATATTATATAGTCCACCATCAATGTTTATTATGAAACCAATATGAAATTTGTTTGGGGTTTTGTGAGTTTCTATGGTTGTTGAAGGACTAATGATTCTATAAGAGCTTGTTGGACTATTATGTACTCAGAGGTCCCACCATGATCTCCATTATGTTGGTGTCCTGTGATTTGGAAGATTGGCATGCCAAATGACAAGGAAAAATGCAAACCAAGATTTAGAGCTCTAGGATATAGCCCTCATAGTCTCAGAGAGAGATCTCTCAATATGTTTATAAGGATGTGTCTTCAATGCTTTAGAAGTTGATTTTAGGCTAGTTATGGAGTGCAGGGTTGTTTTTTTTGTTTGGTTGGACAAATATGTTTCATGCAGTATAGATAAAGCATGGGAATCTACAAGCCATTGGGCAATTGAGTCATGTGAAAGTCCAAATAGTTCTGACTGAGAAGGAAGGGCAACCAGAGGGAAAATCTAACTCAGTCAAGGATCTGTTGAATAATATAGGTGAGATGGGATGAATGTTAAGGACTAAGAGTGAAAAGTAAACTAAACCCTTTCACAATGACTTAAAGGATTTGGGGAATGCCCTATTTCCTCCAGTAAGCTCACTGTTATGGACTTAATCAATATAAACACTCAAAGAAAAGGATAAATGTAGACTAAAACCATCTTAATGAATTATAGGATTCGGGGAACACCCTATTTCCTCCTATAAGTTCACTATTGAGAGCTTAATCAACAAAGACATACAATTGCATTCAAAGAAGAGGGAACACCTTAGACATCTAGGAATGCAATTATAGGGACCTTAAACACAATAATTACAGTAATAAATAGAGGGTATGATTGAAACATACCTCTCTGTCAAACTACAAGCATTAATAATTAAAGGGAGATTTCAGATACAATATTTAGTGGCTGCTGTAGGGTAAAATGCTTGGGTTGTTGGTTATCGTATATCCCTCTCAGGGCTTTCCGGTGCCCGAGTCAGACAGTAAGATTAGTTGTATAGTTCACAAAGATGGCATATACATGTTCATATTAACTTAAAACCACTTGATATAATAAGATAGAATATTACCTCTTTAATGATCTTGGAGTCCCTTGGAGAGCTTTAGGCAGCGAAGCAGAGGTTCTCCTTCACCAGCTCCAAATCTTGGCCCTATGATCAATTAAATCACCCGTGTAATTTCTAACATAACATATGTTTCCTACCAATTAAGCCAATATATAATAAAATTTTAAACTATGCACATCTAAGCCATTCATCTCATGCTATATAAGTGATTAAACAATAATGACAATATCAATGCATAGAATGGACAAAACAGATACAGTTCTATTGATTTATAAAAGGGAGGATTACAACCGTCGGTTGCACCAAGCCCTCCTAAGCCTTCCAATCTCTCTATCTCTCAAAGTGGTGATGTCTTGATCAACAAGTTCTCAATGAACCTCTTTGATCTTTTGACCTTCACACTACAACAATGATCTCTACTTCACAAGTATGCAAAAACTTTAGCAATCCTTCGACCTTTAACCAAGAGCCTTCAACTCCATTTTATAGGAGATGGAGAGAGCAATCATTGCCCGTCTCTTTCCACCAGTTCTGAATAGAAAAAACCAAGATGTTTCTCCAATATCTATGATTTTTCCTTCTTTGAGAGTTCAGTTGTTTATGGCAAGGCCCAATAAGAGATCAGTGCTTTGTAGTTTCCTTTTTGTACTGACTCTCTTGTGAGAAAAAGCTGGAGATTCAAATCAATCTTCACGGGTTTTTCCCGTTTCAAACTTAAAACACGGGTAACGCTTCCCTCTAGTGTAAACAGAGCATTTCCCTAGCCACTAACGCGGTATATTTACTGATCAGTTGCGTTATAACGCTCTTCTATTGTTATAGAGAGGCGTTACTGCTATAGGGTAAACTTATTGGGTTGTTGGTTTTCGAATATCCCTCTCAGGGCTTTCTGGTGCCCGAGGCAGACAATAAGATTAGCTGTGTTGTTCACAAATATGGCATGAGCATGTTCATATTAACTTAAAATAACTGAATGGAATGCGATAGATAATTACCTATTTGACAATATTGGAGTCCCTTGGAGAGCGCTAGGCAGCGAAACAAGAGTCCTTCTTCACCGGCTGCAAATATTAGTCTTGCAATCAGTCAAAGCACCCACGTAATTTCGAACATAACATATATCCTATCAATCAAGTCAATATATAATGAACTACTAACTTCTACACATCTGATCCATTCATATCAAACTATGTAAATGTTCAAACAATAATGACAATATTAAGCATTGAATGGACAAAACGAACACAGTTCTATTGATTTTGAAAGAAGGAGGATTACAACCGTCGGTTGTACCAAGCCCTCCTCAGTCTCCCAATCTCTCTTATCTCTCAAGTGAAGAAGTCCAAGTCAAAAAGCTCTCTAGGAACCTCTTTGACTCTTGGCCTTCACAATACAACACTATTCTCTATTCCACAAGTATGCCAAAACCTTCAGCAATCCTTGAACCTTCAATTAAGAGCCTTCAACTCCTTCTTATAAGAGAGGGAGAAAGCCATTGTTTCCCTTCTCTTTCCACTAGTTTGGAATGGAAAAAAATTAGATGTTTCTTTAATTTCTATGCTTTTGCCTCCTTTGGAGTTCAGTCTTGTTATAGCAATGACCAATAATGAACTGATGCTCTGTAGTTTCTTTTGTAAACTCACTCTCTTGTGAGGGAGAGTCGGAGATTAAAATCATTCTCCACGGGCTTTTCCCAATTCAAACTTAAAACACGGGTAACGTTTCCCTCCAGTGTAAACAGAGCGTTGCCCTAGCCACTAACGCGGCCCATTCACTGATTAGCTGCGTTATAACGCTCTTTTTTTGTTATAGACAGGCGTTACCCTCGCAGAAATAGGTTTAATTTAGGTCTTTGTACTCCTTCCATATTTGTCTTCCCCTCTGAGCTGATGAGGAGGTATTTTGACCTGTAACAGATGCCCCCTAAAGTGTGAGGTCAGAGACGAAGACGATGACCGAAATACTTTATAATTTGTGTAGAGATAAAGAGATTGAAATACTGAGGAAAACCTGAAACAACAACATATGTCAGAAAATATAGTATTTTCCTTGAGTCGGGAATATCCCATGCTTAGTAGCTTAAACAACATGATTTCTCTAGAATAGAGATATGAAGAATCTATCCACCGATAGGCACAATGTGGAAGTGTCTGTCATAACATGATCAGGCTGAAGAAGTTGTCTCCATAAACAATATCGCAACTTGGGGAAGGAAACACAACTTTAATGATGTAACCTTAGCCCCAAGGTCTTGACCATCGATTCACTTAAACTGCATATTTCTCAACATGTGAATGAAGGAGTTGTCATTGAACATGTGAGAAATCGTTTGATTACCATTCAATAACAAAAACCATTAACAGACGCGAAGGTGGCCACTGATAATGATGATGGTCCCTAAGATGCACAGTACAATCTAGCGAGTGTGAATAAAATGAGTTGAAGTCAAACACTCGTAGAATCATTCGACCAGGAGCCAATGATGAAGACCCCTGATCAAACACAGGACTAACTGCCACTGATTTCTGCAAGTATCCGGGTACTGATGGGTTTCTGGATCAACTTCCTAGATAAGATGTTGAAGTCGATAGGAAGAGATCTGTCGAAAGGTAGGAACTGAGGCATCCTAGATCAGTCAACACGAAACATAAACCAACTGATTTTTTTTATGATTGAGATAGTGAAGAGGAAATGGCAACATCGGACGACAAATAATTTCTGGAATAATGAGCAGTTTGGTTGATAACAGGAGCAGTAGATAGTGAGATCTTCTTGAACAATAGAAGGCACTCTAGCAGGGTACTAGACAGCTGAAGCTTGATGAACACCAAAGAGTGTGTTAGGATTTTACAGGTGCAAGGACACTGGGAAATGAAGGCTAATACTCATAGATGGTAGGGTTTGGCTAACTGCGAAAGAGTTTTCTGGGAAGTGCCATGTTCAAGAATTTTTCTGCCAAATCGACCTTTTTGAAAATGTAACAGAGTTAATATCCAATTTGTCCAAATTTTTCCCCATCTGATTAAGTTTAGTGAGTCCAGACGAGTAAACTCGGTGAATTTTTCATGTTTAGAGAGTCTGAAAAATGTCAGGAAATACAACTCTGTGCCCCATCTGATTAGGTTTAACGAGTCCAAATGAGTAGACACGTTGAATTTTTCATGTTTAGAGAGTCTGAAAAATGTCAAGAAATACAACTCTGTGCCCCATCTGATTAGGTTTAACGAGTCCAGATGAGTAAAATCGGTGAATTTTTCATGTTTAAAGAGTCTGAAAAATATCATAAAAAACAACTCCATTGGGGTACCTTTGTCATGTCTTGATAACCGGGCATGGAAAAGGGATAATAGTAAGCCCGAAATAGTTCATTTTCCATAATTTAGTCCATCGAAACCGGAAAAGTGAGAAATCTATGTTCGATAGACGTCTACCTCATTTTGTTATGAGTACGAGGAGACAGAGTGAACTCAATACTCTTTGTGAAATGTTAACGAGTCCGACAAAGAAAAATCGGTGCCCTCCGTGAAATTTTAACGAGTCGCGTGGAGAAAACTCAATTACTTTTTCAGTTTAAAGAGCTTTGAAAAAGAGAAAAGAATGGCTCCATCATTTTTGTTGTGGTAGTTTAACGAGCCCGACAAAGGCAACTAGGGGTTTTTTCAGTTTTATGAGCGAGAAAAAGATTCCTAAAAAGAAAGCTCAGTGCTTCTTCATGATTTTAACGAGTCTGAAGAAGAAAACTCTAGGTTTTTCGGATTAACGAGCAAGAAAAAGACCATAAAAAAAGAACGCTCGATGCCAACTTCGTATAAGTTTAACGAGTCCGAAGAAGGGAACTTGAGGTTTTTCGGATTAACGAGCAAGAAAAATACCGTAAAAAGAATGCTCGATATCACATGAGTATGTCTGCATATAAATCTTGACTGCTCATCAGAACATCAGTACCAAATCTCAAAAGTTGTGACACATGCGTAGCAAGAATTCACGACTTTGCTAACTAGCTTAAGAGAGTCGTGCCCCAAAAATGGCTATAAAAAGGTCAGAAGGCCTTCATTTTCACTGTGTGAAGTGCTGTGAAGAAGCTCTGGGGTGAAAGGGATGAAAACTTCAGCTGACGATTACGGTTAATCCAGGCAACGATTTTCCTTCCCGCGAGATCCAGGTAAGAGCTAGAACCTCCTACTAGCATTTAATTATCTTTTTGTTACTTTTTGCTGGTTCAAAATTAGATATTTTCGAGGCCCTAGAAAAATGTTTGCGCCTAACGCGGGGCAGGAGTATAACAGATGCGTTAAGCGCATAACCCGTGAAGGGATACCACGTTAGCACGCTCTGTTTTGTACTAGAGCCAGCGTTAGGCACACCGTGTTTTCTAGCAACTCAATTTTTTCCCTTTTGAAGTGGTCCAGGCAAGTTTTGATCAGTCGAAAATTTTTTTTGTGCAGGTATTCAGCTGTTTAAACATGAGTATCTAGCGAGAGAGATAACATGAACGGGAAGAATGAGAGATGGTGACGGATGCTGCAAGCTTACTGGCTCTCCATTGGTGTGGATTGCTAAAATATGCCCGCCTAGAACTGATGAGGGGTCAAGAGGACCTCCCGAGGTGGTCAATCCAGTAGTGGGACGAACGCCACCATGTCTTTCGGATTGGGGGCAATGAGCTTTCAATCGAAAAGGATGATGTGTAATTTTTTACTGGCCTATCATGTCATGGGGCGAGACCCAACTTGACGGGGTCCAGAGCTGACCCACGTTCCACTACTGATCTGATTCATGCACATTGCATACATGACACCCAGGTTGTGAGCAACCAGATACCGATCACCCAAGTGACCTTGAGACCATTGAGGTCTATTTTATGGATGATTGTTCACTTGGTAGGCGCTAAGAGTCAGCATGTGGCCACTAAGGCCCAGATGCTCCTAGCCCTGGACTGTATGAAACCTCAGGTTTTCGACTGGTGTGACAAAGTTGTCCGTCGGGTCCGAGCAGAACTTACCGCATGTAAGACCCGTACCCAGAGAGAGTTTGGGTATGGTACACTAGTTGTTTCTTTCTTACTGGAGCGGATACCATTGATGAGGCGCAGGATCGTTACAACGCCATTGGGCCCACGCGAGCCGAGGAAGGCTCGGTGGGTAGCTTTGCTTCCGTGGACTGGAGAGGGTCCCGTCTATCACTGCTTTGATGATGGATTTTTTGATTGGCTAGGCTCCCAGATAATCATGATTGAGGATTATCCCTATGCAGGGATGAACTTCACAGGCGATCCGGAGTTAGTCCTGCCTCCTGGTACCCAGTGGGGACTCGATGGTAAGAAGGAAATGATCAGTGAATTTCCAAAGAAGTACTTTGTTTTTTATCTTTTGAATGTTTATGTAATTTTTTTGTTGAGGTAGGGTGAAAATTGTGTTTTGACATGAAGCTTTTGTTTGCTTTACACAGATGTGGCACCTGTCCGACCAGTTGGGGCCCCTCGCTATGCACGGCGAGGACTGCAGCTACCTGGGGCTAGCGCACCAGTAGAGGATTCAGAAGCCGGTGACGATGATGATGCCCAAGTTTTACATGAACACTCCAGAAACCTGGAGGGTCTGAGTATGGGTATACCACCCCTTCCTATGCGAGAGGTTCCAGTTCGTCTGCAGCGGCATACTGTAGGTGTGCCGTAGAAATACCTAGTGCCTCTGAGGAGGATAGCTAGATCAATTGTATGCTACCATGAGCATCAGGCCTAGCTGGCGGAGCGGATGTATTAGTGTTAGAGTGTGGCTTAGTATAGCCAAATTTTTGTAAAACACCCAAGTTTTGGAAGATTGTTTTTTATGAAACTATGTACTGGACATGATCTATATATATATATATATATATATATATATATTGGTGATTTTGTGTTTTTAAATTTTTATGCATTTTCAATGTGATAAAAATATATGTACTCATGAGTAAATATTTTACAATAAATGTGACAAATGCCAATCTAACACATAATTTGCCAAAGAATCAGCTAATGCATTAAATTCTCTAGAAATGTGCTCAAAGGTAATTGTTTGAAAATTACGTTCTAGAAGTCTTACCCTTAAGAAATAACGTAACAAAATAGGATGGCGGACCCGATAGTGATTGTTTAACTGCATAATGATGAGTTGGGAATCTAACCTAACCACTAAATTGGAGATGTCACGAGATGCCGCTTCTGTGAGGAGTTGGATCACCGACATGTACTCAGCAACATTATTGGTGGCGTTACCTAGGAAGATTCCCTCGGAACCAAGAAGGTTCGACTCAGGAGTGTAGAGAACCCAAGCAGCTGAAGCAATGCGTCTAGTGTGACGACTAGCACCGTCCGCGTATCCCACGTATTCTAAGGGGAGTGATGGCATCTGTGTGAAAGAAAAAGGTTATACATGAGAAAAACACCTTGAAAACCAAGACACAATCCAGAAGACATAAAAAAAATAAGCAAAACTTATATACATAAGATTACAAAGCATATGCCTAATGCGAAACTAGGAAAAATACTTCTTTAGATAGAGCCTGTTGCAGGGCTCCTCGAGTGGAATTCCATTACAGTCCTGAAGCTCGTAAGCCCCTTTTGAGATGGCTTTAGTAATGATGTAAGGACCAAGCCAGAGTGGTTGGAGTGTTCCTTCCCCCAAGAGGTAATGTTTCTAGTCATAAAGTAGAACGAGATCGCCCTCTTGGAAAGAACGAGGCTTGACAGATTTGTCGTATTGAGCTTTAACTTGGTGCTGGTGAGCTTCGAGTGCTAGTGTAGCATCTCGAAGAGTTTCATCCAAATGATCGAGTGAGAGCAAGCGCTCTTCTGTGGTGGTAGTGCCAGGCAGGAGTTCAACGACAAGTTTTGTTGGCAATATGATGCTGAGTGTTGTCCTTGATGGCAACCCACTTGATGAAGAGGATGGAAACCTACTTGATGAAGTTATGCTTGATAGAATATGTCTTGATAATCCTGTTAAATGATGTAAATCTAATGTAGCTACAGTGAGTACAAAAGGTAATGAAGAAAGGAATTCAGTATGTGCTAGATCTATGATGAAAAGAGTATGTCTCAAGGCATACGTGGATTTTTCTAGGAGAAGTCGCGTATGCACGCGGGAAATAACGTGCCAAGTCGCGTATGGGAAAAAGCGCTCATAAAGTGCAAAACCAGGGGTAACCACCATGGTATTGACCCATTTTATTGAGAAATGCTTCGTCTATGTGACCCCGTCCAAGAATACCATCGGAAGTAATGTGGTTTTGGCTCATGGTATTGAAAAAGGGTAAACCTATATAAAGAGAAGAAATTCATTGTGCAAAGGATCAGAGTAGTGTGCATGTGTCTGGGCTTTAATGAATACTTCACTCTGAAGTATATCTGCATGATGGAACTTTGCTCTTAATTGATAGATCTGATTCTTTAATGTATCTATGAAGGTTCAAGATCTCTAGATCTTGAAATGGAAAAACCCTTGGATGATCTGAAAAGAAGTGATGAAGACCTGGCGCAAATCTGTTAAAAGAAGTTGAAGAAATCTGGGTAAGGTCATAGATCTTGTCTGTTCTGAAAAGTCTATCTTTTATAGATCTATACGCAGGTTCGCTTCACTGAAGGCGCATATATACGCGGATCTATTTCAGTAAAGTGGCGTATGACTTGTTAGGGTTTTCTTGAAAAATTGCACGAATGAATACGTGGGTTGTCTTCAGTAAAGGCACGTATATATGCATATCCATCTAAATAAAAGCGCGTATCATATCTGAGTTGATGATTTCTCAAAGTTGAATTTTTCTTTGAATGTCTATTATGAAGTTTGGGTTAACTCTGATATTCTGGTTTCAGTGGGTTCACTGTTCTGTTTGTAGCATTGGGAAAAGTATGTTTGTTGAAGAGTGAAGGGAGGTGTTGGAGTTGTTGGATCCAGTTTGAAAATTGATGAAACGTGGTCTACAGTGGATCTGAGGGTTGAAGCCTTCAGTCTGATAATAGAAGCTTTCTGTCAGCAGAGGCTGGTGCTAATTTCAGGGGGTACTAGCTCCCTTCCAGGTGAGACTGGTAAACGAGAGCAGAGGGTCGAAGCTCCCTTCCAGGTGAGGCTGGTAAATGAGAGAAGGTGGTAGCCTTTTGCAGGTGGGTGCCTGCGTGCTGGTATAAGTCTTCACCAGTACATGATTGTAAGAAGTTTTTCTCTATAATAAAATATTGAAGGCTGAGACAACGGCAGCAGTGGTTTTCTCCCGACTTGGGTTTCCACCTAAAAATCATGGTGTTCATGTGTGATGCTTTTGTGTGATGTTTTATTCTGTTATTACTGCACATGTCTACTGCTATATAAACATCTGATAAATGAATACATTCAAGGATCTAAGTGAAGAATTGTGTGTTTATTAATATCTCTGTGCATACGTGAATTCAGTAAAGGGTATCCGCGTATATACGCAAGTCTGTTTCAGTAAAGTAGTGTATGGGTTACTAAATATTGAAAAACTAAAAAGATGCTGAGTAAATCCTAAATACTGATTCACCCCCGCCCCTCTCAGTATTTTTCCAACAATTGGTATCAGAGCAGGTCCTTCTGAAAAGGCTTAACCGCTAGAAGGAAGATCAAGCAGGATGAGCAATCACGAGGGAACAACATCTATCAAACCTCCGCTCTTCAACGGAAGCAATTTAATCTTCTGGAAAATAAGGATGAGATCCTATCTTCAGTCTATGGGAGAAGATATATGGACCATTGTTGAACAAGGATATCAATATCCAGTTGCTACACCAACAAATCCAACTGAAAGAAAGAATTATGAATCAAATGCAAAAGCGGTCAATGCGATAACTGGAAGTCTAACTGAAGAAGAATTTGTCAAAGTTATGCAGCTAAATACAGCAAAGGAGATATGGGACAAAATCATCCTAAGCTATGAAGGTGATGCAAAGGTAAAAAGTGCAAAACTTCAATCTCTCATAATTGAGTATGAAAATCTAAAAATGCATAGTGATGAGAATATTGCTGGTTTCTTTTTACGTGTTGATGATGTTGTAAACCATATGAGAAATCTGGGAGAAACAATAACCAAATCCACTTTGGTTGAGAAAATTTTGAGATCACTAACGGCCAAGTTTGAGTCAAAAGTTTCTGCTCTTGAAGAAAAACAGGACCTTCAAAATATTACTATGGTGCAACTTCATGGCATATTGACTGCATACGAAATGAGGAGAGGAGGACCATATGAAGTCAAAGAAGCTGTTTTTAAAGTTTCTACAAAAGGGAAAGAAGTTCAAAAACCGGAAGGGTTAGGATATATCTCAGAAGAAGATGAGGCAAACTTTGTGAGAAAACTCCAACTAGGAACCGGAAGATTCAAAGGTAAGCTTCCTTTCAAATGTTTTAATTGTGGAAAAGTTGGTCATTATGCTGCAAAATGTCCTTATAAAGAAACATCTGCTAAAGAGAAAGAAGTAGCAAGAAGAAATAAGAACAGGTCTAGCAATAAGAAAAGCTACTATACAAATGAAGACAGTGATGGGTTATCTGACAGTGAGGAAGATTGTGAACAAGATCTTAGACTTCTCATGGCATTTGAAAATAATTCTAGAGACGATAAGGATGCTTTTATGGATGCTCTAGATAACAATGATTTTCTTGATCAAAACAATCAACTCAAAATATGCTTGGAAGAAAGTAAAATAATCATAGAAACTCTGAAAAGGCAGAATGAAGAAGCAAAGAAACATAATGAAAAATTAGAATGTGAAGTAGTAAGTCTAAGAAAAGAACTTAAGAAAGTAAAGACTCTGAATCTTAGATTTGCTAAAGGATCTGAAACCTTAGATGAGATTATCAAGGTTCAACGATCTCCTCTGATTAAGACAGGTCTTGGATATACCGGAGAATCCTCTCAGGCTTCAGCACCAAATTATCTAAAAGTAGCTACAACTGGTTTACTACATTCAGCCACTCAACAAGGGAATAAAGAATCTTTACAGGTAAAGCATGATCATCACAATACAAGGAACACTAACAGGGATTTCTCTCAAAGAAGCAACAATCAACAGGTAAATTCAAATAGAATATTTCATGATCGCAGAAATTTCTACTTCAATGGACAATGTTTCTCATGTCACAATTTTGGTCATAAAGCTGTTCAATGTGTTGCATATAAAACCATCATGACAAGAGAAGAAAGAAAGAAAAGGATGGATATTGAACCAAAAAAGAACACCTATAACAACTTTTCTCCTCTTCAAAATGAAGTTGAATGTTCTTATTGCAATAACTTTGGCCATGAAGAATCTGAATGCAGGATCAAAGTCTAGCCAAAACAACATTTTCCTTCAAGTTCCAAAGTATGGAAAAAGAAGGAATTACAGGTTGAAAATTGTGGGATAGTGTTATTTGCAGAAGGTGAAGAAAATCAATGGTACATTGATAGTGGGTGCTCAAGACACATGACAGGTGACAAAAGCAAACTCCTTTCATATAATGCTCTTGAAAAGGAAAAGAAAGTTACTTTTGGAAATGATAATCCTGCTGTAATTAAAGGAAAAGGGTCCGTGTTTCTAAAATAAAAGGTGAAGGCTAATGATGTCATGTATGTGGATGGATTAAGGCATAACCTGTTAAGTGTAAGTCAAATGTGCGATCAAGGTACAAAAGTTGTCTTCAGTTCAAAATAATGTGTGGTTCGTGATCTGAATACAGGTAGAGCTATTATAAAAGGGAAAAGAACTCCAAGCAACCTATATGTATTGAAGAACTGCAAAGATCAATGTTACTTGAGCAAATATTCAGAAAATTGGCTATGGCATAGAAGGCTGGGGCATCTAAGCTTCTCTCAAATCAACAAAGCAAGAAGACTTCAAGCTGTTAGTGGTCTTCCCAATATTACTCTACCAGAAAGTATCATTTGCAAATCCTGCCAATTTGGTAAGCAGACCAGAGTACAATTTAATGCCAAAGAAGGATCATCAAGTAGGCCTCTTGAACTTGTTCATACTGACATTTGTGGAACCATGAGGAAAAAGTCACCACGTGGAGAAGAATACTATATCTTATTTATTGATGATTTCTCTAGAATGTGTTGGATTGGGTTGCTTAAACACAAAGCTGAAGCATTTGAGAAATTTCAGATCTTTAAAGCATTGGTTGAAAATGAATTAGATCTAAAAATCAAATGTCTTAGATCTGATCAAGGAGGAGAATATACATCAAATGAATTCTTTGAATTTTGTGAACAACATGGCATAAAGAGACAGTTCTCTGTAGTAGGCACTCCACAACAAAATGGCGTAGCAGAAAGAATGAATAGAACAATTCAACAAATGGCTAGAGCTATGCTTGATGATTATGGAACTCCTGACATGTTCTGGGGAGAAGCAGCACATACAACAGCAAATATTCTCAACAAGGCACACGTTTGGGTAAATAGTGACAAAACTCCATATGAACTCTGGTATGGTAATTCTCCCTCTGTAAATAATTTTAGAATTTTTGGAAGTAAATGCTTTATCAAAAATAATGACGAAAAGCTTGGCAAGTTTGAACCTAGATCAGATGAAGGGATACTTCTTGGTTACTCATCTACAAGCAGATCTTACAAATGCTATAATAAAAGGCTTCAAAAGATTGTTGAATGTATTGATGTTGTCTTTGATGAGTCTCCTACAGCTCCTAAAGAAGAAAAACAAGCAACAGAAGAAGATGATGGTGATTTTTGTCCTTCTACATCAAATGGAAATGATATAGACAGTGGATCCAATGAAGAACCTGAAGATGATTTATCAGAAAAAGATCCATCCAGATATGTTCAAAAGAATCATCCTGAATCTCAAATTTTGGGAAACAAGGAATCAGGTGTACAAACAAGGAGGACTCTTGTGGGATCTTCTAGCTATTTGGAATTCCTGTCCACAATTGAACCCCAAAATGTCAATCAAGCTAGAAAAGATGAATGTTGGATTCAAGCCATGAATGAAGAGCTTGATCAAATTGAAAAGAATCACACTTGGGAATTGGTACCAAGACCACATGATAAAAATGTCATTGGAACCAAATGGATATTCAAGAACAAGTTAAATGAAAATAGGGATGTTATAAGAAACAAAGCCAGATTGGTTTGCAAAGGGTACACTCAACAAGAAGGTATAGACTTTGAAGAAACTTTTGCTCCTGTAGCTAGACTTGAAGCTATAAGAATGTTTCTTGCTTTTTCAAGTTCTCAACAAATCAAAGTCTATCAAATGGATGTCAAATTTGCTTTCCTCAATGGTGATCTTGAAGAAGAAGTTTATATAGAACAACCAGAGGGATTCATTTTGGGAAATGATAAGAATCTTGTTTGTAAACTTAAAAAGGCTCTATATGGTCTCAAACAAGCTCCAAGGGCATGGTACTATCGTCTTGACAAATATCTCCATCAACAAGGATTTTCAAAGGGGTCTGCTGATAGCAACTTATACACAAAAATAGAACATGAAAAATTTTTGATTGTGATTGTATATGTTGATGATATTATTTTTGGGAGTAATGAAGAATCCTTGAGTCAAAAATTTGCTTCTGTTATGCAGCAAGAATTTGAGATGTCTTTACTTGGGGAACTAACATTCTTTCTTATCTTGCAAGTAAATCAAACTACAGATGGCATATTCCTATCACAAGAAAAATATCTTAAGCAAATTTTGAAGAAGTATGGCATGGAAGAATGCAAGCCTGTAAGTACACCAATGATAACCGGATGCAATCTCAGTTCTCATGATGATTCTCCCATGGTGAATCAACCAGAATACAGATCAATGATAGGAAGTCTACTTTATCTCACCGGGATTAGACCGGACATTATGCATGCTATTGGGATTGTTGGACGATTCCAAGCTAATCCAAAAGAGTCTCATCTTCAGGCTGTCAAAAGATTATTCAAATATCTGCAAGGAACTCAAGACTTTGGACTATGGTATCCAAAGAATGTTGATCTTACTCTTCATGCTTACTCTGATGCAGATTGGGCTGGAAATGTTGATGATCGAAAAAGCACAAGTGGTGGTGCATTCTATATGGGGCCTCGGTTGGTATCTTGGTTCAGTAAGAAGCAAAGTTCTATTGCCTTATCTATTGCTGAAGCAGAATATGTGGCTGCTGCATCTTGTTGCACTCAACTCCTTTGGATGATGCAAACCTTGGGAGATTTTCAAATCAAATGTACTTCTCCTATCTCCATTATGTGTGATAACACAAGTGCCATCAATATCTCAAAGAATCCTGTTATGCATTCAAAGACCAAGCACATTCCCATCAAGTATCACTTCTTACGTGAACAAGTGCTTGAACAAAAGGTGAAGTTGGAGTATGTTCCCTCCAAAGAACAAGCTGCTGATATATTTACCAAAACTTTGCCCAGGGAAGCATTCGAATATCTCAGACAGAAGTTGGGTATTGTCTCTGCCTCTCAGAAGATCAGATCTGATTAAATTCAGAAGATTAAAATTGTATACGCGGGTTTCCTAAAACACAGTCGTGTATATACGCGAGTTTAATCACATAAAGATGCGTATGTTTGGTTGCTGGCATTTTTTGTTTGGGGTCAGCATTATTCAACTCAGCTACAGTGCTATTTGGTATCTCTGATGCTGTTTGGAGTCACTGTTGATTTTTCAGCTCTTATATTCTGATTTTGGGTGAAGATGCCTTGATGATTTGTTGTTGAAAGTGTTCAGGATTCACAAGAAAAGGGGGAGCCTTGGTCATATAGAAAATATGCCTGTATGCACACTTTCAGGGGGAGCATTGGCCTTGCTGAGTATAATTCATTGTTGGCATTATGTTTGTTTTGTAATATGATCTCTCTCTTGAGGTCTTTCTGGTATTGGTCATGAAAAATCATATTTGTAATTTGATGAAAAGGTCATGATGAGACCCATGATGTAAAATTGTAATATTTAGTCATGTAAGGACTTGTTCAATTTGTAAACCCACTTGATTCGGTATATGAGTCAAATTTGTAAACCCACTTGGTTGGGTAGTTGAGTCTCATATGTAAATCCACTTGGTTGGATATTTGATGTAAGTATGAGTCATTGGTGATAGGAAGGTCATAGAGTCATGTACTTCATTGAAAAATTTGTTTGAAGATTCAGCATGAACTCAGGGGGAGCATGGTCACTTCAGTGTACATCAGATCTGCAGAGCGCTTCCTTCTACAAAAAAAAAAAAAAAAAAAAAACCTTGTGTTGGTTTTGGTTCGCCCTTTGCCCTTGATGTCAAAGGGGGAGAATGACATGGTGTTTGAATAAAGGGAAAGAATGGTGTCAAAGAATGGGGAGAGTGACATGGAGTCATTGTATTCTTAATGTATCTATCTGTTGTGATGATCAAACACCATCGTGGTTGCCATCAAGTCCAAATGGGGAGATTGTTGGCAATATGATGCTGAGTGTTGTCCTTGATGGCAACCCACTTGATGAAGAGGATGGAAACCTACTTGATGAAGTTATGCTTGATAGAATATGTCTTGATAATCCTGTTAAATGATGTAAATCTGATGTAGCTACAGTGAGTACAAAAGGTAATGAAGAAAGGAATTCAGTATGTGCTAGATCTATGATGAAAAGAGTATGTCTCAAGGCATACGCAGATTTTTCTAGGAGAAGTCGCGTATGCACACGGGAAATAACGTGCCAAGTCGCGTATGGGCAAAAGCGCTCATAAAGTGCAAAACCAGCGGTAACCACCATGGTATTGACCCATTGTATTAAGTAATGATTCATCTATGTGACCCCGTCCAGGAATACCATCAGAAGTAATGTGGTTTTGGCTCATGGTATTGAAAAAGGGTAAACCTATATAAAGAGAAGAAATTCATTGTGCAAAGGATCAGAGTAGTGTGCATGTGTCTGGGCTTTAATGAATACTTCACTCTGAAGTATATCTGCATGATGGAACTTTGCTCTTAATTGATAGATCTGATTCTTTAATGTATCTATGAAGGTTCAAGATCTCTAGATATTGAAATGGAAAAACCCTTGGATGATCTGAAAAGAAGTGATGAAGACCTGGCGCAAATCTGTTAAAAGAAGTTGAAGAAATCTGGGTAAGTTCATAGATCTTGTCTGTTCTGCAAAGTTTATCTTTTATAGATCTATACGCAGGTTCGCTTCACTGAAGGCGCGTATATGCGCGGATCTATTTCAGTAAAGTGGCGTATGACCTGTTAGGGTTTTCTTGAAAAATTGCATGAATGAATATGTGGGTTGTTTTCAGTAAAGGCGCGTATATATGCGGATCCATCTAAATAAAAGAACGTATCATATCTGAACTGATGATTTCTCAAAGTTGAATTTGTCTTTGAATGTCTGTTCTGAAGTCTGGGTTAACTATGATATTCTGGTTTCAGTGGGTTCAATGTTCTGTTTGTAGCATTGGGCAAAGTATGTTTGTTGAAGAGTGAAGGGAGGTGTTGGAGCTGTTGGATCCAGTTTGAAAATTGATGAAACGTGGTCTGCAGTGGATCTGAGGGTTGAAGCCTTCAGTCTGATAATAGAAGCTTTCTGTCAGCAGAGGCTGGTGCTAATTTCAGGGGGTAGTAGCTCCCTTCCAGGTGAGACTGGTAAACGAGAGCAGGGGGTCGAAGCTCCCTTCCAGGTGAGGCTGGTAAACGAGAGAAGGTGGTAGCCTTCTGCAGGTCGGTGCCTACGTGCTGGTATAAGTCTGCACCAGTACATGATTGTAAGAAGTTTTTCTCTATAATAAAATATTGAAGGCTAAGACAACGACAGCAGTGGTTTTCTCCCGACTTGGGTTTCCACCTAAAAATCATGGTGTTCATGTGTGATGCTTTTGTGTGATGTTTCATTCTGTTATTACTGCACATGTCTACTGCTATATAAACATCTGATAAATGAATACATGCAAGGATCTAAGTGAAGAATTGTTTGTTTATTGATATCTCTCTGCATACGCGAGTTCAGTAAAGGGTATCCCCATATATACGTAAGTCTGTTTCAGTAAAGTAGCGTATGGGTTACTAAAGATTGAAAAACTAAAAATATGCTGAGTAAATCCTAAATGCTGATTCACCCCCCCCCCCCCTCTCAGTATTTTTCCAACAAGTTTGAGTGATGGGATTTCGCACTCGATTGGAAGTACTGCCTCCAGGTCGAACGCAAGTTGGAAAGGATTGAAGCCTGTGACAGTTTTGACTGACGTTTGGTATGCCCATAACGTGGAATACAACTTCCGATGCCAAGTGGTTTTATGGTTTTCGACCAACTGACGAATCATTGTTTTGAGGACGCCATTTACGGCTTCGACTTGACCATTAGCTTGAGGATAATAAGATGAAGATTGATCTTGCTGAAAACCTAGCATGGATGTTAATTCGGTCATCATATGATTCTAAAAGTGAGATCCATGATCTATGACAATCGACAGGGGTACGTCGAACCGACAGATTACCTGATTAAACAGGAAGAGAGCGGCGGTTTCGCCATTGGCTTTGAAAGTGGGAAGGGCTTCTGCCCATTTCGTAAAATAGTCGACCGCGACCACGATGTAGTTGTGTCCATTTTCCGAAATGGGATTGTAGGTGACGAAGTCGATTCCCCATTTAGCGAAAGGACCGATGGAGATAACCGGATGAAGGGGGGCAGGATGAGCGCGCATTTTCTTTGTGAAAATTTGACAGGGATGGCATTTCTGGACTGCTGCAATACAATATTTAAACAAAGTGGGCCAATAGTAACCCGCATGCAAGATTTTTTGGGCAGTAGCTATTCCCGAAAGATGAACATTGCATGCCCCTCCGTGGCAGTCATTCAAAACGCGTTCCGCCTCATCGAAAGTGAGACAATGTCGGAGAATAGTATCAACACCACGATGATATAGTGTATCGTTTAGCACGAGGTAGTGCTTTGCTTGGTGTGAGATACGACAACGGTCGTTGGACGTGAGAGTCGGGCGAAAGCATTGGGTTTGTAGGTAGACTAAAATTTCTCCATACCATGGGTCCGAAGAATCGACCAAGTACATAGATTCATAAGGAAATGGATCGTGAGCTACTTCTGCTGGGTCAATTCTGGGAAGATTCGATAATAATTCAGCAAAGACCAGGGATTTATTTTCTTTGGCAGCCGTGAAGACCAAATCAAATTGCTGGAGGATTACAATCCATTTGGAATATTTTCCTCCAATAATTTTTCTAGACAAGATGTGTCACATGGGGTTCTCCAAAGCAATGATCGTAGTTTGTCGCAGCAATATATAGTGTCGGAGTCGGGTGACGGCAAAACTACCGCCAGAGAAAGTTTCTCCACATGTGAATAATGTAATTCAGGTCTGATTAGACCTTTGGATAAATAGTAAATCACATGTTCGCTCTCGTCATTGTGTACTTGAACAAAAACCATTCCAAGTGAGGATGGTGATGCTGCCAGATAGAGGAGAAAGTCGCGTGAGTAATCGGAGGCACTAAGGAGTGGGGCTGAAACAAGTGCATGTTTTAAAGCATCAAATGACCGTTGAGCTTGGTCATCCCACAAGTATAGTGTTCCTTTTTTCAATAATCGCATGAATCCTTTCGTCATCTCGGCATAGTTAACGATGAAACGACGCAAAAAGTTTGCCTTCCCCTGCAAACTTTGGAGTTGAAGGATGGATTGTGGTGCCGGAAAATCAAAAATTTCCTTAACCTTATCGGGATCAACCGTAATCCCGTGCTTGGAGACAATAAAACCTAACAGATGTTCGGACTCGACCATAAATACGCATTTATGAGGATTCAAGCGTATATTGTAGAATCTACACCTAGCAAAAAATTCTCTTAAATGAGCCAGGTGATCCTGTCGCTTCTTGGAATGGGCCGAAAGGTCATCCAAGTAAGCCTGTAAAATATGTCGAATGTCATGAAAAGCGTAGTCCATAGCCCACTGAAAAGTTGCTCCAGCATTCTTCAGACCGAATGGGAGTTTTCGATACACAAAAATTCCCCAAGGATAGATGAAAGAAGTTTTATGCTGGTCGTTTTTTTTTATTGCAATCTGGTTATAGCTCGAGAATCCATCCATGAATGAGAAAGATTTGCATCTGACACAATCGTCGAGAATATGGTCAATGAATGGTGTAGGATAATTGTCTTTGGGACAAGCGGCGTTCAAATCGTGATAGTCGACGCAAACTCTAATGGTGCCTTGTTTTTTATCAATGGGAACCGGATTGGAAACCCATTTCATTAAAGGAACGAGATAGATGAAACCAGCATTCAAAATTTTTTCTACTTCAATCTTGATGGCGGCTACTTTGCGCAGGTGGACAGGTCTGAGACGTTGCCAAACAGGTTTGGCATTATCATAAATCTTGATTTCGTGCTCGAAAATAGAAGGGTCTATGCCGGGCATTTCGTCATAAGAACAAGCAAACACATCGTGGAATTCCTTAAAAAGGGATGTGAAGCGTGCAATTTCCTCTGGATTGCAATCGGCTCCAATCTGAATATTTTCCACGATACCCGTTTTTACCAATATATCAATGAGCATTGTCTTAGAAATATTACCCATGTTCCCTTCTGACTCGATAGTTTGGAAAGTCGTGTAAGTGGAGGGAACCATCTCAGGTGGGTCAAAAGATGGGATTTCAGTTTTTATCGTGTCCGAGTCAATCATCGAAGCGCGATGGTGGAACTCTCCCCAAGGTCATTCTTCTAAAGACATGATCTCTCGAATAGCTTCGTCTATAGTCAAGACTTCATTGAGGAGATCCTTAGAGAGAATAGTGATGGGAGGGAGTTTTGTACCTTCGGTCGAAACCATAACAGTGGAGGGTTCAGATGCAGTTTGGATGGCTTGGTAAGCCAACTCGGCTGGTGAGAGCAGCATCTGATCTCCGTAGGAATCAATGTCTAAAGGTGCCAGAATGATCCATGGGTCGATAGAGCCACCCAAAGTGGTGGATATCATTGCAACTGTGTTTGGGATTGATGGTGGCAGGAGAGGAAAACAACCCAGTAGGGATGATGCCTTCAGAAGACCGGTACCGATACTGACGTAAGAGTCAGGAAAGCCTCCAATTAGGGGTACAATGCTACTTGGTAACATGTCATAATCAGGGGTACAGAAGGATAGCTGGTCCACTGTGGCTATTTTCCCATCCAATGGAAATAGGATGAGTCGGAAAACCGAAGACACAATGGCGGTCATGGCATACAACCAACTACGACCAAGCAATAGATTATAGTCTAGATGGCGCTCTACGACTTCAACGTCCACATTTACCATTTTCCCACTCAGAGTGATGGGAAAGCTAGAAAGGTATCCTTTTGGGAGGAAAGTGTGGCCATCGAAAGCTTTGAGGGAATTCGATGGTGGGGTGAGGGTAGGAGAACCTAAATTCAGCCAGCAAGCTTGTGATATAACGTAGGTCGAAGCACCTTCGTCTATGACAGTGCGATGGATTGGTCTCCCTTTTGACACAACCTGCACCTGGAATGCGAGTTGGTGTGAGAGGTGAGGTTTAGCCTTTTCCATATCAAAGATAGCTAGCATGGAATACTGGGGTTCTATTCCACCAATGGCCGAAAGCAAGGCTTTCCTTTGTGCTGGACAGGTTTGTAATACTTCGAGAGCAGACATAGCTGACGGTGCCTGCGCCAAATCTTCTACAATGTTGTAGTTTTGGGCTGCACGTGCAGAGGTATTATGATTTGTGCGTCGAAGTGTCCCTTTGGGGGGACGAATCACGGGGTCAGCAGTAGGCCGTTCAATATACAAATCATTTGGCGACGGTGGATTGGAACTAGTATCAGGTTCTTGAGCATCTATGGTAGGGTTTCCTTAAAGCTTAGCTCGATTTTGAGGGTCAACACTCTCAATGCCATAAATGGCAGATGGTCCTTCGCCAGAAGGATATGAACCACCAGTGCCCCGTTGATGGGGTTGTGGCGGATTTTCAACCATGTGTTGATGTTGCTGCTGTTGATTAGGGAAAGGATTATGAAGAACGACAGGTGTTCGCCTAGAATCCTTGTTAGCAATAAAATCGGTGCATTCCTGTAGCTGAGGAAATTTGTATGTCAAGTGGTCTTCCGCATAGATTTTGCAAAGAAATTTCATAGGTTTATCCTTCCCTTTGTCATTTTTGGCAGCGTTTTTCTGATTAGTGTTATTCTGATTATCCGACTGCTCTTCCGTAGAAGATGAATTTTTCTTGTTCTTCTTATTTTTCCCGCTAGGTTTTTGTGAGGTTTTCACCATATTTACCTCAGCGGTGGGAAGAGTAGTCATTTGGTGAGGGGCGGTGGCAGCCGAAGATGGCTGGGAGGCTTGCCCCCGAGACTGTTTTGTGGCTACGCCAAAGATCGTTCCAACGAGACCATCGGCATGAGCTCCGATTTTCTGAGTAGCTCGAGGATTTGGGTTGCCAAGGACATGGGGGAGCAAATCATACAGCGTGCCAGATTGCGAATAGATTAAATCTAAATGCTGGGCATGGCAGATGCATTGATCTTCTGTAACCGCACCAGAAAGGCTAATGTCTTTAGCTATGTGGGGTAAGAGAGACTTGCAAAACCAATTGGCTAAGAGATGATCCGGAATTGGCACTTTGACTAGCCTCCTCCTACGTCTCCATTCATGAATGTGATTGGAGATGTGGGTGGCGGTGTCTTGGCGGAGCGAGGTTAATAGTTTCATTCCGGTCTCAAATCTAATTGGTAGTTGGAAGTTCTTTAAAAAATCCATTGCTAAAGCACCAAACGTATTGATGGTGGCGCGTGGTAATTCAATGTACCACTTAGCAACATTGCCTATAAGCGTGCGGGGAAACAGTCGAAGTCGGACACTATCATCTACCATGGAATTGGATATAGACCATAGGTGAAAGGTAGTGATGTGTGCGGCTAGGTCGTCCCCTTGTTTCCCGTCGAACTTCGGGATGTCGGAAGGAATCTTATGCGGCACTGGAGGCCAAAGCGAGTTGTGATTGATGGGATCATTAGTCAGTTTATGGATATCGGGGATGTCCAAAGCTGCCAAGAATGGAAATTGTGGATTTTCCCCCGAATCTAACCAAGGCAGTATGGGCTGACTATTTAGATCATAGGATCCGCCCATCAATATGTTACCAGGAGGATAAGTATGATTTTGGTAAAAACTTCCTATAAGCAGAGGAGTAGGGACATACGGTTGCTGTCCATAGGGCATGTTGTATTGCGGGGCAAACTGTTGGTTGCCCCCAGTATAAAAGTGACCTCCCATTCTAGATGGAGGTTGGGGTTGGTTAGTCCAAATGGATGTAATAGAGTTTCCCGGAGGCATGCTACTACTTGCATAGTTTGGCAACGGTATAGACCCTACACCTATATTTGAACCACTTAAGGGAAAAGTATTAACAATAGGTTTTCCTATTTGTCCTAAGGATTGCAGAGGAAGTGAAATATTCCCTGCTACCTGAGTGCTGGTGACACTGCCTTCTGGCATAGAGGCCAAGGTGTTTGAACTCAGCAGAGGGTTCCAACCGAAAGGGTTGCTAAAAGGTACCAAAGTAGTCATACTCGTGGGAGGAGCTACTGTGGGTCCCAACGTGGTCACGGTAGAAGTAGATGCCGAAGGATTTGGTAAGCTACTGACAGTTGTGATGACCATAGGGTTGGGAATAGGTATATGTTGACTGCTGGAGTTACCTAGTGATGGCATAGAACTGACCACCGACGGGGAGGATGGTGGCGAACCTGGGATGGTTGCCATTGGCATCGACCCAGTGGATGCTGGTGGTGAAATGGATGTTGGTGCGACTGAAGACATATCTTGGCATGGTGGAATCTGAATTATCACAGGCCCCAACAGATCAATGAGCGGAGGGTTGTAATGAGGTACAACCCCTTGAGTGAAAGGGTCCTCCAGAAATTCCCGCTGGTATGAGGCTATGTGAAAATCAAGATTAGTCAGTGGAGACTGCTCTTCCGTGGAACGCACAGGGTCACCAAGGTTCAGTTCTTCCTCAATAGTTAGAGGAGGTAGACCTTGCTATTGTCTAGACAGACAGCGTGGGTCGGAGGACGCCACGGTGACCTGCTTAATTTTAACAAATTTTAATAAATTGTGATGTATTATAAAGTCTCAGTGACAGTAACCACACACCTAAAAAAGAAAAAGGACTCTCTAAAATCAATCAAAAAGCAACCAGAATAGGGTGCCCTGTCTGAGTACTACTGTTCGCTGGTGATGAAATCTAGTATCACAATAGTATACAGAGAGGGTTGGTCGAAAGTACAGTTACGGTCACTCTAGAGCTTTGCCCGAACCTCAGACGATAGGTGTAAGCACTCTCGTGAAGACGAGTACCCTCCTAAAGACCAAAGACAAAGTGGGTCCGTCTGTTTCAGGTACCAGGACAACCCGTCCTAATCACCTTGTGTAAGTCCCTAAAAAGTATGGCCACTAAAGATACCTCAAATCACAGACATCATCAGGGGGGTCCACGGTCAAGGACAGTGTGCTATATGGGTAGAATACCTAGATCCCCAATCTAGTTTCGACATCCCCGAAGGGAACCCAAATATATAACACACCCACATGATGCATTAAAAGGTGGGCTACCTTCTTGTGCGCCCAAGTGTTGTCTCGCGCTGAGCTCCAGTAAAGGAACGGTCCCGATAATATGAGTGTAATAGGATTTCGCTCGTTAATGACTCTAGTTTCAAGTTTTGAGATCTTGGGTAGTTTTCTCACTGTTCCTAACCCAAGATCCTAGCCTGAACTACTGTTTGTGTGAGTTCAAAAAGAGTTGATTGATTTTATTATCGCTTTATTCTTAGTGTACTTTATTATTAGTCTTGCGGAGGGGGAGTGGACGTATGAAATGTGATGAGACTCTAACTCAAGAAACCATGCAAAACATGCTCTAGATATTAAATTCGATGAAGAGTGTTTCTACAGGGAGAGGTTTCTTTTCAACATCCATGCACTAACATTCAAATAGCTCAGTTCAACTTTTAAAGATTCATACTTCTATGTACCTCTTTTAAATAGTCTATGAACTGGAAATTTCAGAATAAACTCAGCTATATGCAGAAAAATAATAATAATAAAAAAAATTCCTCTTAAAAAGTAAATGCTTTGGACACTAACTTTTCAAACAAGAGAAACAAATAGAAATGCCAGCTTAGCAGACAAGCACAGAGATTCAGTGAGCGAAAGGTACTGATGGCCAAATACTCTGCAACTAAAACACCATCACATCAGTGAACAACAAGGTTTTGGTTGAGTAACGCTCTTTCTATGAGTAAAGATAGCAACTAATGCACTGTATTTGAACAGAGACAACATTATAACACACTGGAAAACCTACAGAGGTAGCGTTAGCCAGGGAAAATTTCTTCAGTTGGCCAAACAAAAACATGATTGAACTCTGCGAGCATTTGATATGTCTACTGGGCATCAAAAATGGTCGGAAGGGTCTATGAAAAGAGGACAGAAGAGAGGAGGGAAAGAATAGTCTAGAAACTATGGAGAAATTCCCCAATGGAGTTGCCAATTCTGCTATAGGGTAAACTGCTTGGGTTGTTGGTTTTTGAATATCCCTCTCAGGGCTTTCCGGTGCCCGAGGCAGACAGTAAGATTAGCTGTGCTGTTCACAAAGATGGCATGAGCATGTTAATATTAACTTAAAATAACTGAATGGAATGCAGTAGAGAATTACCTCTTTGACAATCTTGGAGTCCCTTGGAGAGCACTAGGCAACAAAACAAGATTCCTTCTTCACCGGCTCCAAATCTTAGTCCTGCAATCAGTCAAAGCACCCACGTAATTTCTAACATAACATATATCCTATCAATCAAGTCAATATATAATGAACTACTAACTTATACACATCTGAGCCATTCATATCATACTATGTAAATGTTCAAACAATAATGACAATATTAAGCATTGAATGGAAAAAACGAACACAGTTCTATTGATTTTGAAAGAAGGAGGATTACAACCGTCGGTTGTACCAAGCCCTCCTCAGTCTCCCAATCTCTCTTATCTCTCAAGTGAAGAAGTCCAAGTCAAAAATCTCTCTAGGAACCTCTTTGACTCTTGGCCTTCACAATACAAAAATATTCTCTATTCCACAAGTATGCCAAAACCTTCAGCAATCCTTCGACCTTCAATTAAGAGCCTTCAACTCCTTCTTATAGGAGAGGGAGAAAGCCATTGTTTCCCTTCTCTTTCCACTAGTTTGGAATGGAAAAAACTTAGATGTTTCTTTCATCTCTATGCTTTTTCCTCCTTCAGAGTTCAGTCTTGTTATAGCAATGACCAATAATGAACTGATGCTCTGCATTTTCTTTTGTGAACTGAATCTGTTGTGAGGGAAAGCCAGAGATTCAAATCATTCTCCGCGGGATTTTACCGATTCAAACTTAAAACATGGGTAACGCTTCCCTCCAGTGTAAACAGATCATTGCCCTAGCCACTAACGCAGCCCATTCATTGATTAGTTGTGTTATAACGCTCTTGTTTTGTTATAGATAGGCATTACCCTGGCAGAAATAGGTTTAATTTAGGTCTTTGTAATCCTTCCATATTTGTCTTCCCCTCTGAGCTGATGAGGAGGTATTTTGACCTGTAACAGTTACCTTGGTAGAAATAGGTTTAATTTAGGTCTTTGTATTCCTTCCATATTTGTCTTCTCCTCTGAGCTGATGAGGAGGTATTTTGACCTGTAACAGTGGCAAAGAAAGAGGGAACACCTAAACAGTCTTTAGCACAACTGAATTAACCATTTTTGAAATAAAACAAACTGAATATTCAAGAGAGCTACTATATACCCTGTCATGTTCAGTAACAAAAAAAATATAAAAAGTGAAGGATAAACAGGTCAGAGGTGCTTCTAAGATACATTTCTCTGCCTAAACTTTTTATCCTACTGTAAGTCAAAGCATAATGGAACAAAGTGATAAACGAGGAATAACATTAACAATAAGAGATTACTTCACCAAAACGAGGCTCAGGGATCTAATGGTCCAGCCTCCTTTATTCAACAGAGAAAATATATACTTCAACACTCCTTCAGAACACCAATGCTTCTTCAAAGAAGAAATCTATGTATTACTTTTGGAATCACCAAATGCCAACCTTTTACAATAAGAATTCAAAGAGTCTTTATAGGAAAACTGAGGAAAATTAGGTGAAGAAATATTTAATGAACATCAGAGATAGGAGAAGTGTACTCAAATGCTCCATTCCAATGTCATAAACATTACATTAAATCCCAGACAGACTCAGTGACTTCGTATCTTGTTGAGGCCATTTTGACAGAGATCACCCTATAGGATGTCCTTTAGGAGAAAACACTGCCTGCAGCAGTACTGTACTTTCCTAGTGTAAGTTAAGTGCAAGCATGGGTTTTGAGGCCCCCCATACTTCCAAATAACTACTCTAATAGTTTGTGGTATTTTTCTTTGATGTGGTAACTGTTGGGATGTTTTCTATGCATGGAGGTAGGTTGTATGTGTCAGTCAATGTTCTGTGCCAATAACTGCTCTATCCCTCTGTACTTGAAACTATTTAATGCTGATTATGCTCCTTCTTTGTTGATCTGCTCAATTTGTTCATAGATGTTGTTCCCGAAGGTACCTTTAGTCTTCTGTATATTTTTTGTTCAACGTGCTATGTCCTTGATTGTTCATTTAATATTCAAACTTTGTTTCTACCACTTGGTACTTGATCTTTACCATTTCTGAGTTTCTGTGTGCAGGTGGCAGGTTTTTCTGAGCTGGAGGGTTTGATTTCTCAAACAGTGTTCATGACTCACCGTTCGAGACGTAGAAATTGTCCCTGCTGGTCTCCCTTCTGCATTGATCAAGTCACAAGGTCATCACCTTGAAATTTGTGTCACCACTGTGTGACTGTGGGGAGCCTTATGAATTATTCACCACTACCCTGCAATACACACGATAAACACGTTATGAAATCGTACGCGAGGGTTTAAAACTGCATACAAAAGGCTTAGGCAAGGCGGATGTGTAGTGAGAAGGTAAGTGTATGCAAAAGGGAAGCAGAAAAACCACGGCAGAGGGAAAAAACTAGGTTCAAACCTTTTGGCGGGTCGAAGAACCAGGACCGTTGGATCTTGCAGGATCAACGGTCGAGATCTTTTGGAGGAGTTATTAGGCAGGGGGGTGATCAAGTGAAAAGAGAGCAAAGTATGATGTGGACCATTGGATCTGGATGAATGGATGGCGGTGATTGAATCGGGCTCATCGCATTTGGGGAGCAGTAAAGGACAGGGGGGAACTTTGGCGCTAGAGCTGCGATGTGCGATGTTGTGTTGGTCGTTCGATATGGGAGCAAGATCGATGGTGGAAATGTAATCGGGGCATCGCAGCGATGCAATGTGGGAGGACCGTCCGATTTTAAGGAAGATCGACGGTGGAGGAAAAATCTGCAGAGTGAAATGAAAAAGGGCTACGGGCAAAGTGCGATGATATCCTCACCATTGGTTCTTATGGATTCAACGATCCAGATCAAATCGGCGAGCGCGATGATGAATGGCTTATGAGAGGAGCGCAGAATGATCTTAGCCGTCAGTTCTTGTGGATTTGATGGCTGAGATTAAATCGGGAGATCAGCATCGGAGGAGGCAAGGAAAATGGACTAATCCTTTGCATTTTACCAATGCGATGGAGCGATGCAGCGTGGGCCATCCAATTAGGAGAGATCGACAGCGAAGATTTATTCGAGCTCATCGCGTTGGCGGAGAGGAAAGATAAGGGGAAATAGGTGGAAAAGGGGAAATGTGATGGCTGATGGCCGATGGGGGCTAATGCTTGCCCACGGTGTGGGTCATGTGTGGAAAAGGGGCTAGGGCCAAGGCTGAAAGGGGCTTAAGGCCTTAGTGAGAAAATGAAGATTTTCAAGGATTTTAAAGGGTTTTTTGAGGAATTTGGAGGTTTCTGATAGGGGTAAAGACGAGGTTTAAAACCTTATAAAGATCTTTCACAAGGCTTAAAGGGAATTTGAGGCCTTTGAGGCTAAATGGGGGGTTATGAGATGGAAAAGGAAACCTTAGGAAAAAATGGATAAAATGAGTGAAAGGGAGATTCTCAGGGGCCTATGAAGCAACTTTCCTTTTGTGAATCATCATGGTTTTAAGATGGAAACAATAGTGAAGATGAACCTCTAGGATAGGAGAAACATAAGAGTTCAAGGATGATATATTTTCAAGGGAATTTATCACTTGAAGGCTTGATAACAAATTTAGCCACATGTTTGGTATAACAGAATTTATAGGTGGCTAATAGTCTGCATGCAGAAAGGAACGAGAATGCTGGAGATTTCCGAGTTAGAAACATCTCAAGGAGTAAGGAATATTGTGAGTGCGGAAGAACAGGGAAGGTTGCAGGAGGTAGAGAGCTAGGGATGCAGAGGTGAAGCAGTGATACAGGTGTACCAGTGCAGAGCGAAGATGGCTAGAACAGTCCCATTAGTTGTCGAGCCTGAGATAGATGGAAGAATCACAAAAAGGGAGTCACTAGTTAGGAAATATGATAGTGCAACTTTGATAGACTCAGACCTCACAGACTAGTTCGAATTCCTGGCCATGAAGCAGCAAATATATATGGAGGATTATCTGACGGAAGCTGGGAATCCCACATCAAGAACACGGCCAAAATTTTTGGGCCTCCGACAATCAACACTATTGAATCTAAGAGACTTGCCGGTATTTGGCACCATGGGCACTGCCATGCAGTGTACAAAACTCTTACTCAGCCGGATTCAGAACGACTCATTGTGGTTGGGGAAGGAGATCCCCATACGCGTAGAGGATATTCACTGGTTGACAGGCTTATCACAAGAAGGTCGGGAAGTCTCAACCACATTCCAAACAGTACCAAAGCAGGATAGGAAGGACGGAGAGCAGAACCTATACACTAAGTATGGTACACAGCGCGGAGGCAAGGGAGCTAGGATAGACCTGATTGATCAACCCAATGTTAAATTTGCATGCTACCTCTTCACTAGCAAAACGATGAGGGACTATACGAAGGGAGAGTGCACCCTAGACACCATCTCAGTAGAAGAGCACTGTATCCAGGGAACACAACTCAATTGGTGTTCATTCATTCTCCATGAGTTGTTAGAGGCATGCGAGGACAACTATCGGAGGGTGACGGGATTCATATACAGGTACTTCATCATGGCCTTCACCATGTGGAAATGGTCCTTCCCCGGAAGGTGGACACCAGCTAAGATACTAGACAGCCAGCCACTAGCAATGAAATACACTCCCTGGAGGGTATCCAGTGACCCAAGTTCAAAGGAGGCAAATGAGGAGGGATTCCGGGTTTGTATGGTATGATGGTAGACGTGGTCACAAGCCATCAACAAATATCGGGGGTTCTGCTGGACAAATACAACGAACAAGTCTGGTTTGGGGTCACACACAACCACACTCTCCTCAGGCCAAAAGGTGTGCTGGCGATGATTTTTGAAATGACGCCCCTAAAGTTGCACATTGATGAAAACACCTTCCACTCGAAAGTTTGCAGATGGCCAGGAGTACAGATGGAGGTCCAGGAGGGGGAATATGTCTATGAATTCAAAATAATAATGACTGCCCCGCTACCAGGAGAGACACCAGAGCAAACAACAGCCAGGGTGACAGGACTTCAGCTGAATCCAGTCATCGATCGGCTAAATGACAAGGTACACAATTTCAATCGTATTGTTCAAAAGATAGCCAATGAGTCTCCTGAATTCCCTACCTTTGAAGAATTCCAAGCCTCCCAGTCCACCTCACTCCCCATCACGACTCTTATTTTCACCCCATTGCCTAATATTGTGTTTACTACACCACCCCCAGTGCCCACAATGCTGGTGCGAAAGTCAAAAGATGCAAATCTAGTCGCAGCACCAAAAGCAAAGAAACCCAGGGTGGAAGTCTCCAACTTTGTGGTTGACCTCACTGGTGAGGATCAGCTGTGATAGAGTAGCCGGGGAGTCCTGATCAGAGAATAACCCCTCATGGAGACCCCGGTAACTAGCGAGCTTCCACCCCCCAACCCACTTTTTCTACTTAAATTTCTAAATATTCATACTTCCACCATCTACAATTACCAATTTCCACAATTCACCTCGTTTCGGGAACCTAACACCTCCACCCCATCCACTTCATCTGCCACCATGTCTGACCCCATCATCAGAGAGAGGACTAGTGGGGACCTCGGGACTAAAGTTAACTCGGGTGATGCAGAAGTACCCATGGTTCACCAAACCCTAGCCCCCCACGTCACATTTATTGAACTTATCAGCTAGGCAGAGAAAGCTATAAAAGACAGAGCTGACCAACTTCCAGTGCAGACTCCAGAACAACCATCTCACTTGACCCCCCAGACATAAGAGCAGCACCCGAATCACGGTCCGACGTCAACATGGGAAATTCTAGCAACCAAGCCAATAATCCAACCCTGCTGCCATCACCAACAGAACATTCGGCCATGTTAATAGCCAATGGGAAACCCTTACAGGTGAGGTTGCTAGAGTAGGGTACGTTAGGAGTAGAAAGCATGGAAACATGGGGGACGTCCCAACTGTTCCACTTCATACAATGGGCAGCACAGCTAGCGGATGGGCTCCACGTCGAACTTCAAAAGAGATGTGAGCAGCAGCATCAAAAAATCATCACGCTTACTGAAGAGTGTGATCAGCTGTGAACTAAGAAGGGGGCCCTACAGCAATAAGTTGCACTGGTGACTCAAATATTTTGGGACATCTAGCCCACTATAGTGACCTACGACACCCAGGTACCAGCACTAGAAGTCCAAGCCAATTTTGTGGCTGAATGAGCTATCCACGTCAAGGTAGCATGGGACAAACTTCGGAATGATAACACTGAGCTTAAAGCAGCTCTAGTGGCGTGCCCATCTCTGTCAGACCCCCAGGTCATTTATTCCAACCAGATAACAGCAATACAGGAATAGGTTGAGAGAGTGCAGGAAGCCTTGACTACTGCAGCCTGGGAAGCATATGACCTACTGAAGGTTCTACAAGAACATACAATGGCCCTGACTCTCAAGATCCAACCCTTGTCTCTCCAGCTTCAACTAATCAACCAAGATATTTAAAATTGAAAGGACCCAGTTGGCCTTGATCCACTATATGCTGCAACAGACAGCCTGGAATTATAGATTCAGTAGACAGAGGCCAGTTTAGCAACGACCAAGCAGGCCTTCCGGGAGCTCAGGTAGCCTATCATGGAAAGTGCTCAGAAGATGTAGCAACTAGTCGCTCAGGCTAGTACACAGGTCTCAGCCGTCTTTGGAAAGCTCCCGACTGAATGAGGAGAGGAAGTCGTCACTCGAATCGTAGCTGCAATTGAACCAATTATACAGGAGTGGTGGAAGGTTGTAGCTTCCTTCCAGGAACTCAAGGTCGCGGCCCTTGCAAAGGTCCCTGAGTTGGGGCCCTTGTTTGAGCAAAAAGAGGAGGGACAGCCGGCGAAATAGGAGACGGGAACAAGCAGAGCCATGGAGGTGGAGACAGTGATCTGCGATTGACTCAGGATGAGTCAAGAGATTGTGGTCGGGGCCTGTTGGGGCCCTTGTTTTGAATTTTGCATGAAGACAAATTTTGGGTTGCAGATCGGCACGTGGAAGGCGCAACAACGGTAGGCAGTGGAGCTGTTGAGGTTGTGAAGTAGTAGGATATAGGTGGCGAAGTTGGCACAGACAAGTGCAGATGAAGGAAAGATGTGACAAAGGAAAGACAGTGGAACTCCTGTTCAATAGGAAGAAGCCGAAAGCAGCCGAGTGAGAACATAGCAGAAACTAACAGTTGCACTAGCTGGTGAATAAATAGGCCGTCCCCAAGTAGCAAAAGGTTAGAGAGGTTAGAGTAGAACAAGGCCGAGGAGAAGATGCCACAGGAGTGCTCTATCCTAGTCTCGACATCATTGTATTTCCTGTGTCTCGATAGATCTATTATTGCTGTAGTAGCTCTCTCTATTCTGCGGGACCTTTGTAATTGAATCTGGAAGCTCATTCTGTCGAGCGATGTAACACTTGATTCTACTGAATGGTTCTTAATATATCTTAAGGTTGTGGTTATATCGTATGTCTTGAATGTGTTGCATGATTCTTGTAGTACTTCAAAATTTTAATTTCTTATTATCTGCATGATGTTCTGAGAGATTGTCTATATATGGTGTTATGTATGCATACGATTCTGCGTTAGCTTGGAGTTGCAGATCCATCTGCTGATACCGGTCTATTCCCCTCCTTCATGTGGTCACGACACGCCTCGGGTGATACTCTCTTCTCTTCAGAGTAGGGTGAAAATGCCGGCGTGGTGCTAGACTACAACGGACTCCCTTGTTGGCCCAATCCCTAAACCTGGGTCTTGCCTGCGAGACCTATTTCCTCACCAACAGATTCACTAACCTATCAGCAGTAAATTGAAATGTATATAGTCATGATTAGGCTGTAATGACTAAATAGCAGTGTTCTTTTTAAGTAGTGGCATTTAAGCTATTGAATCCTTAGTTAAACTGAGAGTGGGGGGGGGGGGGTGAATTAGTTGAACACATACATGAGATTTTTAAAATTTTCATCAAGCTTATTTACAGCTTAATTTATAACAAACTTTCATATGTGAACAAGCTTAATATGTTGCAGTAAGTAATAAATTAATGTGACACGAAACCTATTATGAAAGCAGCAAACATTAAGCAGATTGGATAGAACATATCAACACATAGGCAACACACACAGAGATAGCAGATATAAGTGGAAACCCATAAAGGGAGAAAACCACATCTTATTATTGTTGTGATGCAAAGGCAAGCTCCAACTCCCTCTCACCAATGTTTTTCTACAGACACCAACACACAGGAGGCTCCAACCTCAGTCAGCTACAACTGACATCTATCAAGCTTCAACTTGATAGGGAAGCTTCAACTTCCTCAATTTATCAAAATAAAATATTTGTTGATTTACCTTAGATATCATCTCTGTTCTGTAGCATCTCTTTCTGCTCCTCCTTCTTCTTATCTTCTCTGCCTCAATTCTTCATACTCTACATTCTCTAACCTCTTTTTCCACATCAATGTGATATGCTTTATACAGATTTCCTCATAACAGTTCGTATTCCACAGGGAATTCAAAGTGAATAGCCCTGACTCTTTTCCTTCTGCCTCACTTCATTTTCTAGCTCATTCATAAAATCTCAGCAATTTATATAACTTTCAGTTTTACAGTGGAGTTTTATTTCCTACGGAGACTTGACAGTGCATCAAAAACAATATAAACCAATCAAAAACGTATACATTCAGTTACAATGAGGATTAAAAATCAATCCATTCAGTTTTGGATCACTGTGATTTTGTCTTTTCTGTGACTGAATCAACCCTTTTTGGCTCTACTTGATCTCCTCTTTACTGCCATGGTATAATAGATGTATATATATATATGTAACAATGCCTTTTATATAACGTAATTCAACTCTCAGCGTAATAATAAATCGTTTTTAACATATAAACTGCCCTATCTGTATAACACAAATGTCTCTCGGCGATATAATTATAATAAATCATTTTAATACATAAGATGTCCTTACGGGCCTGTTAGCCCCCCCCTATGAAATTCTTGACAAGCAAGTTGGGGGGGCTATGTCATTTTGGAGACCTTCAAGAAATGCATCTCCCTTGAAGACACATCATCCTTGAGGTCTCTATGTGCTTTGCCTTATACAAATCCCCTCTGTTGTTTCCCTTTCTCAAAGGGCCCACTATTGCCCCTTTATACCCATGCAAATACCCTCATTTTACCCTCCCCTTTCCTTTTTCAAAATCCCTTTTCTTCCTTTTATCCCCACCATCACCCTCTTAAAATTCTCCAAAATCCCCTTAAACCCCCCCATCACCCTTTATTTCCCTAATTCTCCACCTCGCCTCCCTATCGTTCCTTTCCTTGGGCCTAAAAATGCTTTAAAATGTGCAAAAATCATATTTCGGGCCCTGGCCCCTTTGGCCATAGCCCCCGCACCTTTTTCCCATGAGTCCTAGTGCCGTGACCAACGCTAAATCCGTCAGGCACGGAGCTCCCCCAAACCTTTCTCCGCGCAAAAATCATCAAAAAACCTTTATAAACGCGCATTGGTGGTGTGCTGGCGGCATGTGGTGGTGCATGGGCGGAGCCACCACAAAAATGGTGGTTACGGGGGCTGCCATTTTCCCGTACAGACCAAATGAGGTGAGGCCCCATAGTAAATATTGGCCATTGATCGGCTGTCAAACCCTGATCGACTGGTCAACTACGGGGGGTTCACACCTCGTTAAACTCCACGCTGGTCGACCTCCCGTACTCCGTCGATCTGTTCAAACTTGCTACCGAGTTAACCCTGCGCTATTCAGATCTCCGTCGTCCAATTAATATATGATCCGACGGCGCGGAGCGCGCCCGAAATGGTGGTCCCCACTCCACGCGCTGTTTTCCAAAACTGCTTGGTTTATTCCGCACCAGTTTCCGCGTGCTGGCGATTTTTCTCAGAGGACCAGCGATTCCACCCATCGTTTGACACCTGTATTTGGTACGGCGGCAAAACCGCTTTCATTTCACGCATTAATCTTCGGTTCAAAGTCGCGCAGCGAAATCTATGCGAACCCTATGATCTCGAGCGCTTCATCCTACGGTCGTAATTCATCGAAGCTGCGCCCCCTGTTAACCTGCCTCCTTCATATCCCGGGTCCACATTCCATCTTGTTTCCGCCGTAGATCTCCACCCCATCGATGGTCCAGATTCATCTGTTCGTCGTTGACTATTCCGTGGTCTCCCGGTCCCGCCATGTCACCTCCACGTGTACGCCCCGTACATTCTCCGTTTCCGTCACTATATCTTTGGTTTTGTCGTGTTTTTTAATGTTTTCATTCGTCTATTATATGTATTCGCTCTGTGTTTCATTATTCCTCCACCAGAGCATTCTGTCATCATTTTTCACGATTTCTCCCCAGTTCTCCGTCTGCATGGCTATTTTCCATGACCACATCTTGTCCTCGCCGCCTTCATCATCCCTGTCCATGGTTTTCCTCACAGGTGGGTTGTTTTGCAGCGTTTTCAACGGTGAATGTCCGCCATAATTGCAGAACCTCTGTTACAGTGACGGAGAAGTCAATGAAGGTCATCTTCAGCGGCTGAATTTACGAGAGATGGCCTGGGAAGGTAAAGACAAGACTATCATTTAAGGAATAGGCCTAAAACTCCGTGGAAAGCCCTCCGGTGCCATTAAAGCTCAAGCTAACCTGTCAGAGGCAGAAATGAAGCAGCAGAGTATTACAGGACAGCAGAAAGCTTAAGGAAAGAAACATAAGACTTTAGAGCTCCTTCAAGGATTTGTAGAAGGAAAAGTAGCAGTTTGAAGACCCCGAGGATCGATCCAAAAGATCCTGAGCATGGTGAAAGGTACCATCAGGGTTATTTGTCAGCAGAATGTTTTTCTTTATCAAGTATAGGGCGCCCATATAACTTTTATTATGCAGAATGTCCCTGAAATGATTTCCGCCCTAACTACAGTTCAAAAACAGTCATACATTTATAATACAGACCTTTCTAGCAGTTTATTTAATTTTTTGTTCAAATCACCTAGAGTACAACAAGCCAAAAGGTCAAGATCATATCCAAAGTAGATCATTCTTTCACAAGGAAGGTGACAGAGATTAAATACATAGCAGGTCAAGCAGAATGGGTTTCGGCCCTGCATCCATTTTTGTGTTTAATGATACATTTAATTTTCACCTACTCCTTCAGTCGATCTTAGGCTCACCCTTTGCTATAAAGCACAGAAGGAAACATTGTAATCGTTGTTGATGAGATATTAGTGAAATGCAAGAATTGTTCCTCTTGAGACAAGTTCTTTGTGTAATATTGTAAGATAGACTGAGATTAGATGTATTCAGACTGAATGTTCAAGATATGGGCTATGATGTACCTGATTGGTGTTGTTTTTAATATGACAAGCATGTTTCTTTGGATCATGATCTAAAGCAGCTGGTAATGTTTCCTCTTTCTCTGTATTTGTGATTGACTTGCTCTCATTGCATGCTACATTTCATTTCATTTCTGCTGGTAGGCAACATAAGTATAATATAGGATTCACCCTTGATAGGTGCCTTATATTTCCTGCTCTCCATGCCTCGATGTTTTCTTCTGATATGTGTATCTGAATATTGATTTCGATTGATTTAACCAGTGTAGTGGATGTTATTTCCTACTCTCTGATGTATGAGTTGATGAAATCCGTGTTCAGATGTTCTTGGTAGGATTTAGCTGGAAGGTTTGGGAACACTGGGGACTAGTGTTAGCCCTGTCCACTAGGATCCTTGTGCGACCAGTTAACCTCTCTAAGATCCCTTGTAATTGCCTCTGATTTTGTCCAAGCAAGCCTGGAGTTAAATGACCTCTGACCTGATCTATAGACAGAATTAGATGGTTCTCCTCCTTTCATTTTCAGTCCTTAATGTTCCATTCCATCTTCTATCCTTTAAGATCCAGATGATTTAGATGACTTTCCCAACTGAAAGCTTGCACATTGACTGCAAGTAAATCCTTTCTTGACTCCATAGCCCAATGGCTTTGATGTTCTTTGAGTTATCTTTCTCCGCCTAGCTTCCCCTTTGCTCATCCTTGTCTTCTATTGGACCTTCTTTTCCCGATTCCCTCCAACCAAACCTAAACAATCAAACAAACAACCTTGAGCCATATAACTAGCCTAAAATCATAACTTAGAGCTTCAAAGACATATCCTTTGACTTGTATAGAGAGATCCCTCTCTGGAGCTAGGAGGGCTAGATCCTAAGGTCTCAAAGTGGTTCTGATGTTGTCTCATCTTTTGGTCTTGCCAATCTGGCCGAAACATGGGAACCCCAACATAATGGTGACTCCGCTGGGGAGATTTGGGTGCATTACACTTTGAACATCCCTAGGCATTCAAACCCACAAATATCTGGTTAGATTGGCAGAAAGTCATCCCTTTCTTGAATCATCCTCCATTCGTTGTGTGTCTCATACTCTTAAACAGAGCCTGGGAAGGGCCAGGTAGCCTCCGGATCTCACCCTCTTCGAAGGTGACATATGTGGTAAATGCCCTCCCACTCAATCTCTGGTTGGAGTTTGTTGCGTTTTGAGGTTATTCCTAAAAGGTGACATTACCTAATTGCTGATGGTGGACAGTATCCTACTTCAAACATTCATAATCATCCACCTGGCGACTCCACACTCTCTATGATCCAAAGACCAAATGACTCCACTGGTGAAGGACATTGAACTGTTTGAGAAGAAGCAGTAGCCTTCTTTGCATAAGCATGAATCCAAACATGGACCGGGATACAAAGTATGATGTTTTGTGCGATCAGTTAATTGAATTAACAGAAACGTTTGGTGAAGTGCTGAAGATGTACATGGCTAATACGAATGCAGATGATGGTTATTTCGAGCAGCCTATGCATCTTTCATAGCAAGAACAAACTCAAGACTGATAAGATGAGCAAGACATGTATGATGTTCGAGAATATATAGAAGATAAGGAGGTTAGTGATCAGGAACTGCCTGATTTCTTACCTCTGCCTTGTGTTATGCTGACCAAAGAACATCAGGACCTATTAGCAAAGGCTGATAAGGAAAGATGCCTTGAGGAAGCAGAAGACTACATGGAAGAGGAAAAATCTGGTGTGGAAGATGAGGCTCAAGAAAACATCCAGCCTCCAAATCAACTAATACAAGAGAAAGAGGACTGTTGTGCTTATGTCCGTGATGAAAGGGAAACCCCTCTTTTGACAGAAGAGGAGATTGAACAGATATTAAATCAGCAGTCCAACTCTGAGGTCTTTCGTAGAACACACACTCCTGCTTAGTCATTTTATGAGTTTGATGATTCAGATTCAGAAGACTCCTTTGTGGATCAGGACGAAGAAAGACCTGCTGTGCACCCAGAATGGTTGACTTGGACGAGCCAGCCGATTTACGACACTGATGGAGAGAGCCACGCCAGCATAATAGCAGATGAAGATTCTATGAATCTTCATTCTGCTCTACCACACATCATCAGTGAGATTGGAAACCAGCCGCTTGTCTTTTCAGAAGATGAGGAGGAAAGCAAAGAAGAGACTCTTGAGCAGAATGAAAGTAAAGAGCCTTCTCTTGAAAAAGAGGAAGAAAAGGAGCACACCCCTGCTCAAGAATACATCGATCTCTTCACTGAGCTCAGCACATCAAGCAAAACATATCAGAGCTCCAGGAGGACACTATTGCAATCTATGATGAGTCCTCCAGTTCAAAAAGTGAAGCAGATGAAGGAGATTCTCTTCTTCAAGAGAGTTTTATCCTTGATCCAATGGAAGAAGAGGAAGTCTTGGTTGAATCTTGCTTGCTAGATATTCATAACCAGGTATCATTTCATGATCCTTATGCACATTTCCTGCATATACTTGAAGAAGGATCAAGGGTATTTTCGAACAGCATGTTGCAAATAGAGAGAACATTTTTCAAGGTTGCTGTTATGTAACAAGAAGAGTGGGAGCTGCCCTGTCTATCCAGCATGCTCAAGGAATTGGGCAGGAAGGACCAGCCATGGGATCATTTGATGGAATGGTTACATTGGAAGACAATGTTTGTAAGCTAGACTTGTAAATATTTCAGTAGAGTAGGGTAGGTAGGAAAACCTCAATAAAGCTCAACCTATGAGCAGGTAGTTAGTTGTTTCAATTTCTGTCTTAGAATGTAGAGAAGAAACCTGCTAGACAGTCTAATCCTAGCAGGCAGTAGTGTAGGTAGAGAAACATGTGAGACCAACAGTCTAATCTGGTCTCATGGAGCAATAAGGGTAGAAGTAGAATAGGTTTGTTTTCATTTTTGCAAATAAAATGATGTAAAGGGTTTTCTAGCTCAAATGCACCCTAAGGAAAGAAAAAAAATGCTAGGATTGTAGTGGGGGTAGGTAGACTGATTGGGAAGAATGTTTCTGCTGATGTAACATGTTTATATTGTGGCAGCTGATCAAAGAAAGAGATGTGCCATGCAGCAGGCAACTGGCCTACTCCAAAGATCATCTTTGGTTTCTTGACTCCTCCAAGGAGCAGCCATCCCCATGTGGAGCCACTGTTGGCCCCCCCCTTATGAAATTCTTGACAAGCAAGCTGGGGGGGCTATGTCATTTTGGAGACCTTCAAGGAATGCATCTCCCTTGAAGACACATCATCCTTGAGGTCTCTATGTGCTTTGCCTTATACAAATCCCCTCTGTTGTTTCCCTTTCTCAAAGGGCCCACTATTGCCCCTTTATACCCCTGCAAATACCCTCATTTTACCCTCCCCTTTCCTTTGTCAAAATCCATTTTCTTCCTTTTATCCCCACCATCACCCTCTTAAAATTCTCCAAAATCCCCTTAAACCCCCCCATCACCCTTTATTTCCCTAATTCTCCACCTCGCCTCCCTATCGTTCCTTTCCTTGGGCCTAAAAATGCTTTAAAATGTGCAAAAATCATATTTCGGGCCCTGGCCCCTTTGGCCATAGCCCCCGCACCTTTTTCCCATGAGTCCTAGCGCCGTGACCAACGCTAAATCCGTCGGGCACTTAGCTCCCCCAAACCTTTCTCCGCGCGAAAATCATCAAAAAATCTTTATAAACGCGCATTGGTGGCGCGCTGGCGGCATGTGGTGGTGCATGGCCAGAGCCACCACAAAAATGGTGGTTGTGGGGGCTGCCATTTTCCCGTACATACCAAATGAGGTGAGGCCCCGTAGTACGTATTGGCCATTGATCGGCGGTCAAACCCCGATCGACTGGTCAACTACGGGGGGTTCACATCCCGTTAAAATCTACGCTGGTCGACCTCCCGTACTCCGTCGATATGTTCAAACTTGCTGTCGAGTTAACCCTGCACTATTCAGATCTCTGCCATCCAATTAATATATGATCCGACGGCACGGAGCGCGCCCGAAATGGTGGTCCCCACTCCACGCGCTGTTTTCCAAAACTACCTAGTTTATTCCGTACCACTTTCCACGTGCTGGCGGTTTTTCCTGGAGGACCAGCGATTCCACCCATCGTTTGACACCTGTCTTTGGTACGGTGGCAAAACCTCTTTCATTTTGCACATTAATCTTCGGTTCAAAGTCGCGCAATGGAATCTATGCGAACCGTCCGATCTCGAGCACTTCATCCTACAGTCGTAATTCATCGAAGCTGCGCCCCCCGTTAACCTACCTCCTCTGTATCCCGAGTCCATATTTCATCGTGTTTCCACCGTAGATCTCCACCCCATCGACGGTCCAGATTCATCCGTTCGTCGTTGACTATTCCGTGGTCTCCAGATCCCGCCACGTCACCTCCACGTGTACGCCCCGTACATTCTCCGTTTCCATCACTATATCTTTGGTTTTGTCGTGTTTTTAATGTTTTCATTCGTCTATTACGTGTATTCGCTCTGTGTTTCATTATTCCTCCACCAGAGCATTCTATCATCGTTTTTCGCGATTTCTCCCCAGTTCTCCGTCTGCATGGCTATTTTCCACGACCACATCTTGTCCTCACCGCTTTCATCATCCCTGTCCATGGTTTTCCTCACAGGTGGGTTGTTTTGCAGGGTTTTCAATGGTGAATGTCTGCCATAATTGCAGAACCTCTGTTACAGTGATAGAGAAGTCGATGAAGGTCATCTTCAGTGGCTGAATTTATGAGAGATGGCCCGGGAAGGTAAAGACAAGACTATCATTTAAGGAACAGGTCTAAAACTCCGTGGAAAGCCCTCCGGTGCCATTAAAGCTCGAGCTAACCTGTCAGAGGTAGAAATGAAGCAGAAGAGTATTACAGGACAGCAGAAATCTCAAGGAAAGAAATAAAAGACTTTAGAGCTCCTTCAGGGATTTCTGGAAGGCAAAGCAGCAGTTTGAAGATCCCGAGGATCGATCCAAAAGATCCTGAGCACGGTGAAAGGTACCATCAGGGTTATTTGTGAGCAGAATGTTTTTCTTTATCAAGTACAGGGTGCCCATATAACTTTTATTATGCAGAATGTCCCTGAAATGATTTCCTCCCTAACTACAGTTCAAAAACAGTTAAACATTTATAAGACAGACCTTTCTAGCAGTTTATTTCATTTTTTGTTCAAATCACCTGGAGTACAACAAGCCAAAAGGTCAAGATCATATCCAAAGCAGATCATTCTTTCACAAGGAAGGTGACAGAGATTAAATACATAGCAGGTCAAGCAGAATGGGTTTCGGCCCTGCATCCATTGCTGTGTTTAATGATACATTTAATTTTCACCTACTCCTTCAGTCGATCTTAGGCTCACCCTTTGCTATAAAGCACAGAAGGAAACATTGTAATCGTTGTTGATGAAATATCAGTGAAATGCAAGCATTGTTCCTCTTGAGACAAGTTCTCTGTGTAATATTGTAAGATAGACTGAGATTAGATGTATTCAGACTGAATGTTCAAGCTATGGGCTATGATGTACCTGATTGGTGTTGTTTTTAATATGAAAACCATGTTTCTTTGGATCTTGATCTAAAGAAGCTGGTGATGTTTCCTCTTTCTCTGTATTTTTGATTGACTTTCTCTCATTGCATGCTACATTTCATTTCATTTCTGCTGGTAGGCAACAGAAGTATAATATAGGATTCACCCCTGATAGGTGCCTTATATTTCCTGCTCTCCCTGCCTCGATTTTTTCTGCTTATATGTGTATCTGAATATTGATTTCGATTGATTTAACCAGTGTAGTGGATGTTATTGCCTGCTCTCTGACATATGAGTTGACGAAATTCGTGTTCATATTTTCTTGGCAGGATTTAGGTGGAAGGTTTGGGAACACTGGGGACTAGTGTTAGCCCTGTCCACTAGGATCCTTGCGCGACCAGTTAACCTCTCTAAGATCCCTTGTAATTGCCTCTGATTTTGTCCAAGCAGGCCTGGAGTTAAATGACCTCTGACCTGATCTATAGACAGAATTAGATGGTTCTCCTCCTTTCATTTTCAGTCCTTAATGTTCCATTCCATCTTCTATCCTTTAAGATCCAGATGATTTAGATGACTTGCCCAACTGAAAGCTTGCACATTGACTACAAGTAAATCCTTTCTTGACTCCATATCCCAATGGCTTTGATGTTCTTTGAGTTATCTGTCTCCACCTAGCTTCCCCTTTGCTCATCCTTGTCTTCTATTGGACCTTCTTTTCTTGATTCCCTCCAACCAAACCTAAACAATCAAACAAACAACCCTGAGCCATATAACTAGCCTAAAATCATAACTTAGAGCTTCAAAGACATATCCTTTGACTTGTATAGAGAGATCCCTCTCTGGACCTAGGAGGGCTAGATCCTAAGGTCTCAAAGTGGTTCTGATGTTCTCTCATCTTTTGGTCTTACCAATCTGGCCAAAACATGGGAACCCCAACAGAGCCCTCTCGCCAAACTTGCTCTATTCTCCGATGCGATGTATCACCTCTTGAATACTTCCGATTGCGATTAATCGCAATCGCAACTTCCAATTATATGTTCTGATGCTCTACTCCTTCTCCGATGTAATGATTTACTATTCTCATATTGAAATATGTATGTATCGTTTTACAAATATATATATGTACCCCGCTGTGCTTTCCTTTCCTCTTTAGCTTTGGTTTAAAAAACTCGGAGAAAACCTGTATTAGTCTTATCTTTTGAAAGGAACCCACATGCCAGCTATACTCCGCTTATTTATTTCAATCACAATCACAATATTCACAATGCTCCTGTGATTTGGTCCTTAGATTTCCACCGATGCGATTAGCAAAGGCCCACCATATAGTCAATCGAATCATATCCATCATCCATCCATCGGTAAATCCGACGGCCATCATCCAATTGCTCAATCACAATCGGAAATTTTAGTTTGGTCAATACTTTTTCACCCTCGATGCGATGAATCACTCCAACGCGATGAATCGCTCCGATGTGCATTAAATCGGAATTCAAACAGATATAAGTCTCACCGTTTATAAGTGAATCGGGTCTGCTACTTCAGTCTAAACTTTGGTCAACACGTTCCGCTACCATACTTTTCTCCGATGCGATTCATGAGGGTCCCACCATATGGTACTTCGTTTGTTTTAACTTGAATAATAGAACCCTTTGCTCTTTTAATATCATGCACAATAATACATATGCTTCACATTATAACCTTGGTCCCTTTGTGCATAAAGCGCTACACACACAGATATATATATATATATACATACTTTGCCACATCAGCCTAAACAATTCAACCATTCAGCATTTTCTCCAATGGTTAATCACTAACCATTAACGCAACTGTTCAGCTGGGCCCACCTCAACTTGTATTCATATATACAAGGTTTTATACATGCACCCTTTATGATATTTCATACTCTCAATACTGTATTTCCATATATTACCTCCTCAGTCATATTTCAAACATTTTACCATGGCTTTGAATTAAAATCGACCTTCGGGCCCACAATGCATTATGACTTACCACCAGCCTGTTGATTAATTTTATAATACACATAATACACAGGACTTCATATAGTACTTGTCCCCTGCAGAAATAAATGTAGGTCCCACAACATGGTTTATATAATATATATCAACAAACTTTAAAAACCATTATAACGCCCTTTGAATGTATAACAAATAATTCTCATAAGATTTCGGCTTTAAACTTTGGTTTATATTTCAATTTTCAACAAACGCTTGACTTGGAACCACAGTGCTTTGCCTCACTAACCTTTGTTCATCGTGCAAGTGTAATCACCGTAGATCTTCCAGCCTTCGCAATTGGATGGACACTGTTGATATCGCGTTTTTCTTTGGGCTGAGGGTTAACACTCGAAAATTACGCGATGTAAGTTATATCCAAATACCACCCAAGGACACGTGTCCATCAACGACATAGATCACGCTCAAAAAGGGAAATCCGCTTACCACTCCCAACCGCACTCGATACTGCTAGTTTTCAACAACTCTGGTTTCACTGTTCATTTAAGGTTCCGCTCTTGACTCCGGGTTCCAGTCTTCATATTTTTAACTTTTGTTAAAGGAATTATGCTTTCGCTCCTGTTTCCTCTTGCTTTCTCAACATTACAATACAGTGCATCCATATTTTGGACGCCCGACTGCATTAGGTTTTCACTGTGTAAATTCGATTCCTTTCTTGGTTCTGCGCCCTTACTGGTTCCACGTATGTTATTCTCTGTTCTCTGTTATTCTCTGTCTCCATCTTTGTATCACTATGCTTTTATTGCCTTGCTTCTTTTGTTGTTGCTCGACCCTCTCTACATCTTGCTGCCTCTTTTTCTCTCTCTCTTCTATGTTGTCTCCTTTGCCATCTCCTTTGCCATCAATGACAACATTTCCAATAGTCTCCCCCTTTGGCATTGATGGCAATACACTTCCTCTACTTGCCTTTTAGGACCCTTTCTTCTATTGCTTGCTCTTCCTCCCCCCTTGAAATCAATGGCAAAGGGTTGCCTATTTCCCTGTGTGCTTTTAAGTCTTGTCCATGTTACTCTGATCCTGAGGACCTGTTTCATGTTCTGCTTAGTTGCTCTGGCTCTTTTGTAACTTTCTTTGTTGACTGATCTCCCCCTAGAATGATGTCTTCTTTTTCTGTTGTCCCCCTGGAATGAAGCTTTCTTTCTTTGTCAGAGAGTAGTATCTAAAGACACTACCCCTAGTTTATTTCTCATATATTCGAATGGCTCTCTAGCAAGAGGTTTTGTGAATATATCTGTTGTTTGTTCTTTTGTTGGCACATATTCCAACTTCAGTACATTTTGTGCTACTTGTTCTCTTAGGAAATGGTACTTGATTTGGATGTGTTTATTTTTTGAATGAAGTACAGGATTTTTTGAAATACTTATAACACTTGTATTATCACATTTGATAGAGATACGTTCATCAATGCTTACCTTCATGTCTTGGAGGGTTTGCTTCATCCACATGACTTGTGTGCAACATGCTGCTGCTATGTATTCTGCTTTTGCTGTAGATAGAGAGATAGATGTTTCTTTCTTTCTTAGCCATGCCACCAGAATTTTTCCCAAGTAGAATGCACCTCCACTTGCGCTTTTCTTGTCATCCACACATCTGGCCCAATCTGCATCTGTATATGTTGTCAAAGTGAAGCTCTTACATTTTGGATACCATAGCCCATACTATACAGTTCCTTGTAGATATCTAAATATTCTTTTGACTCCTAGAAGGTGATTTCACTTTGGTGCTGCTTGATATCTAGCCACAAGTCCTACTGCCAACATGATGTCTAGTCTTGATGCTGTTAAGTACAGCAGAATTCCTATCATGGATCTGTAGAGTCTTTGATCTATATCAGCAGATCCATCATCAGCACATAGCTTGCATCCAATGATCATGGGATTTCACACAGGTTTGCAGTCTTCCATTTTGAACTTTTTCAACATCTCTTTTAAGTATTTTTCTTGTGAGATGAATGTACCTGTGCTATTTTGCTGAATTTGAAGTCCTAAGTAGAAGGTGAGCTCTCGAATCATAGACATATCAAACTCTAATTTCATCTCTTCAGCAAATCCTTTTGCTAGCTCATCTTTGTTGCTTCTAAACATAATGTCATCAACATATACTACAACAATTAGGAGTTCATTTTCATGGGATTTTATGTATAAATTGTTGTCTACTCCTCCTCTCTTAAAGCCTTGTTTTTGAAAGTACTTATCCAGCCTTGAGTACCAAGCACGTGGAGCTTGTTTAGTCCATATAGAGCCTTCTTTACTCTACACACATAGTCTTCTTTGTCTGTTAATGAGAAACCTTCTGGTTGTTCCATGTAGACTTCTTCTTCTAGATCTCCATTCAGAAATGTAGATTTCACATCCATTTGATATACCTTGAAGTCTTGGTAGCATGCAAAGGCCAGAAACATTTTGATAGCTTCCATTCTGGCTACAGGGGAAAATGTTTCATCGTAATCAAGTCCATTGATTTGTGAATATCCTTTGAAGAAAAGTCTGGATTTATTCCTGATTACCTGTCCTTGCTCATTTATTTTATTCTTGAATACCCATTTTGAGCCTCTGAAATTTTTCTCAGTGGGTCTAGGAACTAATTCCCAGGTATTTTTCTTCTCAATTTGGTCCAATTCTTCATTCATAGCATTCACCCAATACTTGTCCTTGCTGGCTTCTTCAAACTTCTTTGGCTCTATTTGTGATAGCATAGCTATGTATACCTCTTATGTCTGTTCAGTTAGCTTCCTTCTTGTCTGGACTCCTACACTCTTATCTCCAATGATTTGATCTCCTAGATCATTCTTTTGAGTGTATCTTGAGGGGGCTTTCAAGCTCAGTTCAACATATTCTGATGTCTTTCTTGTTTCATCATCATCTTGGTCCTCTTCTTCATGATCTTCTGGAGGACTGCTGCAGTCTGTACTTCTTGTCTTGTTTGGAAGTTCTTCATCAAATCTTACGTCAATGCTTTCTACAATTTTTCGAAGAGTCTTGTTGTAGCACCTGTACCCTTTACTCTTGGATGCATATCCTAAAAATATTCCTTCATCTGCTCTTGCATCAAACTTCCCCAGATTTTCATCATTATTCTTTATGTAGCACTTTCTTCCAAAGACTCTAAAGTGCTTGATTGAAGCTGGTTTACCGTTCCATAGTTCATAGGGAGTCTTGTCACTGCTTGGCCTTAAATGAGCTTTGTTAAGGATATGCACAGTTGTGTGTACTACTTCCGCCCAGAAGGTTTGAGTAATGTTACTCTCTTGCATCATGGCTCTGGCCATTTGTTGTATAGACTTGTTTTGTCTTTTTGCTACTCCATTCTGTTGAGGTGTCCCTCCAATAGTAAATTGCTACTTTATCCCATGTTCATTGCATAAGTCTACAAAGTCATAATCTGTGAATTCACCTCCTCTGTTTGATTTTCTACTAATGCTTTGAATATTTTGAATTTCTCCAGTGCTTCTAATTTATTCTTAAGAAATGCAACCCATGTCACTCTGGAGAAATCCTCTATTATCAACATGAAGTAGGATTCTCCACTTGGTGTTTTATTTCTTGCAGGTCCACACAGGTCCATGTGCACAAGCTGGAGTGGTCTTCTTGTTGATAGCTCATCTTTGCCCTTAAAGGATGTGCATGTATGTTTGCTCAATTGGCAAGATTTGCATATGGTATTTGAAGGCCTTTTTATTTCTAGCATATCTCTGACATTTTTCTTCTTGCTCAGTCTGATGATATGGTCGAAGTTAAGATGTCTCAATCACCTATGCCATAACCATGACTCCTAAATTTTGCTAAGATGGCATGCTTCATTTTCTTCTTTCACTATGTAGACATTACTCTCTGTTCAAACACCTCTGATCAGAGTTTTTCCTATGGTGCTTGATCTGACTTCACAGTCTTGTGCTCTAAAAAGAACTTCACAGCCTTTATCACACATTTGACTGACACTTAGCAGATTTGCTTTTATCCCATCCACAAATAGTACATCTTGGGCCTTTCCTCTACCATTATCTAGACTGAATGAGCCTTTTCCTTTGATTTTCCCAGCTTTTTCGTTGCCAAAAGTAACATTTCCATATTTCTTTTCATCAAAGGTTATAAACTTGCTTCTATCTCCAGTCATATGTTTTGAGTATCCACTATCCAAATACCATTGAATTTTCAGGTCTTCAGCAGTTAGAGCCAATTCACATTTATTCACCTTCTTTTTCCACTGGAAGCATCCTTTTGTTTGGTACATTTTGTGAGATGATGAACCACATTCTCTGAGAGGACATTTGGAAGGCATATGTCCAATTTTATTTCATACACAGCATTTGATCATAATTTTTGCAGCATTGTGAGCATGAGTAAAATATACATGATTCATATACCTCCTTGAGGTGTTGAACATCAATCTTTGTCCATATTTTCTACACTCAATAATTTTATGACTGAATTCCTTACAATAAAAACAGTAACCATAGAAACAATTTGCATACCTGATGTGAGGTTGTCTTCTCCATTTATTTGCTTGAGACAGTATCTTCATTGTTTGCATCTTTTGTTGGTTTGAATTACTCCTCCTTGTATGATAGTATGTAGCAATATGTCCCAGCTTGTGGCAGGCATAACAGGTGGCATTTTTCATAGGAGGGAAAAATCTCCTTTGATGGCTTCCAAGTTTGACATACTCAGGGGTATATGAGCCTTTTTCTATTGGCTGAGTATTTTTTCCATTCTTTCTTATTAGAGGTTTCTTCTAGTTTCTGTCTCCTTCATTGCGTGTTTCTTCCTTTGTAGGAATCATTTGAGCTGATTCATTAACCTTCTTTGCTTTTAAAAAAATAATATTTTTTTTTCCTTTTGTTTTCCTTTACTTGATTCTTCTTCATAGACTATCCCCGTTTTATCAGAGGAGATCTTTGAGCATCCAGAATTTCGTTCAACTTACCAGAGCTTTTCATTTGAGAGGAATTTATAGACACTTTCCTTTGAGCATTTTCTAATTTCTTCCTCAGACATACTACTTCTTCTTCTAACTTCTCTTGGTCCTGAGTTTTATCCTTGATTTTCTTAAGTAACATTTCTTCTATCTTCTTGGCTTCTTCAAGCTCTATCTTCAGCTGCATGAGGACTTCTGAATTCTGTTCTTCTCATACATACTTGAGGAGAATGTCTTTTTATTTTTTTCACTTCAGTTTGAGTCTGTCAATCTCCTCCAGGGCACTTCTTAGCTCCCCTCCAAGGTCAACTTCACCTTCTTCTTCATATTCTAGAAGGAGTCCTTCAGGTTCTTCTATGGCCATCAATAAAAATTCAGAGGTTCCTTCTTCACTTGAGGGTTCATCTGAGTCTTTAGATGCACTGCTGTCTTGTTGAGCATAGAAATATTTTCTACTAAATTTCTTTCCTTTCTGCCAGTTCTTCGATGTAGTTTTCTCTTATTCTTGAGACTGATTCCTTGCTATCTTATGAGGACACTTAGCAACATAGTTTCCAACTCTTCCATAGTTAAAACATTTGAATGGAAGTTTAACTTTATATTTACATGAGCCTCTATCCAGTTTCTTAACAAATTTAGCCTCTTCTTCATCAGAGCAAGAGCATATATCTTCCTTCTCTTCTTTCTTCTTTTCTATTTTAAAAGTTGCCTCCCTTGCACTTGGCTTGTTCTATGGGAGTCTCATCTCATAGGCTGTTAGATTTCCAAGTAACTGGTTCATGATCAAGGTTTCCTAATCAATTGTTTCTTCTATGGTAGAAACCTTGGGGTTAAAGCTGGGTGGAAGAGATCGTAGAATATTTTGCACAATTACACATTCTGATATAATTTCTCCAAGAGCTTTCATATTGTTAACAATTTCTGCAACTCTTAAGAATAAGCTGCCAATATCTTCATCATCATTCATTTTCAAATTTTCAAACTAAGCTCTATATACTTGAAGTTTGGCAGTCTTCACTTCTATGTTTCCCTCATGGATATTTTCAAGAGTATCCCACATATCTTTTGCAGTCTTTCTGTGCATTACTTTGATAAATTTAGCTTCGCATAGTCCATTTAAGATTTCATTCATGGTTTTTGTATTAGCTACAAAGTCTTGTTTAGTTTTTTTCTCTGAGTCAATTGCCTTTGGGGCATATCCAAATTTCACAGCAGCCCAAACTTCTATTCCTAGAGACATTATGTATGCTCTCATTCTGATTTTCCAGAAGGCATAATTAGCACCGGTGAAAAAAGGGGCTTTATTGGTTGAGCTTCCTTCTTGAGTAGCCATCCTGGGGACCTAGGATCTCCTTTCAGTGGTTAAACTAGTACTAAAGGAACTTTATCTGATACCAATTTTTGAATCCTTAGTTAAACTTAGAGGGGGCAGGGGGGGGTGAATCAGTTTAACACATACATGAGATTTTTAAAATTTTCATCGAGCTTATTTATAGCTTAATTGATAACGAACTTTAATATGTGAACAGACTTAATATGTTGCTGTAAGTAATAAATTAATGTGACACCAAACTTATTATGAGAGCAGAAAACATTAAGCAGATTGGATAGAACATATCAACACATAGGCAACACACATAGAGACAACAGATATAATTGGAAACCCATAAAGGGAGAAAACCACATTCTATTATTGTTGTGATGCAAAGGCAAGCTCCAACTCCCTCTCACAATTGTTTTTCTATAGGCACCAACCTACAGGAGGCTCCAACCTTAGTTAGTTACAACTGACATCTATCAAGCTTCAACTTGATAGGGAAGCTCCAACTTCCTCAATTTATCAAAAGAAAATATTTGTTGATTTACCTTAGATATCAGCTCTGTTCTGTAGCATCTCTTTCTACTCCTCCTTTTTCTTATCTTCTCTACCTCAATTCTTCATACTCTACATTCTCTAACCTCTTTCTGCACATCAATGTGATATGATTTATACATTTTTCCTCATAAAATTTCATATTCCATAGGGAATTCAAAGTGTATAGCCATGACTCTTTGCCTTCTGCCTCCTCACTTCATTTTCCAGCTCATTCAGAAAATCTCACCAATTTATATAACATTCAGTTTTACAGTGGAGTTTTATTTCCTACGGAGACTTTCCAGTGCATCACAAACAATATAAACCAATAAAAAACGTATACATTCAGTTACAATGAGGATTACAAATCAAACCATTCAATTTTGGATCACCATGAGTTTGTATTTTCTGTGACTGTATCTGCCCTTTTCGGCTCTGCTTGATCTTTTATTTACTGCCTTCGTGTAACAGCTGTATATATATGTAACAACGCTTTTTATATAATGCCATTCAACTCTTGGAGTAATAATAAAGTGTTTTTAACACATAAAGTGCCCTTTCTGTATAACGAAAATGTCTCTCGGTGATATAATCATAATAAATCATTTTAATACATAAGATGTCCTTACGGGCCCTCTCGCCGAACTTGCTCTATTCTCCGATGCAATGTATCACCTCTTGAATACTTTCGATTGCAATTAATCGCAATTGATGCTCTACTCCTTCTCCGATGTGATGATTTACTGTTCTCATATGGAAATATGTATGTATCGTTTTACATATATATATATATATATATGTACCTCTCTGTGCTTTCCTTTCCTCTTTAGCTTTGGTTTAACAAACTCGGAGCAAATCTGTATTATTCTTATCTTTTGAATGGACCCCACATGCCAGCTATACTCCGCTTATTTATTTCAATTGCAATCGCAACATTCACAATGCTCCTGTGATTTAGTCCTTATGTTTCCACCGATGCGATTAGAAAAGGCCCACCATATATTCAATCGAATCATATCCACCGTCCATCCCTCAGTAAATCCAACGGCCATCATCCAGTCGCTCAATCACAATCGGAAATTTTAGTTTGGTCGATACTCTTTCACCTCTGATGCGATGAATTTCTCCGATGCTCTTTAAGTCAGAATTCAAACAGATATAATTCTAACTATTTATAAGTGAATCGGGTTTGCTACTTCAGTCGAAACTTTGGTCAACACGTTCCGCTGCCATAATTTTCTCCGATGTGATTCGTGAGGGTCCCACCATATGGTACTTCGTTTGTTTTAACTCGAATAATAGAACCCTTTGTTCTTTTAATATCGTGCACACTAATACATATGATTCACATTATAACCTTGGACCCTTTGTGCATAAAGCGCTATATATATATATATATATATATATATATATATATAGATATATTTTGCCGCATCAGCCTAAAAAGTTCAACCATTTAGCATTTTCTCCAATGGTTAATCACTAACCATTAACACAACTGTTCAGCTGGGCCCACCTCAACTTATATTCATATATCCAAGGTTTTATACGTGCACCCTTTGTGATATTTCATACTCTCAATACTGTATTTTCATATATTTCATCCTCAGTCATATTTCAAACATTATACCATGGCTTTGAATTAAAACCGACCTTCGGGCCCACAATGCATTGTGACTTACCACCAACCTGTTGATTAATTTTATAATACACATAGTACACAGGACTTTGTATAGTACTTGTCCCCCGTAGAAATAAATGTAGGTCCCACAACATGGTTTATATAATATATATCAACAAACTTTAAAAACCATTATAACGCCCTTTGAATGTATAATGAATAATTCTCATAATATTTTGGCTTTAAAATTTGGTTTATATTTCAATTTTCAACAAACGCTTGACTTGGACCCACAGTGCTTTGCCTCACTAACCTTTGTTCATCGCGCAAGTGTAATAACCATAGATCTTCCAGCCTTGGAAATCGGACGGACACTGTTGATATCGTGTTTTTCTTTTGGTTTAGGGTTAACACTCAGAAATTACGCGATGTAAGTAGTATCCAAATACCACCCAAGGACACGTGTCCATCAGCTACATAGATCGCATTCAAAAAGGGAAATCTACTTACCACTCCCAACCACACGCGATATTGCTATTTTTCAACAACTCTGGTTCCACTATTCATTCAAGGTTCTACTCTTGACTTTGGGTTCCAGTCTTCATATTTTTAACTCTTGTTAAAGGAATTCCGCTTTTTCTCCTATTTCCTCTTGCGTTCTCAACATTACAATATAGTGCATCCATATGTTGAACGCCCGACTCCATTAGGTTTTCACTGTGTAAATTCGGTTCCTTTCTTGGTTCTGCGCCCTTACTGGTTCCACGTCTGTTATTCTCTGTCTCTGTCTCTGTATCACTGTGCTTTTACGGCCTCGCTTCTTTTGCTGCTGTTTGACCCTCTCTGCATCTTGCTGCCTCTTTTTCTCTCTCTCTTCTATGTTGTCTCCTTTGCCATCTCCTTTTCCATCAATGACAACATTTCCAACATAAGCTTGCACAATTTCATATTTTCTTTTCTTTTTGGTATGGGCCTGTACCTTTCTTCTTTTATATCTGACCTCTTTTCTCTTTTTTTATTGTTTTTGTATTTTTATTTTTTCAATTTCAAAGGTAGAAAAAAAAACTAAATAAATGCTCAAAGGCTGAGATTTATTGACATTCCTACCTACTCAAATCTAACTTTGAAATATTTACATGTTTAGCTGAAAAACTCTCTTTTCCAATAAATCCAGTCAATTAGATGGTTCCATGACTGGTATTTTCTCATCTCTTTAAGCATGTTGGATAGACAAAAGGGCCACTCCCATCTCACTTGTTCTTTAGTAGCAGTGCTAAAAAAATTTCTTACTTCTGGTAATATATTTCTCCTAACAATTTTTATTCCCTCTTCAAATGTCTTCAAAAAATCAGCATAGGGATCTTGAAATAATACTTGGTTGTGAGAATTTGAAAGATAGTTTTCAACCAGGATTAATTTTTCCTCCACTGGATCAATATTAAGATTCTTTTGAGAAAGAAATTCTTCTTCATCTTCATTGTGATCTGAATTGGAGGACTCATCATATATTGCAGCATTGTCCTTTTGTAGTCCTGGTATGCTCTGATTCAGTGGACTGAACTTTGTGAAGAGGTCATTATATTCTTGAGCAGGGGTATCTTTTATTACCTCAACCCTTTCAGGATAAGGCTCCTTATCTTCATCCCGCTCAAGAAATTCCTCTTTGTTTTCAATCTCAACATTACAACTGATAGATTGCTGATTCCTAATTATGTGAAAGTTATTTCTAATGGGTTGCATTGTTTGATTACTAATTTCAAGCTGATGATAATGAAATTCATGACACCAATCCACTGCTAGTTTCCCTGCATGATTAGTTTCTATTTGGAGCCTATCATTATCATCATATTGATAAAAAATTGGAAAATAATTAATAAAAACAATTTCACCAATCAAACATATTGGGTTATCAGTCTTTTTTTCTTTAAGCTGATCTACAAGCCTATTTTCTGGTTCAAGACAACAAGGTTCACTAGGTAGATGATCAGAAGTGTTTTTCTCAAATGAAGTTTTAAGGCCTGGCTCTTTGTTTAATATTTGATCAATTTCTTCTTATGTCAAAGGGGAAGATGTTGCTATGTGTGTTTGAACAGAAGTACAATAGTCCTCTTTCTCTTGTGTTAACTGGTTTTGAGGCTGGATGTCTTCTTGAGCCTCTTCTAGTGAATCAGTACTTGTGTTTGTAGGGAAACCTTGAGGATTTTATACTGTTTCCTGGTCTACTTCTGTTTCAAACAACTCCTCATGATTGTTATGATACTCAATTTAAATACAAGGTTCATGAGTTGTTTCTTCTACATTATTAGGATTCCACTCCTCTTGTGTAATCTGAAATGAGTTGTTACATAGAGGGAGAGTCCCTATATGTGTTGGTTCTCCTTCTATATCATATTTCTCGTTTTCTAAGTGGCTACTTGTTTCCTCAAAGCACTTCTCACTATTAGTATTGGCATTTTGGTCATAAAGTTCTCTTAACAGTGCAATACAAGATAGAGGTATGCTGTCAGAATTTTCTTGACAGCCTTCTTCATTGTTTTCTCTGTAACCTTGGTCATCATCTTCTATAAAGTATTGATCATAATACATGTCTTTCTCATTGTCTAGGTCTTGCAGGGGTTGATTTTTTTCTTGATCTGGAAAAAGCATGGGCTACTCTACATCATCAATTTTTAAATTAGCCTCATACCTATCAATTATATTTCCAAACATGTACAACATTTTTTCCATCTTGGATAATAGTTTTGCTCTTGGGTCTATATCTGAATTCATGTTTGTAAATCGAAAAAGAGGTCATTATATCTTGTCAACCAGTTCAGAGTCTTCTACCAGTGGAGTCATTTGGTCTTTTGGGAGTTGTGGAGTCGCCAGGTGAAGGAATTTTACTTGTTTTTAAATTTTGGTTGTGTTAGGGTCTCTGTAGTTTACAAGATTGGAAAATAAAAAGTTGCAGAGCCTACATATGAACCACTTTGGGATTCTAGGATCTATCCCTCCTAAATCCAGAGAGGGATCTCTCTATAAGTGCAAAGATTGATTTATCTTTTAAGGTTTTTAGTGTGATAGTAGGCTAGTTATTAAGAACAAGGGTTTTGTTTGGTTGTTTGGTTGAGTATGATCTTTAATTGAGTGGAAAGTCCTGAAAATGAAAGGGTTTCAAAGGGGTGAAGGTGCTTACAATCAAAACAAGGTTCAACTGATAGGATAGGCATGAAACAACACTTAATCCATTGGGCCATGGAGTCACAAAAGGTTTTAATTGCGCAACAATTTCAAGAGTGGTCCATGGGGCAATTCATCTATAACAAAGGATATTTTGGATTAAATGATGGAATGGAACATTAAAAGTGTTTTGAAGGTGGAAAAAGCCAATAATTTCAACAAGGATTTATCAAATTTCCAAACAAGAAAAGCCTTTTTAAGTAACTATTTGAAACTACCCAAAGGACAGGGCTAACCATAGACTTATTTGGACAAGCTTGTATTAAAGCTAACTTATCAGACAAACAATCCAGTAATCCACATGACTACTTTTAGAAAGGAGGAAAAAATATAAGAAAACAAAGTGTAGCTTAAGATCAAGTAAGATACCATTAAAATCTAGGCCTGCTTTCATCACACTCTTAGGGAAACTTTCAAAAAACCTTTGGAGAAAGAACTAGAAGACAAGGAAAACCATAAAATTTCCTAGTCCGACTCTACTTAGCATGTGATGAAAATATCATTCAAGAACATTGTTTAAAGTTTAGACAGTAATATATGGGCTCACCAACATTCCTTGATTGCTGGGACTATATTAAATCATTCTTAAATACACAAAGGAGGAAAACATAAAGATAAAGGTTATCCGTGAGAGTAGGGTACTTGTAAGAGTAAATCCTAGCTCTATATTTGTTGTTCTGTATCAGAGAAAAATGAACAATTTTGTGAAAAATATAAGAAGGAAAACAAGAACAATGAGGGGCACATCACCAATGGTATAGACCAAGATCCCATGAATCAGCTTGTGTATTGATGTCAATCCAGTTACATACTTCAAGTACAATGTTTCAGTACAGCAACAATTTCTCTTCTCAACCTAACTTCTTTGATTACAAACAGAGCTTCAATAGCCTCTGTGAACTATTTACATGTAGAAAGTTTTGAGTAGCAAGTATTACATCAAAGTCCAACAACCAACAATATCTCATCTTCTTTAGAAGTATTTATAGAATAAAGAGGAATTCGGATGAAAAACAAGATCTCTAGTTTAATTAATACAAGTTTCAATGCTTCTCTGTCTTTGAAAGGCTCTACAGAGAAGATCTCTAATATTTCTCATGTATTAATTGGTTTTCATTAATTTTTTAGCCACTTGGCAGATTTTCTTGACTTTAAAACTCTCTAGGCAGGTTGGCAATAACTCTAGTTGTGTTTAGGCAAAAATATCACTGATTGGGAAATAACTATGCCTTCTTTTGATTTTTTGGGGCTGTAGGTGGCACTTTGGTAACAGATAAGGATACTTTTCCTCTGATGTGGCAGTGGAGGCCTCCTTTACTGATATTTTTCTCTATTTTTACCTTAAAACACCTTAATATATCCCTGAGCTGTGTTTAGGCCTAATTAAGCCTTGATCTGTGTCTTTGGGTCTTCATTCTTCTGATATTGTCTTTGACTCTTTAAACTAGAAGATTAAAACTCTGATCATCAAGTTTTGGCATTAATCCCTCTTTAAAATTGATTCTTCATTACTGATACACTTTTTTGCTCTGTTTCAGTGGCACCAATGAAGTTATGCAGTTGGATGGTTTCTGAGATCGAGGGTCATGATACCCCTGATTAAAACATGAACTCATAACTCACTGGTACTTTTTCTTCTTTGATGAAGCCACAGAATCGTCATTCTGGGAATTTTTGTCACCTGTCTGTGAATGTGGAAATACATAGAGCAAACATCGTTTAAAACCCTGCAAAACACAAAACATTTATTAGGAAATCCTGCGGAGATGGTTTAATTGCGTGTAGAGGCTCTGGAGTGGAGGGGCAATGAGGAGGTAGACATGATTGCAGTGGAAAATGCTAATAAAACCCTGGAAGAACAATTGACCAGGTGAAAATGGAGTTTCGGCGCGGCAGCGAACAAGAACCGTTAGATTAGGATAATCAACGGCGGAGATCGCTCGATGGAATCACTTGGAGAATAGATGGAGGAAAATGACATGATATCACGATCTAATGTGAGCCGTTGGATTAAAACAATCAACGTTTAAGATTTAAAAGTGAAAGTGACATTTGAGGAGGATGGTGGTTTGGCGGAAAACCAGCAGCGGTTTTCCAGTGGGCTCTGGGGGGGTAGGCAGTATTGCCCAAAACAATGTCATTCCATACACCTTTTGACACGCATCCTTTAAAAACCACCCATATCGTGCGATTTTGAAATTTTAACCCTTGGGCGTAAAAATTACGCGACATGGAGTTTGAACCGTTGGATGAGGGGCACCAGATCCAACGGTCCAGGTTGAACGCGATGGATGCAAAGATGTGCAGAGGATGTATGCGGGGTCCACGATGATATCAGCACTTTGTCCTAGAGCAGGTGGGTCCAAAAGGTGAAATGGGGTTCATCACGCTACGTCCCGACCGTTAGATTGTGTGATCAAACGGTTGAGATTAAAATATGGGGTAGAGAGTTTTTGAAAGGAGAAAAGGGAAGGGGAGATTATCAGGTGGAAGGATGGGCGCGATGGCCATTGATCTGCAAAGATCAACGGTCTACATTTTCTTTCACATTTATACGACGGGATAATGAAAAACAAAGGAAAGTTGAGTTTGGGAAAGGGTTTTAATCCTTTAAGTGCCTGATTGCAGGGCTTTGGCCATATGAAGGATGGGTGCTAAAGGAAATAAGCCCTCAGGGGCTTGGGAACCATATAGTGTAAAAAAGTGAATTTTAGGCCAAAAACAGAGATTTTTGAGGCCAAATAAGGGTTCCGTTAGGTGAAATAAGAGAAGTTAAAACCAGATATAGGGGAGATATAAGGTTTTAAGGGGGGTTTTGATGATTTTGAAGGCTAGATGGAGATATTTTGAGAGATTTTATGGAGGAAAAAAGGGTGAAAAATGGAATTTCTTGTGAGTGAAAAGAAGAGGTAAATGGTGGAAAATGGAGTTTTTGAAGTAGTTCTTTCTCTTGGTAAACAACAGGTTCTTCAGGATTAAAAGTGAAACAGTCGTGAATATTATCTCAAAGGATAATCATCATCATAAGACTTTAAGAACTCACAATTTGGTCATGAAATTGTTTCTTGAAGGCGCAAAAGATTTAGCCACCATTTGATATGACAAAATTTTATAGGTGCTAACAGCGGCTCTAACTTGGGATGGAAGCTCCTTGGAGGTGTCAAGAACCACATAAATTCATCTCTGGAATGTAGATCAGTATCTTGAATTTTTTACAACCTTTTCCTGTTCTCTGATCAACTTCTTGAAATATCATTAGAACATTTGATATCAGTAGAAAAATTCTTCCCCAAACAGCTACCTACACAACCTACTTCCTAACATTTTTCTTCATAAGGTGCACTTGGACTTGCAAACCTTTTCATCAATCATTTTATTCTTTTATTGAAAACATAAAACAAATCTAGGTCTACCCTTATTTCTCCATGAGCTCAGATTAAGCAATTGAGTTCATAAGCTTATCTACCTAACTACTGTCTGTCAGGATTAGACTGTCTGACAAACTTCATCCTCTAAATTCTATGACAAGCAGTTTAAAAACAGCCAAGCTAGGATTAAGCACTTTGACTTGCTATTGATCTATGGCATAAAAACAAGCTGCACATAGACTAAAATTTGCAGAAAAGTAAAACAAAATTGTGAAGGCTTAAGATCTGAAAACTAAAACATCCTTCATTATTTCTTCAGCGTTGTTTTGAATTTCTTTGAGCTATCTTTCTCTCACATCTGGTTCAAGTTCTGAGCTTTTTAGAACCAGTTCTCCGTCAATCTCATAGGTTCAAGATTTGAGCTTGTTTGAACCTTTGTTTTTCTATCCTAATCTATTTCTACTGATAAGCTAGGATTATACTGTTTGGCTGATATAATTCACTAACCTATCAACAGTAAATTGAAAAGCTAATTAGTCATGATTAGGCTTTATGACTACCTAGAAGTGTGTTTTTAGGAGTGGCATTTTAGCTTGCACACTTTCAGACTTTGTTTCTCTTTTTTGGTATGGGGCTATACTTTTCTTATTTTCATTCTTCCCTCTTTTCTACTTTTTATTGTTTTTGTATTTTTTTTTCCTTTAAAGGAATAAACAAAAATACTAACTAGATGCTCAAAAGCTGAGCTTTATTGACATTCCTATCTAACCTAATCTAACTTAAAAATATCTTCTTCTTTATATGGTACAATAATGCCAATGTAGCCAATTGAGTAGTGACAAAAAGGAATAGAGAAACTGGCTACTAGTCAGAGGTAACCACAGTACATATTGAATCTTAATCTTTAAAATCAAGGATTTCATAAGAGGTGACAATGTTTTATGCCTTTGGCCCCTACAAAGGATCCATGCCTGAAAATTTGAGCCAATTGGGCCCTCCACAAACTCTTCCATAGGATCAACAAAGAAAAGATGAGAATTCTCTTCTTTTTGGCCCTCCACACTTGGTAGATTTTCTGCCTCTAAGATATCAACTTTAAGGACTACACCTTCAACATGTTCCTTGGAAGCATCATCATCCTTAACCTGCAAATCAACAAGCAATGAAATTTCTTCTTTCTCTAAATCGATGCTTGCTTCTAGTGTGAATTCAGGTTCTTTGGATGACAAATTGATATCAGCAATGGGAAAGGATTTCTCTTGAAAAGATAATATATCCCCAGTAGGACAGTATTGTATTTGATTTTCTTCCCCAAATACTTGCCAGTACCTTTTATTGTTTGGGACAGCTGGTCTGAATTTTTCTTGAATTGCATATTTTTTGCTTTCCCAAGGTCTCAGACATGTACTAGCAACAAGGGCTAATCCACTGGCAAAATTGTTTTGGTCTTTAGGAACAAGGGTAAGTTGGAATTCTGTAAAATATTTTAACAAATCCATGTCATCATCCTTATAGGCTCTAAGTCTGGGATTTTTAACCATGCATTCTTCATTCACTTGCCTAATTACCAATTCTGCATTTCCATGAACTGTTATCCTCTGGGCTCCTAATTTCTTCAATAATTGGAGCCCTAAAAGAAGTGCCTCATACTTTACGGTGTTATTTGTGCATTGAAAATTCAATTTATATGAATAGGCTTTAGAATAATTGTTTTCTGTATTATAAAGCCATATTCCTGCACCTGCACTGGTTTTAGTATATGACCCATCAAAGCTCATACTCCAAAGAGGACTAGTTTCAGTATTATCATTAATTTCCTTACTATCCTCTTTGTCTTGAGTGCCATTGGGTTGTTCTATGGAATAGGCACTATGTTTATGATTGTCTTGTTTAAATGAAGGTTCGGAGGGTAGCTGCTTGTTTATTATTTTATCCATTTCTCCTTCTGTGAAAGGAGAGATTTCTCTTTCAGCATAAACAGAAATACAACTGCCCTCTTTCTCTTGTGAAGACTGATTTTGAGGCTGGATGCCTTCTTGAGCCTTAGCTATAAGGGATGATGAATCATTATTTGGGTTTTCAAGGATATCTTGAGAAATATCCTTTATTTCTTGGTTGATTTCTTCCTCAACTGATTCATCTATATTCTTATAATTTTTCAATAAGATATTAAACTCATGAATGGCTGTTAAAAAGTCTTCTGGATGTATTTTTTCCAAATCCTCATCATTGTATATAATGTGTTGGGTGATGTTTTGTGATGGATCATAATTTATTTCACCCCATGATAATGATGTATTGTTTCCTTTATAGTTCTCATAAAACACATATTCAAGGTCCTTTAAAGAAAACAAACTACCAGATTTCAACCATTCGTACCAATCCCAAGCTTTTCCTTCTCATGTTAACATGAACATTTTCATTAGGAAATCTTCATGCAATTCAACCTTTAACCTCCATACATGTATGTGAAATTTTATAATATGTAATAGTGAGTTATCAAACTTTTCACCCTGAAAAACAGGAAGGTTGTCATCCCAATTCACCTGGGGTATCTTGTGTAGAAACCCAGGGATATGTTCTCTACTTATTGGGGGATATATTCCTTGTATCCTTGGAATTATTTTGTAAATTAGATAATAGGTCACTGTGTCTATTCAAACATTTTAGGGCCTTCTACCAATGGAGTCATTTGGTTTTCTGAGAGTTGTAGAGTGTGGAGTCGCCAGGTGGAAAAATTTTAGCTTTTATGGAGGTAAAATGTTTTATGGTTCCACCACCATTGTTTATTATGAAGCCAATATGAATTTTTTTTGGGTTTTTGGAGTTCTTTCAGTCCTATGGGTTATGAGAGTGTCCTAAATCTATTTCAACACTTAGCTACGGTGATGAGACAAAGAGAGTTTACTCTTATGGCTTAGCTAGTTGATTCCTTCAAGGTTTGATAAGGCTATATGAGAATCATAAGGGTTAATTAGTTTGTCACTGATTCAAATAAGTCCTATCATGATTACCAACATGCTTGGTAGTGCTTGAAGAAATCTACTAATACTGCACTGAGTGCTGAGTGTTTTGTTTTAAGGATTTTACTCAGAAATCCCTAGTGGAGTCGCTAGAATGTTAGGGTCTTCGTAGTTTGCAAGATTGGGAAATAAAAAGCTGCAGAGCCTACATATGAACCACTTTGGGATTCTAGGATCTAGACCTCCTGAATCCAAAGAGGGATCTCTCTATAAGTGCAAATATTGATTCATCTTTTAAGGTTTTTAGTGTGATATTAGGCTAGATATTAAGAACAAGGGTTTTGTTTGGTTGTTTGGTTGGGTATGATCTTTAATTGAGTGGAAAGTCCTGAAAATGAAAGGTTTTTAAAGAGGTGAAGATTCTTACAATAAAAACAAGGTTCAGCTGATAGGATAGGAATGAAACAACACTTAATCCATTGGGCTATGGAGTCACAAAAGGTTTTAATTGCGCAACAATTTCAACAGTGGTCCATGGGGCAAGTCATCTATAACAAAGGATATTTTGGATTAAATGATGGAATGGAACATTAAAAGTGTTGTGAAGGTGGAAAAATCCAATAATTTCAACAAGGATTTATCAACTTTCCAAACAAGAAAATCCTTTTTAAGTAACTGTTTGAAACCAGCCAAAGGACAGGGCTAACCATAGACTTCTTTGGACAAGCTTGTATTAAAGCTAACTTATTAGACAAAAAATCCATTAATCCACATGACTACTTTCAGAAAGAATGAAAACATATAAGAAAACAAAGTGTAGCTTAAGATCAAGTAAGATATCATTAAAATCTAGGTCTGATTTCAGCACACTCTTAGGGAAACTTTCAAACAACCTTTGGAGAAAGAACTAGAATACATGGCAAACGATAAACTTTCCTAGTCCAACTCTACTTAGCATGTGATGAAAATATCATTCAAGAACAATGTTTAAAGTTTAGACAGTAAGACATGGGCTCACCAACATTCCTTGACTGCTGGGAATGTATTAAATCATTCTTAAATACACAAAGGAGGAAAACATAAAGATAAATCTTATCAGTGAGAGTAGGGTACTTGTAAGACTAAATCCTAGCTCTATATTTGTTATTCTTTATCAGATAAAAATGAACAGTTTTTTGAAAAACGTAAGAAGGAAAACAAGAACAATGAGCGACACATCACCAATGGTATATACCAGGATCCCATTAATCATCTTGTGTATTGATGTCAATCTAGTTACATACTTCAATTCCAAGAACCAACAATATCTCATCTTCTTCAAAAGTATTTATAGAATAAAGAGGAGGTGGGATGAAAAATAAGATCTCTAGTTCAATTAATACAAGTTTTAATGCTTCCCTATCTTTGAAAGGCTCAATAGAGAATATCTCTGATCTTTCTCATGTATTAATTGGTTTTCATTAATTTTTTAGCCACTTGGCAGATTCTGTTGACTTTAAAACTCTTTAGGTAGGTTGGCAATAACTCCGGCTGTATTTAGGAAAAAATATCACTGGCTGGGAAATAATCATGCCTTCTTTTGATTTATTGGGGCTGTAGGTGGCACTTTGGTAGTTGAAAAGGATATTTGGCCTCTGATGTGGCAGTGGAGGCCTCCTTTACTGATATTTTTCTCTTTTTTTACCTTAAAACATCTTAATTTGTCCCTAAGCTATGTTTAGGCCTACTTAAGCCTTTATTTGTGTCTTTGGGTATTCATTCTTCTGATATTGTCTTTGACTCTTTAAACCAGAGGATTAAAACTCTGATCATCAATTTCTGGCATTAATCCCTCTTTAACCTTGATTCTTCATTACTGATACACTTTGTTGCTCTGTTTCAGTGGCACAATTGATATTATGCAGTTGGAGGGTTTCTCAGATCAAGGGTCATGATACCCCTAATTAAAATGTGAACTCGTAACTCACTGGTCCTTTTTATTCTTTGAGAAAGCCACAGAATCATCATTTTGGGCCTTTTTGTCACCTCTCTGTGACTGTGGAAATACACAGAGCAAAAACCGCTTGAAACCTTGCAAAACACAAAGAAATTATTAAGAAATCCTGCGGAGATGGTTTAACTGCGTGCAAAGGCTCTAGATTGGAGGGGTAGTGAGGAGGTAGATGTGATTGCAATGGAAAATGTGAAGAAAACCCTGGCAGAACAGCTGACCAGGTGAAAATGGAGTTTGGGTGTGACAGCGAACAGGAACCGTTAGATTAGGATAATCAACGGCGGAGATCTCTCGATGGAATTGCTTGGAGAATATATGGAGGAAAATGACATGGTATCGTGATCTAATGTGATCCATTGGATTAAAACAATCAACGACTGAGATTTAAAAGTGAAAGTGACATTTGAGGAGGATGGTGGTTTGGCAGAAAACCGGTAGCAGTTTTCGCACGGGCTCTGGGGGGTAGGTGGTATTGCTGAAAAAATCGCGATTCCATACACCTTTTGACATGCATCCTTTAAGAACCACACATATCATGCGATTTTGAAATGTTAACCCTCGGGCGCAAAAATCATGCGACATGGAGTTTAAACCGTTGGATGAGGGGCAGCAGATCCAACGGTCCAGGTTGAACGCAATGGATGCAGAGATGTGTGGAGGATTTATGCAGGGTCCACGATGATGTCAGTGCTTTTTTGTGGAGTGGGTGGGTCCAAAAGGTTAAATGGGGTTCATCGTGCTACATCCCAACCGTTAGATTTCCGATCGGACGGTTGAGATTAAAAGATGGGGAGGAGAGTTTTTGAAAGGAGAAAAGGGAAGGGGAGATGATTAGGTGAAAGGATGGGCGCGATGGCCATTGATCTACAAAGATCAACAATCTACATTTTCTGTCACATTTATATGGCGGGATAATGAAAAACAAAGGAAATTCGGGTTTGGGAAAAGGTTTTAAGCCTTTAAGCGCCTTGTTAGCCAGCTATGAATTTTTTTGTCAAGCAAACAGGTGGCTAAATATTTTTCTGAGCCTTCAAGAGATACATTTCCTATCAAAATCTCTCATCCTTGAAGCCTCTATGTGTCCTTTTCCTTTGAAAAAATCTTCACTGCTATTTCCATCCAAAAAGTCTCACTGTCTTTAAAAAATTGTGCTTAGAAAAGCCTTGATTTGCCTATTGTATCCCTGCAAATTTCCCCATTTTAACTTTCTCAAATTTTCACCTTTGACCCCCAAAATCCCTTCCTAATTCTTCTAAATCATCCCATCTGCCGTTTAAACCTTACAAACACCCTTTTTTTGGCTTAAAAATCCCTTTTCCCCTCTATCGAAAACCTCTTTAAAGCCTTAAAAACTCTGTTTTTAAGTAAAAAAACCCATTTTTTACCATATTACAGGCTTAGCCCCTTTTGGCCCAGCCCCTAACCACTTCCCCTCCATGCACCCAAGTGCTAAGACCAAGAGCTAAAGCATATGGTGCTTATCAGAATCGGAAGATGTCCAGGAGCGCGTTTTCTTTGTTAAGTTGATTTCTCTCGATGCGATGGTGTTTTGTTCTTTTGATCTCGGGAGCAGTACCAGTCATCGATCTGAATAGATCTAATGGTGCCACGTTTGCTTCACCGCACCCCCCCATCCTCCCTTTATTAACTCCTGATGAAGATCTCCACCATTGATCTTAAACCAATCTGATGGCCATCACATCATAGGAAATTCTTATTGCGCCACTCTTGTTTCCCTCGATGGCGATCCTCTGATGAAATCATGGCCATTGAATCCAAAAGAACCAATGGCCATGATTTTTTTTCACTCCACCCCGTGTTCCCCGATTGGTCACCCTCGATCCAATCACAGCCATTGATCTGCAGCTAATCTAACGGTTAAGATGCAATCGCGCCATCGCACCATCGGATTTCTTGGCCCTTCCATCGCTCTCCCTCTGATTGGATCACAACTTTCCATATCCTTCGATCCCATGGTCATCCTTTCTCCCACGCATTCCCTTATCCCTTTGGCCTTCGATTCCTCCTTAAATCTCCACCGTCGATCACATGGATCCAATGGCTCATATTTCTCACGACCACTAACTAGCCCTGCCACTATTGCTCCCCCTCCCCAGATGTTAGCCGTTCATTCATAGATCAGACAGCCTGTATTGAAACCGATTTCAGCTTGACCCCACCTTAACTGACCGCGCACATTATCATATCATTCTCCATCTCCCATGGTCAGATCTTGCAGTCCCAGATCCAATGGCTAGCATCAATAGAGCGTTGTTTCCTCGTCTGAAGTTTAGTAGTGTGAAATCACATGATATGGGAAGTTTAAAAATGCCACGTGTCAGCCGAAGACCTATATCGCATTCGAAAAGTGAAAACTACCTCACCCACCTTTTTCTGCGCAAAAAAAAACAGTTTTTATCCTAAAACCACTTCCCCACTTCTATGCTTGAAGATATATCTACAGATCCCGACCGTTGATCTGTACAGATCAATGGCCCTTAGTTCATCTCACATTCCATTCATATTTGTTCATCGCACGACCATAGAACTTCATCGTGTCATCTCAACCGTCGATTTCCTTCTGAGATCTGACGGTACATATTAAATCGCCCTCCACCCATGACCGGGTCCCACCATTCAAACCCATTTCATATTTTTTTCATTGCATTTTCACTCATTCCTTTTGTATTTCGTTCAAACGTCAAATTTTCACGATTTACATTAAAAATCATTCCTTCCACCCAAACATTAAAACTTTAATGTTTTACATTAAAGGTCATGTTCCTCTGTCTGACCTTCATAAGCCATCCCATTAGTCAATCACAACCGTCAATCATCACCTCCAGATATGATCGGACGGTCCACATGCATTCCTCCACCAAACCTTCATCATATCAATTTTCCACCATTTCATTTCATTTTTCCACTGCTTTCCATTGCATCCATAGAATTCACCTCTGTTGCGCTGCCATTCTCACAGCCTTCCACTGCATCCATCCTCACACCGCATGGATTTCTTAACATTGTTTATGTATTTTTGCAAGGTTACAGGCGGTGGAAACTATCATTGCTCACAGTCACTATTATAGTGACACAAAGCGTAGAGAAGGCCATTTCCAGAGCCTGAGATTGCAGAGAAAATGCTTTGGAAGGTTTCCAAACGAAATGTTTCATTAAAGGAGCAGTGTTTAAACTCTGTAAAACCTCCAGCGCCATTAAAGTTCCATTTTCACAGATAGAGATATTCAATGAAGTGGCAGAGAGTATCAGTGAAGGATTAAAGAGTTTAATGCCCATTCTTGAAGACTTTAAGCCTTAATTCAGTATTAAAGGGGCGAATGTGCTATATTGAAGACCTTGTGATTAACACAAAAGACCTAATGAGGTCTAAAGAACATAAAACCATATTATCAGTGTCACCATCAACATAATATTATTTCCCATGAAAGGACAAGGTACCCATAATGTTTTCATTCTACATCGTGTTCCTGAGAATATTTCCACCCTGACAGAAGTCCTAATACTACCAGAGCATTTTTTATGCAGTATGGTAGACCTCAAAGTCATTTATCTACCTTTGTTCCTGTCACCAGAGTACTACAGCCGAAAGTACATCAAAGAACATACCCAGAGTTAATTTCAGCCTGTCGAAGACCACTCTTTCATCCAAAGAGTACCAAAAATAAATGCATAGATATTAAGACAGAATGGGCCTCAAACCCGCTTCTTCTACTTCTGTTTTAATGTTTCATTTAGTGTTTCATCTACCTCCTCTGCCTCTTTTTTAGCTATAAAACTCAGGAAAAACACATTATAAAGGTTGTTGATTGGACATCTGTGAACTGTAAGTTGTTTCTCTTGAGACATAGTTCTCCGTGTAAAGTTGTAAGATAGGCTGAGGAAGATGGTTTCAGACTGAATGTCAAGATGTTGGAAAATGTTGTACATGACTGGTTTTTCTCTTTAATATGACAAGCACATTTCTTTGGGTCCTGATTTAAAGCAGCGGTGATGTTTTCTTACTTTGTCTTTGCTTTCCTCCTGTAATTCATTACATTTCGTTTCTCTGGTAAGAATCAGAAATCTGGCTTAGGATATACCCTCGCACGGTACCCTAATGCCCCTTCTCTTCTTATCTTTGATTTTTTCTACTATATGTGTTATCTAAGTACTGATTCAAGATAATTTAACCAGTGTAGTAGCTGTTATTCACTGCTAGCTGATGTATGAATTTGTGAATCTGTTCTTAGATGTTCTTGTTGGGTTTTAATTGAAATAATTGGGATACTGAGGGTTTAGAATGTCGATTCTGTCTCACTAGGGTCCTTTTCAATCGATTGAACCTTTCTAAGTTCCCTTAATTTGGATGCCTAAGCATTGAAAGTTCAAAGCCTTTCTCTGATCTCAGGTTTTCACCTTTGTGTTTAAATCTTTTATGTTCCTTTGTTTGAAGAGTTAACCTTTTAGGAGGTGGATCATAGGTGTCTAATGGCATGTCCTATCCCTAGATCTGATTCTTGAATGGTCACCTTGGAGGTTTCCTTGTCATTCACCTTCTTTCATTATCATTTCATACCACACTATCATCTTTAAGATCATATGCTTTAGATGACTAGCCCAATTGAAAGCCTTGAATATTGAATAGCAAGTAAACCCTTTCCTGACTCCATTGCCCAATGGTCTCGAGTGTTCTCTGAATTATCTCTCCTTTGCCTAAAATCCTCTTTGCTCATGCTTTGTCTTATATTGAACCCTTCATTCCTATTTCCCAACAACCAAACAAACAAACCAACCAAACAAAACAAAACAAACCTTCTGCCTATAACTAGCCTAATATCTTAAACTGAGCTTCAAAGACATATACCTTTGCCTTTATAGAGAGATCCCTCTCTGGACCCAGGAAGGCTAGATCCTGAGGTCTTAAAGTGGTTTTGATGTTGTCTTATCTTTTTTTCTTTCCAACCTGGCCAAAACATAGGAACCCTAACACACCCGATTGCAGGGCTTCGGCCATATGAAGGATGGGTGTTGAAGGAAATAAGCCCTCAGGGGCTTGGGAACCATATAGTGTAAAAAAATGAATTTTAGGCCAAAAACAGAGATTTTTTAGGCCAAATAAGGGTTCCAGTAGGTGAAATAAGAGAAGTTAAAACAAGATATAGGGGAGATATAAGGTTTTAAGGGGGCTTTTGACGATTTTCAAGGTTAGATGGAGATATTTTGAGGGATTTTATGGAGGAAAAAAGGGTGAAAAATGGAATTTATTGTGAGTGAAAAGAAGAGGTAAATGGTGTAAAATGGATTTTTTGAAGCAGTTCTTTCTCTTGGTAAACAACAGGTTCTGCAGGATTAAAATTGAAACAGCAGTGAAGATTATCTCAAAGGATAATCATCATCATAAGACTTTAAGAGCTCACAATTTGGTCATGAAATTGTTTCTTGAAGGCTCAAAATATTTAGTCCCATTTGATATGACAAATTTTATAGGTGACTAACAGGTTGTTGTTCACCATCAAAAATAATAATAACCAGTCTTAATGATACTTGTTTCATTTAGTAATAGGGGTTAGTTGAGTTGTGAAGTTATCTATTACTCAATAATATCCCCAGTATGGTCGCCACTCTGTTAGGTCTCTGTAGTTTGCAAGATTGGCAAGAAAAAATGCTGCAGAGCCAACGTTAAAACCACTTTGGAATCCTAGGATCTAACCCTCCTGGATTCAGAGAGGGATATCTCTATATAAGTGTTTTTAAAGGTATTTCTTTAAGGCTTATGATATGATATTAGGCTAGTTATGAAGTACTAGGGTTTTGTTTGTTTTTGGTTGGAATGAATATCATCAAAATGAAGAAAGTCTTCTTGAAGGGTAAAGTTGTAAGCAGGTTGACAGAATGGTTCAGTTGATAGGATAAGTAAGAAACAATGTCAAACCATTGGGCTATGGAGTCACAAAAGGATTTAATTTCACAGCAAGTTTCAAGAGTGGTCTATGGGGTAAGTCATCTATGTCAAAAGATCTCTTTAAGTTGATTTATGGTATAGAACATTAAAGTGTAGTGAAAGAAGCAAACATACCAGGAAAACAAAGGGCGGCTTAAGATCAAGTAAGGAATTTTAACCTAGCCTACTTTCAACATACTCAAAGGAAAACAAAGAATAGCTTAAGATCAAGTAAGAACATTGAATCTAGCTTTCTTTCGGCATACTCTCAATAGAAAGCATTAAAAAACAAAGAATAGCCTAAGATCAAGTAAGGACTTTTAACCTAGCTTGCTTTCAGCATATTCAAAGGAAAAACATTGAAGATGAATATGAAAAGTAGCCCCAGATCAGGTAAGGACTTTGAACCTATCCTAATTTTGACATAATTTTAAGGGAAACTTTCAAAACAATTGTTGGAGAAAACACTAGAGGATAGGGCTAACCATAGACTTCCCTAGTTTAGCTTTACTTAGCATGTAATGAAAATAACTTTCAAAAACATATCTCAAGTTTTACTCAGCAAGACATGGGCTCACCAGCATTCCTTGACTGGTTACACTCTATTGAAATCATTCCCAAACACACATTTAGAAGAAAACATGAAGATAAAGCTTATCAGTGAGATTTAGGGTACTTTGCAGTAAATCCTAATCTATACTTGTTGTTCTTTATCAAATAAAATGGACAGTATGGAAAACATGAGAAAAATAACAATTACAATAAGGAAAACATCACCATTGACATAGACCAGGATCCCATAAATCAACTTGTATATTTGATTTTCAAACCAATTACAATCTTCAAGTCTAGTGGGTCTTCATAGCTTCAAAACTCTGTTCTCAGCCTATCTTTCTTCAATTACAAAATAGAGCTTCAGCAGCCTCAATAGATATTTACATTCAATGAGTATTCAACCAACAATAATAATGAACTCCTCCCATGATATTTATAGGTGAAATTGAGGAGGTGGAGTGAAAGGAGCTCTATTTGTTTAATTAACACAGAGTAAATGCTTCTTGGCCTTTGGGAGGTCAAATGAAGAATTTTTAAGAGGTTTAACTCTATTTAATCAATTTTACATTAATTTTTATCTACTTCAATCACTTTTGTTGACTTTGGAGGCTTTTAGCAGGCTGGCAATTAATTCTGAGTTGTCTTTGGCAAATATCTTTGACTGTGCATTCAATTTATATTCTTTTGAGGAAAATGAATTTTTAGGTGGCATTTTGAGGATTAATTGCCTCACTGAAGTGGAATTTGGAGGCTCTCTTTCTTGATCTGTCTACTTTAGTGGCTTTAAACATTGATTAGGCTTTGATCTTGCTTTATGGCCTTCTTTTCATCTTCAAGGTTTTTTAAACCCTTTCTGTTGACTGTATTCACCTTTAAACTATGTATTTAACCTTAAAATTGTGGATTAATCTTTGAATCTTCATACTTTTCTTTAATCCTTTAATATTCAATCTTTATCTTCATTGTTCTTTCTTCTTTTCTATGTACAGGTGGCTTTTAGTGCATTGGAGGGTTTAATTGTATAACCAGTGCTCATAAAGCACTGATCAAACCATGAAATGAAACCTGGCAGTCCCTTTCTTCGTGATTTGGCCTCTATTTGGACCGTGAAGATCGTCACCTTCTGGCCCTGTCCTTTTATGGACTATAGGAGGGCTTTCAGCCCTAAAACCGCCATAGAACCTGCAACAAACTACAAAAAATGTTATAAAACCCTGCGTGTATTGGGAAAACTACTTACAGAAGTCAGGAAGAGGCAGAAGGAGCAGTGAGGCAGAGGGAATGCATGTATGGGGATGTTTTATGTATAAAACATGTGAAAACAGGATTTAAAACTATATTTGGCACGAAAAATGGCTTGGTGGTTTTGCGAAAACCGTCAACATTTTTCACGCGATAAATGAGTGGTAAGTGGTTTATTATAAAATGAACCCGATATCATTCATTGCGTGACACGTGTCCCCCAGAAAACCGGTGGTTTTGCATGAGTTTGGGTGGTTAAACCCCAAATGTTAGAGTTACGTGAAACACAATGTTGATTGTTGGATGAGGAGGGGAAGATCCAATGGTGCGGGGAGGAGGACGATGGGAAAGGTGCATGGGCGAGATGTTTAGTGGGAGCCAGGTGGAAAGCAACGATTGGAAGAGGTGGCTGGGTAGTGGGAGGTTGGTCCGAAGGGGTTGGATGGGAAATTTTTATCGAGAACCATCAGATAAAATGAATCAATGGTGGGGATTGTTAGAGAGGAGAATAGATAGAATAGTTCGAGAAATGGGGAGGTGGTAGCTACCGTCCGATCTAATGAGATCGATGGTTGAGATTGGTTAGGAGAATTATTGTGTGGGAAAATAGAATTACGAAGGGAGGGGGCTAAACAAGGCGAAGCGAAAGTTTTTGTGGGAGAAAGGAGAACCGGGGCTAAGGGAAGAGGGGTTGAGGGCGAAGGATGATGGCCGTTGATCTTTAAAGATCAACGGTGGGGATGGTTTTGTGGAGTGATAAGGCAGGGAAAATATATAAAGGGACGAGGGCTTAAATAATAAGGAAGGGGAGGGCCTGATGAAGCAATAAGGTGACCTGAGGCCGAGAAAATGGGGCCAGAGTGAAGGATTTAAGCACCTGGTTGCGGGGGCGGATCATATGACTAGGAATGAGCTAAATTTTTAAGCCCTCAAGGGCTTAAAGTTTGTGTTAAAAAAAGGGGCGCTTTTCAGGCCAAAAGAGGGGTTTTTATGTGTTTTTTATGGGTTTTTGGGGTTCCGGATGAAGTAAAAATATTTTTTAAAACCAAATAAGAAAGGGTTAAGTGGTTTTAAAGGGTTTTTTGAGGTTAATAAAGATAAATGAGAGAGGAAAGTGTTGGAAATACCGAGAGGGGGGGCTGAATCAATATTCCTTTCAATTAGAGCATTAGCTAATCTTCAATTATTATCAGTGTTTGTACAATGATAGCAGCAAACAAGAGGAACAAAAATTCACACAGTTTTTAAGGTGGAAACCCACTCCGAGACAAAAACCACCTAATGCTTTTCTAATAATTCTTTAATATTCAACTCCAATTGAAAATGAAGCTCCAACTTCCTACAATTTAGAAAATCATTCTTCTCCAACTCCCATTAGATGGACACTCCTGAGATTCTTCAGTAGTCAACTGAATGGATGCCCCAACACCCAATGAGCTACAACTCACCCTAGCACCACCCTATCTCCCTATAGAAGAATAAAAGGAGAATGGACTCTCGTACCAGGGAAAATTGTCCAATTTACTATGATATAGAATGATGCAGAACAAGAATATATACTAGATCATAACCCCAACTTTGATAGAACCACCTAATGATGATCCTAGAACTCCCAACACTGCCTCTTCAACCCTTAGCAGATAGACACTAGTACAATTTCTACAATAATGTATTTACAATGACTAAGTACAATGATACCTTTACAATGATTGTATGTAGTGTTGCCCACTTGAAGACTTCATATGATCAACATATTGATGTTGTTATGCACCTTGGTTGCTGCTCTTGTCATGCTACCCTCTGCTTCACCTTGCTTCGCTTTTCTGTCATAGAAAGCACGGTCCTTTTCAACCCTTGACAACACATGATCTAGCTTTTTCTTGCCTTCTAGGAGCTCGATATTGAATCTGGTGTATCTCTATTATTTTAGATCCTCAATATCTGATTTTCAGTCCTATAGTAGTCCTCTAAGTCATCTTTCCAATGCCATAGGTCTAACCCAATTTTTATTCTTCAAGAGAGAGTTATACCCAATCTCTCACAATGCCCTAATTATGGACTGTTTCAGCAAAGCACACTTGTACGGCATACCACATGTCGTTGTTTCTTCATTTGGCTCTGGAATTGATAGAGTGAAAAGTAAATACTGTGCACTATTCATCACTTTTTACAGAATTCCAATTCGATACTCAGAGAGAGAGTTATGAAGAATTTACCAAGGTCACTTCTTTGAGATGAATTTCACGAGCCTCCAAAAACCCTGACTTCCACAGATCATATCTCCAAAAAAATTGTGCACCTTGATCTGAAATTTTTACAAAAGTTACCTTGGGATTTCGGCTTCACCTCATAAAAATTTCAGCTTCTAAACCTTCGTAAAAAAAAGTTAGAGCGCAAATGCCATAATGACCTGTTTCAGATGGAGAAATCCTTTGCCTAAGGAGGAAATGAATATCACAATTTATATAAATGCTTAAGTTGAGATGGGATTCAACAAGTGACCGTGGGAGGGATTTTAGGAGCTTAAAAAATATTAATTATGACTTTTCAATGACCCATGCCACAACCCCATGGGGTTTTAGCCCACTAACTGGGGGTACAAACTTCAAACATGAATATCTCTCAAACCGTGAAGAATTACATGGCGTGCCATATATGAACGGAAACATCTCGACAGATAGAAACCATAACAAGAATTATTGACCCAGAGTATATTAATTTGGTAGGTAAAAATTCCAATTCAATATTGGGTCAACCCCTGGTGTTTCTTGGGTTGACATCAATGACAATTGCTGATCAACAATCTCCCCCTTTGGCATTGATGGAAACACAAGTACTCCCCCTGTGATCATGACACCTCTTCCTACAACATTCTCTTCCCCTTTGACATCAGTGGAAAAGGGTAACTCCCCTGAAACAAAACCATCCTGCGGACCTGTACACACTTCCACTCCCCCCGACACACAACCGTCCTGCAGACCTGTAATCTACTTCCACTCCCCCTTTATATTCTAAAAAAGGAAAATCTAATGAGAACTTGGGATAATCCCAAGCTTCTGGCGAAGATATTCCAATTATGGTGAATATTTAATATGTGATTCTTTTGGTGCTGCTTGGAATCTTGCTACTTTTCCAACTTCTTTCATAACATCTGGTCAGGAGGCTGTTACATATAGAAGACTACTAATCATAGATCTGTACAACCTTTGATCCACATCCTTAGATGACTCATCTATGTGAAATTTGCAACCTGTTACCATTGGAGTAAGGATGGGTTTGCAATCTTCCATTTTGAATTTCTTGAGAATTTCCTTGATGTACTTGGCTTGAAATATAAATATTCCTTTCTCTTGCTGAGATATTTGAAGCCCTAAGAAGTATGTCAACTCACCAAGTAAGGACATCTCGAAATCACTTTGCACCTTTGTAGCAAACTTCTTACTTAGTAGATCATCATTGCTACCAATTATTGTATCATCCTCTTTAGCTATTAGAAATGCTTTAGTTGCTTCATCCAGAACATATATGTCATTTGGAGCTCGAATTGCTGTAGCCACAATTTTACCATACACGCCTTTCTTGATTTCACATTTTTTGGATTTGAATACTATTGTGTGTCCTTGATCACACATTTTTCCAACAATGAGCAGATTGTGATTCATATTTTCAACCAATAGAACATTCTTGGCTAGAGCATCTTTCCTTCCGACAGTGACAGTACCTGATCCTATAACATTTGAAGATCCATCATTTTCAAAGGACACGGTCCCATCTTTATTCTCTTTCAGAGATACAAATTTATTTCTATCTCCAGTCATATGCGTTGAGAAACCGCTATCAACATACCACACATCTTTGTTCTTTTGATCCTTGAAAGCGAGAGCACAATTATCATTCTTCTTCTTCTTCCATGTTCATTCGTTTTGTGGCTTCTAACATTCTTCTGGAGGATTTTCAAGTCTGCAGTATTTGGATATGTGTCCAAAGTTTTGACATTTGTAACATTCAATATTATTTCTTAAATGTTCAAATCCATTGATGTTTCGCTGAGCTCTGGTAGGTTCATATTTGACAGATCTCCTAGAATTGTATTCGTTCCTAGGGTACGTGCAACATTCTATAGCTTTATGACCAAATTTTCCACATGAATAACAGTAGCCATAAAAAATATGTTGGTACCTGGATGGAAATTTTCGTCGAGGAATTGTCTTCCAAGGCTGTTCTTGTGAATCTTGTCCAGTGAAGTCTACATGCATGTCAAATCTCATAGGTTCATTGTATTTTGTTGTAGAAGGTCCTGCTTCTTCTTCTTTGTAACCGATGCCAGTTCTGTCGTTGTAAGATCATTGATTGTTGATGAGTTCTTCCAATGCCCTTGAGCTGTTGGCATAGTTTTGGATAGTTTTTCCTTTCTTCACTTCCTCATGCAGCGAGACTACTTTGGCTTCTAATTCTTCCCTTTCTTGGTTGCTTTCTTCCAACTTCTTTTGAAGTGACTCTTCAATGCATTTGTGTTCTTCAACTTCAATTTTGAGACCTTGAACTTGTTCTTCAAGAGTATTGGAATGGATCTTCTCCACCTTGAGATCTTTTATAAGCTTGATTGCTTCCTCATAAAATTATTCTATGGTCCATCCTTCTTCTTCGTTGTTTGATACCTCTTGTTTATTTTGCTTGGCCATAAACAATACTCTATCATTGGCTTCTTCTTCACTGTCATTGTCTTCATCGGATGATGAGCTATATTTTTTAGAGATAAAGTTCCTTTTGGATCCTTGCTTGTTGAATTTCTTAAAGCCTTTCTTTCCTTTTGAGTTGCCATTACTTCTGTTTGGACATTTTGCTGCAAAATGCCCAACCTCATTACAGCTGAAACATATCAATGGAAGTTTACCTTTGAATTGTCCCTTACCAATTTTTATTTTTCTCGTGAAGTAAGCATATTCTTCATCTGAAAGACCTTCTTCATCATCTCCCTTTTCTTCACACTTGCAGGTGCATGTCTTTTCAATTGAAGGTTGTTTATCCTTATTGGTTTTCTTAGATGCAACGAACGCAGTTTCTAGATGCAAAGTACCCTCTTCTTCATCAAGTATCATTTCATATGCTATGAGAACTCCATGTAATTCCTCTTTGCTGAGTTTGTCCAGATTTGCACTGTATTCTAAGACCGATACCTTTGGGTTGAATCTCCCTGGTAACGTTCTAAGAATCTTCTGTATAATAGTCTTCTCATCAACTGGCTCTCCCAATCCTTCCATAGTATTGGTTATTTCATCAACGTATTGAAATTATGCAGCAATGTTGCAATCTTCTTTCATTTTGAGTTGCTCAAATTTTGCTCTCTAGATTTGAAGCTTTGCTTCTTTGACATTTGAGTCACCTGCATATATATTCTCAAGATTGTCCCATACATTTTTGGCAGTTTTACAACCCAACACCTTATGATAAGCAGATTCAATAAGTCCACTGATAATAATATTCTTTGCTTTTGCATCATTTACCAAATTCTTCTTACCTTGTTCATCCGCGGTTGATATAAATCCATTTTGAACAGTGTCCCATACTTCGTAACCTTGCGCCAAGAGATAGACCTCCATTCTTCCTTTCCAGAGTGCATAATTATTTTCATTGAATAGAGGTACACCATTCTTGGTATGCTCCATGACCTCCTTCTAGTTGTTAAACTACTATTGAAGGAACCAAGCTCTGATACCAATTGTTGGAAATACTGAGAGGGGGGGTGAATCAGTATTTCTTTCAATTAGAGCATTAGTTAATCTTCAATTATTATTAGTTTTTGTACAATGATAGTAGCAAACAAGAGGAACACAAATGCACACAGTTTTTAAGGTGGAAACCCACTCCGGGACAAAAACCACCTAATGCTTTTCTAATAATTCTTTAATATTCAACTCCAATTGAAAATGAAGCTCCAACTTCCTAGAATCTAGAAAAGCATTCTTCTCCAGCTCCCACTAGATGGACACTCCAACGCCCGAGATTCTTCAGTAGTCAACTGAATGGATGCCCCAACACCCAATGAGCTACAACTCACCCTAGCACCACCCTACCACCCTATAGAAGAATAAAAGGAGAATGGACTCCCGTACCAGGGAAAATGGTCCACTTTACAATGATATAGAATGATGTAGAAGAAGAAGATATACTAGACCATAACCCCAACTTTGACACAACCACCTAATGATGATCCTAGACCTCCCAACACTTCCTCTTCAACCCTTGGCAGATAGACACTAGTACAATTTGTACAATAATGTATTTACAATGACTAAGTACAATGATACCTTTACAATGATTGTATGCAGTGATACCCACTTGAAAACTTCATATGATGAACATCTTGCTGCTGTTATGCACCTTGGTTGCTGCTCTTGTCATGCTACCCTCTACTACACCTTGATTTTCTTTTCTACTGTAGAAAGTCTGGTCCTTTGCAACCCTTGACAACACATGATCTAGCTTTTCTTACTTTATAGGAGCTCGATATTGAATCTGGTGTATCTCTATTATTTCAGATCTTCAATATCTGATTCTCAGTCCTATAATATTCCTCTGAGGCATCTTTCCAATGCCACAGGTTTGACCCGATTTGGATTCTTCAAGAGAGAGTTATACCCAATCTTTCACAATGCCCTAATTATGGACTGTTTCAGCAAAGTGTACTTGTATGGCGTGTCACGTGTCAGTGTTTCTCCATTTGGCTCTAAAATTGATAGAGTGAAAATTAAAGACTATGCATTATCCACCACCTTTTATGGAATTCCAATTCGATACTCAGAGAGAGAGTTATGATGAATTTACCAAGGTCACTTCTTTGAGATGAATTTCAAGAGCCTGCAAAAACCCTGACTTCCACAGATCATATCTCCAAAAATATTGCGCACTTTGATCTAAAATTTTTACAGCAGCTTCCTCAGGATTTTGGCTTCACCTCATACAAATTTCTGCTTCTGAACCTTTGTAAAAAAAATTTATATCACAAATGCCACGATGACCTGTTTCAGATGGCAAAATCCTTTGCCTGAGGAGGAAATGAAGATCACAATTTATATAAATGCTTAAGTTTAGAAGGGATTCAACAAGTGAACATGGGAGGGATTTTAGGAGCTTAAAAAATATTAATTAGGACTTTTCAACGACCCATGCCCCAACCCCATGGGGTTTTAGCCCACTAACTGGGGGTACAAACTTCAAACATGAATATCTCTCAAACCGTGAAGAATTACATGGCGTGCCATATATCAACGGAAACATCTCGACAAGTAGAAACCATAACAAGAATTATTGACCCAAAGTATATTAATTTGGTAGGTGAAAATTCCAATTCAATATTGTGTCAGCCCCTGGTGTTGCTCGGGTTGACATCAATGACAACGGATGATCAATAGAAAGGGGGCTTTTTACAAGAAAAATGAGTGATATGGGGGCATTTTATGAAGCTGAAATGGGGGGAATGAATGATGAAAATGGAACCTTTAAGAAACAATTCTTTATTCAAGAACAACAGGATTTTGAAGGTTTTGAAGTGAAAATATCAGGGAAATGGGATTTTTTGGACAAGGGACACAAAGAGGTTGCAAGAAGTCACAAATTTTGCAGGAAATTTGTTTCTTGAAGACTAAAGACTTGTTTTAGCCATCATTTGATAAATCAAAATTTACTGATGGCTAGCATAGCCAACCCCTTTTGTAAATGGGGGATTGAATTCATGACTTGTAACGCCACCTCATCGAGCAACCATAAATACATCATTATGGCTGTCGAATATTTCACCAAGTGGGCTGAGGCCATGCCCACATATGACAACACAGGAGAAACCGCCGCCTGATTTATGTTTAACCACGTGATCGCTCGATTCATCGTACCCAAAGAGTTAGTCTCTGACCACGGGAAACACTTCGAGAATGAATTTTTCAAGGATCTATCTCACCACCTTGGATTCACCCATGAATTCGCTTCACCATACTACCCCCAGTCGAACAGACAAGTAGAAGCCATTAACAAATTACTCAAAACTATGTTACAACACATGGTGAATAACCATAAAACAAACTGGCACCATATTCTCTTTTTCACCCTATCGGTATACCGCACAACAGTGAAAATGTCCATTGGCTTCACTCCCTTCCACTTAGTATACGGGGTTGAAGTTGTGATTCCCATAGATCCCAAATTTGCATGCCGCCATCGACCTCCTCAATGACACCCAACCTCTAGAGCAGCTCCTAGTACAACTAGAGCTTGTCAATGAAAATAGACATCAGTAACTGCAACACAATGAGGCCCAAAAGAAAAGGGTAAAATTATCATTCGACCACCACATCACCCCTCGCTAATTCACCGAGGGAGAATTAGTCCACTTCTATGATGTCGCAAAAGAGGCTTTATGGATAGGAAATTTCAAAACCTTGTGGAAAGGACCCTACATCACTAAATACTGCCTCCGATAGGGGGCATACATCTTGACAGAACTGGATGGGACTTGCTTCACTAACCCTGTCAACGGCCTTCACCTCAAGAAACTCTACCCATAAGGGCCCTGACAACCCTTCCCCTAGACTAGGAGTATACAAAAGCCCAACCACTTAAAATTTTTGTCCCAAAGACTTATTTAAAAGTGCTCAAAGTGTCACCATGGATCACCAAAATGAACCTTATTTTGGATTTGCTGATGGAGTATCAAGATGGTCTCAAAATTTATTCATCGCTTTCTGGGTCATTTACAACCGTGACCGATCACCTCTGTGTTCAAATGGTGTGTGTATCGGTTCAACAAAAAACAATCAGGAAGAATATGACATCGCCATCGGACTTATGTGTGATGACCTCCATTGAGGCATTCACCATATACATATTTACTTTGATTCCAAGTTAATAGTATCATAGCTCAACCAAACATTCGAGACTAGAGATACACATATGTTTAGAAAATATTTGTGTGCCAAAAGATTAAGCAGACAATTTGACTATATCACATTTTCACATGTACCAAGGAGTCAAAATCAAACCGTTAATCGCATAGCTAACAATATTCCAAACTGGAACGCATATCGAATAAACCATCATACATAAGACCAAAAATATAGATATCCATCAGCATAACAAAATACATAAACCGAAACAGGTGATACATCATGTAGAGCCCCAAAAAATATCTCTCATGTATATATCAAAAAATATGTATATCCAAGTACAAAAAATAGTGTCGCCAGCCCAATAACCAGCCCAAAGATACAAAAGTCATCAAAAATAAGGGAACCATCGTCATAATGGGTGCTTTCGCTGTGTACAAAACTACTCTAGGGGGGTACCCCCTCAAGAGGGGCACCTGGAAGCACCACTACTCCCGGTACCACCACCAGAGTTGTTATCGTAACTACGATCGCCACGCGATGTAGAGTGGGCCGATAATCCTTCTCGTGGGCCATCAGTGTCTCTAACCAGACCTCCTCGAAGTCATCCATGAAACCTCGAGTAGGCATACCTTGGGTCAAGCGGTCCAATCAACCCTAGAAGTCCTCTAGAGCAGTCACCTAAGCTGTTAGTACTGCAATGTGCGCCTCTTCCACATCAGCACAGGCTCACTCGGCCGCAACCTCTGCAGCAGCCGAGTAACTACCCTCACCTAAGGGGCCAACACCATCTCCGCCAGGTCCACCGGCACCACCGCTTGGTCCACCTACATCACCTCCTCCCTGACCACCTCGAGGTCATCACGAAGGATCGTGGCCCACCAGTCGGGCCACGGGGAGACCCACCTCACCAACATCTACACGAGTAACCAAAAAAATGTCAGTGTCACTAGCAAAAAACGTAAGTAAATACATACTCAAAAAAATGAAAAAAAAACATATAAACCATACCTGCAGGTCCCCAAACACAACCAAAAGGGAAACCCATGTGTGGGTCACCCTGGAACTCCATTCCCGCATACAGGTATGGCAAGAAAATCTGTGAGTTGGCCTCGAATTAGGCCTCTGTAGTGGCATTCCAATAATGCCCCACCATGCCACCACTGCCCCGCGGCATCACTGGAGCCCACCTCCTCATGCATGGCTCCCGTGGCCCCCCAATTGGCACTGCCACCACTGGCCTCAGCAGCACCACCCTCTCGTACATGATGCTACATAGGATACTGGCGTACGCAAATGACTTCGATCCACGTTGGACCTTGTTCAATTGTGACACCATACCATCAAAACAAAAGTGTGCAAAGTCGAAAAAATGCCTGGACCTCAACCGGCGCAAAATTCCAACCTACGGGCTAGATGCCTGATGCGGAGCAAATGACCCCACCAGTCGGATGATCACTGCCAGAGCACATTGCTCTGCCACATCTGCAACTGATGCAATACTGATGCATCCCTCGGTAAGAGGTGCCCCCCCGGAATGACACTTATGGAATCTATCTAGGTTCACCCTCACAAAGCAGAGTGGGTACCTTAGCGCCTCACCTTGAGGTAGTAACTTGGTCACAAAGTAGATATTTTTCTTGGGACAGATCATCAAGTTCATCCCCCACAACACGAACATGTTGCGCCTCCTGCACCAGTTCTATATAATTTAGTGCAGTAAACGGTCCTGCGACCGAAGAAACTCATTTTCAGCAAACTTCAGAAGGCCCCATGCGACCAACTGACGTCGCACCCCAACATCAGTAGCTAGAGTAGTCCGGATCTCAGGACAGTCCTGCTCCCTCCATAATAACCTATCATTAACTCAGGTAACCATTAGTACAGAGAAAAAACCCAAAAAATAGAGAAAATACTAAAACATTTTGTCACCTCGACCTTTGCGTGCATGTCCCTAAGACAGGCATGCTTAGCGCGCCTGTATTTTTCACAGGCACACCTTGTCGCACTAAACTTGGGGAACAGAGTGCCCTTCCGTGCCTGTCCCTCAAAATTGCAAGCAAGGAAGGCACACTTTTTCTCAGATCGCCCCCGAAATCTAGGGCAAAGTTCACGTAGAGTCCATAAAAACCCAATTTGGATGGCCCCTGGCACCATCAAACTATAAAAATTAAAATGTAGGACGTCATGGAAATTACCTCGGCATAGTATTGCTAGTCCCTGGTACACGGGCTGACCACAATGGCATGAAAGGCTATGAAAACACCTCTAACCTATCAAACCTCAACAAGTACAAATGAATGGAATAAGGGCCATATTCACCTATTTATCACCCTTTTCAGAAACTTCAGAGCGCCATAACGAGAGATCAGAGGGTTCATTCTGTGAGCCGTAAGTTTCACCATCATCAGTATTCCATAATGAATGGAAGCGATGCCACACATTCGCTTTCTGAAAAAAATAAATTTTCAGCGCTAGCAAGTATGCCGTCTCTCATCTTCCTTTTTAAATCTCATTCCTTTCAATAAAATTTGATTAAAAGAAGTTTCTTTCACTTGAGGTAGTTGTTTTTGCAAGAAAAAACCAGCAAACCATTCAGAGCACCATCTACTGAAAGTTTCAGAGCAGGTATCATTCTACCCCTAGAATGATAGAGTGTTGTGTTTATCATTACCTCACCCTGCACATGATAAAAATCCACGTTGGTCATTAGAGCCTCCCCTCCATGGTGCTCATCACCCAAAGTAGACCATATATCACAACAACAGTGATGTCATGGCCATACCACTTCAGTCTGGGAAGCACCTCATGCCAATCCATTCATCATGCATAAGGTCAATTTTACCACGCTAACTGAAACCCCCTTCCCAGGCAACCATGTTCTAACAATAAGACAAAATGCGCACCTCCGCGCATCGCATTTGGCCCACCATACCTCCACCAGCATAATCCCATCTACAACACTATTTCATCCACTTCATCAACCCCACACATGAGACCAACCAACGGGACCCCCACCCTCAGCAAAACACCTTCCTCATGCCTTCAGTGACCGAACACTTTCATGTTTTGGGGTACCTGTCTTTGTGTTTTGTACAAACCAAGCCCCATTATTTTATTCTTTTGGTAAGTGTACAAAGACTGCAAACGGTGCACTTCGCCCTTTCACCCTCATATTTCATCTTTTCTCCCATGGCAGCAGTCCCTGACCTCCCTTGGTCAGAATATTTCACCCCCACGCATGCACAATCCGATCCGGATTTATGCAGGAACGCAACAAAATACATAAATAACGATAAACATAGAGATGCAGTGGAAATAAGGCTTCATTTCATTAATATCAAATAACAAAAACATGCTTACAAACATAATGGAAATAAAATAGCTAGGGTGCTGGTAGCGAATCTCTGAGAAGAGATGTGGTGGCTACAGACCTCTGAACTGTGTTACAATGAGTATTGAGGGCCTATTTATTATGGAGAAACAATGGAGAACTCTAAATGTCTAAAAAACTAACCCTAGGAGATGAAGCACCAAAACTATGGGCCCATTTGGGTAAATTGGTGTTTCAACTTCCAGGGGACGTAACTTGGGCATACTATCTCCATTTGACGCACATGATACATCATTAGAAAGATCTATCTGAGGAATAAAAATTTCGTGATGAATATCAATTCCAAAATGAAATCATATTCGCTGGAAAAATGATGCCCAAAAAACGTCGTTTAGGGCCTCGAAACGGCTCTAGAAGTTCAGGACCCGAAAAACTGCTAAAAGTAGTAAGTTGTGCCGAAACTGAAAAATTGAAAGAGACAATGGTGGGGCCCCAAGTGAAATAGGTAGGTTACCACCAATATCCACCTAGATCACCATCATGATATTCATAGCGAATTTACAGCCTCCCTGGAAGTCCTACTGACTCCAGGGATTTTCCCCTCAGAAATAACTATGACTGCCGCCAAGCTGCTTAAGTATACTCCGACCTCGGGCCACTGAATCTCCATCATCATTTTTTAGACACCTCCCACCAACATGCTTATGTTAAACCCATCACATCCAGGTCCCTGACCCCTCAGGTCAGCGACCCATGGTTCGGTTAAGGCTTCCTGTTGGAACAAAGTCCTCCAAAGGCTGTGAATTGGGACAGTTTTGAGTATTTTTGTATGGTTTTGGCATATTTTAGTCTAGTGCAGGGGTTTTGGGCTGGGTCAAAGCCCCAAAAAAATTTTAATGGGTCAAAAGGTAGACCTACAGTCTGCAAAACATGGTTTTCAAACCACAGGAAAGATTAGGCTAGATCGTTATAAATAGAAGGACATTTTAAGTCAATAAAAAGGCATGAATAAAGATTGGTGTGAATTACGAATTAGTAGATCTATTTGGGTTATTGGGGTAAAGGACTCTTGCTGGCTATGTGTGTGGAGATCATCAGTCCTGTTGTGTGCAGACGCTGCTGCTATGTGGGCATGTTGGGTTTTGGGTATTGTAAAAGGATATCAAGGATTATTGAAAGCAGAAGGTTAATGAAATATCTGAATCTGTTAATGAAAATCTATCATATCTGCTATGTTATGCATGGTTCTATGTTAAGCTATGAAAGTAACTATCTTATTTTCTTATGCTGCATTGACATCTGATCTGGATCTGTCTATTACACTTTATGCAAGAATATCTGTGATAGTTTTGTTATTGTTCTGTGAATTTGTGATATGTTGATTATTGTGATTATAATTGGTATTGCACACGTGGATGCAAAGGGACCTATAGACCTAGGTTTTGTGATATACGATCTGGTAATTGTGAAGTCAAATACAGCTCTTCTTGACTTACCTACCCTCTCACAGGGTACTATAGGGTAAAATGCTTGGGTTGTTGGTTATCGAATATCCCTCTCAGGGCTTTCCGGTGCCTGAGGCATATAATAAGATTAGTTGTATAGTTCACAAAGAAAGCATATACATGTTCATATAAACTTAAATAACTTGATGGAATAAGATGGAAGATTACCTCTTTAATAATCTTGAAGTCTTTTGGAGAGTGCTAGGTAGCAAAGCAGGAGTTCTCCTCCACCAGCTCCAAATATCGACCCTGCAATCAATCAAAGCACCCGTGTAATCTCTATCGCAACATACATTTCCTATCAATTAAGTCAATATATGATAAACATTTAAACAATGCATATCTAAGCCATTCATCTCATGCTATGTAAATAATTGAATAATAATGACAATATCAATGCATAGAATGGACAAAACAGATACAGTTCTATTGATTTATAAAAAGAAGGATTACAACCGTCGGTTGTACCAAGCCCTCCTCAGCCTTCCAATCTCTCTATCTCTCAATGTGGTGATGTCTTGATCAAAAATTTCTCAATGAACCTCTTTGACTCTTGACCTTCACACTACAACAATAATTATCTACTTCACAAGTACTCAAAACTCTGAAAATCCTTCGACCTTGAACCAAGAGCCTTCAACTCCATTTTATAGGAGATGGAGAGAGAAATCATTGCCCTTCTCTTTCCACCAGTTCTGAATAGAAAAAACCAAGATGTTTCCTTAACTTCCATGCTTTTTCCTTCCTTTATAGTTCAGTTGTTTTTGGAAAGGCCCAATAAGAGGTTAATGCCTTGCAGTTTCCTTTTTGTACTGACTCGTGAGAAAAAGCTGGAGATTCAAATCATTCTCCACGAGTTTTTCCTGTTCCAAAATCAAAACATGGGTAATGCTGCCCTCTAGTGTAAACAGATCGCTGCCCTTGCCACTAACACGGCCTATTCACTGACCAGGTGCATTATAATGCTCTTATGTTGTTATAGTGGGGTGTTACCTTGGCAAAAGTAGGTTTAGTTTAGGTCCTTGTATTCCTTCCATATTTATCTTCTCCTCTGAGCTGATGAGGAGGTATTTTTACCTGTAACATGTGCCCCCTAAAGTGTGAGGTAGAAGACGAAGAAGATGGCCGAAATACTTTATAATGTGTGTAGTAGAGATAAAGAGATTGAAAGACTGAGGAAAACCTGAAACAACAACATATGTCAGAAAATATAGTATCTGCCTTGAGTCGGGCATTCCCATGCTCAGTAGCTTAAACAACATGATTTCTCTAGAATAGAGATATGAAGAATATGTCCACCGATGAGCACAATGTGGAAGTGTCTGTCATAACAGGATCAGGCTGAAGAAGCTGTCTCCATAAACAATATCACAACTTGGGGAAGGGAACATAGCTTTAATGATGTAACCTTTGCCCCAAGGGCTTGACCGCCACTTCACTTAAACTGCATATTTCTCAACATGTGAACGAAGGAGCTGTTGTCAAACATGTGAGAAGTCATCTAATTACCAGTCGATAATGAGAACTGTTAACAGATGCGAAGGTGGCCACCGATAATGATGATGGTCCCTAAGATGCACGGTACAATCTAGCGAGTGTGAATAAAATTTTTTGAAGTCAAACACTCGTAGAATCATTTAATCAGGACCCAATTATGAAGACTCCTAATCAAACACAAGACTACTTGCCACTGATGTCTACAAGTATCCGGGTACTGATGGGTTTCTGGATCAACTTCCTAGATAAGATGTTGAAGTCGATAGGAAGAGATCTGTTGAAAGGTAGGCACCGAGGCGTCCTACATCATTCAACATGAAACGGAAACCAAATGAGTTTGTTTGTGATGAAGATAATGAAGAGAAAATGGGGATGTCTGACAACAAATAATTTTTGGCATAATGAGCGGTTTGGTTGATAAGAGGAGCAGTAGATAGCGAGATCTGCTTGAACAATAGAAGGCACTGTAACAGGGTACTAGGCAGCTGAGGCTTAATGAACACCAAAGAGTGTGTTAGGATTTTGACCGGTGTAGGAACGATGGGAAATGAAGGCTAATACTCATAGATGGTAGGGTTCGGCTAACTGTGAAAGAGTTTTCTGGGAAGTGCCATGTTCAAGATTTTTGCTGCCAAATCGACCTTTCTGAAAATGTAACAGAGGTAGTATCCATTTTGTCCAAATTTTTCCCCGTCTGATTAAGTTTAACATGTCCAGACGAGAAAAATTGGTGAATTTTCATATTTAGAGAGTCTGAATAATGTCGTAAAAGACAACTCCGTGCCCCATCGGATTAGGTTTAACGAGTCCAGACGATTAAACTCAGTGAATGTTTTCATATTTAGAGAGTCTGAAAAATGTCGTAAAAGAAAACTCCGTGCCCCATCTGATTAGGTTTAACGAGTCTAGATGAGTAAAATCGATGAATTTTTTCATATTTAGAGAGTCTAAAAAATGTTGTAAAAGACAACTTCGTTGGGGTACCTTTGTCATGTCTTGATAACTGGGCACGGCAAAGGGAGAATAGTAAGCCCGAAAAAGTTCATTTTCCGTGAGTTAGTCCACCAAAGCCAGAAAAGTCAGAAATCTATGTTCGATGGACGTCTACCTCATTTTGTTATGAGTACGAGGAGATGAATTAAACTTAGTACTCTTTGTGAAATTTTAACGAGTCCAAAAAAGAAAAACTCGGTACTCTTCGTGAAATTTTAACGAGTCACGCGGAGAAAACACGGTTACTTTTTTGTTTTAAAGAGCTTTGAAAAAGAGGAAAAGAATGGCTCCTTACTCTCTGTCGTGGTAGTTTAGTGAGTTTGAAAAAGGAAACTCAGGGTTTTTTCAGTTTTGTGAGATAGAAAAAGGTCCCTAGAAAGAAAGCTCAGTGTTTCTTCATATCATTTTTAGCGAGTCTGAAGAAGAGAACTCCAGGTTTTTCGAATTAATGAGCAAGAAAAATACCATAAAAAGAATGCTCGAAATTGACTTCATATAAGTTTAATGAGTCTGAAGAAGGTAACTCGAGGTTTTTTGGATTAACGAGCAAGAAAAATACCATAAAAATAATGCTCGAAGCTTCTTCGTGTAAGTTTAACGAGCCCGAAGAAGAGGACTCAAGGTTTTTCGGATTAAAGAGCAAGAAAAATACCACAAAAAGAATGCTCGGAATTTCTTGATCTTTTTCTCGTCAATAGAAGGATCTATGTCGGGAATTCTCTTGTAAGACCAAGCAAACACATCACAGAATACCTTGAAAAGGGATGTGAAGCGTGCAATTTCCTCAGGAGTGCAATCTGCTCCAATCTAAATATTTTCCACGACACCCGTTTTGACCCAGATATCAATAAGCATTGTCTTAGAAACATTACCCATGTTCCCTTCTGAATCGATAGTTTGAAAAATTGTGTAAGCAGAGGGAACCATCTTAGGTTGGTCAAAGGATGGGATTTTAGTATTTATCACGTCCGATTCGATCATTGAAGCGCGATGGTGAAACTATCCCCAAGGTCGTTCTTCTAAAGACATGATCTCTCGAATAGCTTTGTCTGTAGGCAAGACTTCATTGAGGAGATCCTTAGAGAGAACTATGATGGGTGGGAGGTTTGTACCTTTGGTTGAAACCATAGCAATGGAGGGTTCAGATGTAATTTGGATGGCTTGGTAGGCCAAATCGGTTGAAGAGAGCAACATCTGATCTCCATAGGAATCAATGTCTAAAGGTGCCGGGAGGATCCATGGATTGATAGAGCCATCGAAAGTGGTGGATATCATTGCAACCGTATTTGGGATCTCTGGTAGTGGGAGAGGAAAACAACCCAGTGGGGAATATGTCTTCAAAAGACCAGTACCGATACTAACGTAAGATTCAGGACAGCCTCCTATTAGGGGTACAGTGCTACTTGGTAACCTGGAATAATCAGGGGTGCAGAAGGATAACTGATCCACTGTGACTATTTTCCCATCCAATGGAAATAGGATGAGTTTGAAGACTGAAAAAACAATGGTAGTCATGGTATAAGACCAACTGCGACCAAGCAATATATTATAGTCGAGATGGCAATCTACGACTTCAACGTCAACGGTTATCATTTTCCCACTCAGAGTGATGGGAAAGCTAGAAAGCTAACCTTTTGGGAGGAATGTGTGGCCATCGAAAGCTTTGAGGGAATTTGATGATGGTGACAAGGTAGGATAACCTAAAGCGAGCCAACAAGCTTGTGACATAACGCAGGTCGAAGCACCTTCATCTAGATAGTGCGATGGATTGGTCTCCCTTTCGACACAACCTGCACCTGGAATGTGAGTTGGTGTGAGAGGCGAGTCTTATATTTTTCCATATCAAAGATAGCTAGCATGGAATCCTGGGGGTCTATTCCACCAATGGCCGAAAGCAAGGCTTTCCTTTGTGCTGGGCAAGTTTGCAATACTTCGAGAGCAGACATAGCTGACAGTGCTTACGCCAAATATTCTATAATGCTGTAGTTTTGGGCTGCACGTGTAGAGGTGTTATGATTCATGCGTTGAAGTCTCCCTTTTGGGAGACGAATCACGGGGTCAGTAGTAGGCCGTTCGATATGCAAATCGTTAGGCGGTGGTGGATTTAAACTAGTACCAGGTTCTTGAGCATCTATGGTAGGATTTCCATAAAGCTTGGCTCGTGTTTGAAGTTCAACACTTTCAATGCCATAAATGGTGGATGATCCTTCACCAGAAGGATGTGAACCACCATTACCCCGTTTCTGGGGTTGTGATAGGTTTTCAACCATGTGTTGGTGTTTCTACTATTGATTAGGGAACGGATTATGAAGAACGGCAGGTGTTCGCCTAGAATCCTTGTTTGCGATAAAATCGATGCATTCCTGCAGCCGAGGACATCTGTATGTCAAGTGGTCCTCCGCACAGATATTGCAAGGAAATTTCATGGGTTTATCCTTTCCTTTGTCATTTTTGGCAGCATTTTTCTGATTAAGATTATTCTAATTGTCCGACTGATCTTCCAAAGAAGATGTATTTTTCATGTTCTTCTTATTCTTTCCACTAGGTTTTTGTGAAGTTTGCACAGAATTTGCCTCAGCGGTAGGAAGAGTGGTCATTTGGTTAGGGGCAGTGGTAGCTAAGGATGGCTGGGAGGTTTTCCCGTGAGACTGTTTTGTGGCTACACCAGAGATTGTGCCAACGAGACCGTCGGCATGAGCTCCAGTTTTCTGAGTAGCTGGAGGATTTGGGTTACCAGGGGCATTGGGGAGTAAATCATATAGCATGCCAGATTGTGAATAGATTAAATCCAAATGTTGGGCATGACGAATGCATTGATCTTTTGTGACCACACTAGATAGGCCAATGTATTTAGAGATGTGGGATAAGAGAGACTTACAAAACCAATTAGCTAAGAGATGATTCGTGATTGGTGCTTTGAATAGCCTCCTACTATGTCTCCATTCATGAATGTGATTGGAGATGTGAGTGGCAGTGTCTTGGTGCAGTGAGGTTAACAGTTCCATTCCGATTTCAAATCTGATCGGTAATTGGAATTTCTTTAGAAAATCCATCGCTAAAGCACCAAAAATGTTTATGGCGGCATGTGGTAATTCAATATACCACTTGGTGGCATTTCTTGTAAGGGTGTGGGGAAATAGTTGAAGCCGGACACTATCATCTACCATGGAATTAGATATAGACCATAGATGAAAGGTGGTGATGTGTGTGGCTGGGTCATCCCCTTGTTTCCCATCAAACTTTGGGATGTCAAAAGGAATCTTGTGCAGTACTGGAGGCCAGAGCGGGTTGTGATTGATGGGGTCATTAGTCAGTTTATGTATGTCGGGGATATCTAGAGCTGCCAAAAATGGAAATTGCGGATTTTCCCCTGAATCTAACAAAGGAAGTATGGGCTGACTATTAGGACCATAGGGTCTGCCCATCAATGTGTTACCAGGAGGATAAGTAGGACTTTGATAAAAATTTCCTATAGGTGGACGGGTAGGGATATATGGTTGCTATCCATAGGGCATATTGTATTGCGGGGCGAACGGTTCGTCGCCCCAAGTATAAAAATGCCCTCCCATTCCAGATGGAGGTTGGGGTGGGTTATTCCATATGGATGTAATAGATTTTCCCAGAGGCATACTACTACTTGCATAGTTTGGCAACGACATAGACCCTACACCAATATTTAAACCACTTAAGGGAATAGTATTAATAATAGGTTGTCCAGTTTGTCCTAAGGATTACAGGGGAAGTGAAATGTTCCCTATTACCTGCATACTGGTGACACTGCCCCCTGGTATGGTGGCCAAGGGGTTTGAACCCAACAAAGGGTTCCAACCGAAAGGGTTGCTAAAAGGAACTGAAGTAGTCACACTCGTGGGAGGAGCAACCGTAGGTCATGACGTGGTCACGATAGGAATAGATCCTAAAGGACTTAGTGAGTTACTCATAGTTGTGATGACCGTAGGGTTGGGACTAGGTATATGTTGACTACTGCGGTTACCAAGTAATGGCATAGAACTGACAACTGGCGGGGAGGATGGCGGCGAACCTGGGATGGTTACCATTGGCATCAACCCTGTGGATGCCAGTTGTGAAATAGATGTTTGTGAGGCCGAAGAGATGCCTTGGTGTGGTGGAATATGAACTATTACAGGCCCCAACGGATCAGTGAGTGGAGGATTGTAATGAGGTATGACACCTTCCGTGAAAGGGTCCTCTGGAAATTCCATATGATATGAGGCTATGTGTAAATCAGGGTTTGTCAATGGAGACTGCTCTTTCGTAGAAGGCACGGGTTCACCAAGGTTCCGTTGTTCCTCAAGAGTCAGAAGAGGTAAACCTTTTTTTCATCGAGACAGATGGCGTGGGTCGGATGATGCCACGGTGACCTGTTTATTTTTAACCAATTTTAATAAATTGTGATGTATTATAAAGTCTCAATGACAGTAACCACACACCTAAAAAAGAAAAAATAAAAAAAGGACTCTCTAAAATCAATCAACAAGTAGACAGAATAGGGTGCCCTGTCTGAGTACTACCATTTTTTGGTGATGAAATCCAGTATCACAATAGTATAGAGAGAGGGTTGGTCGAAATTATAGTTGCAGTCACTCTAGAGCTTCACCCGAACCTCAGACGATAGGTGTAAGCACTCTCGTGAAGAAGAGTACCCTCCTAACGACCGAAGACAGAGTGGGTCCGTCTGTTTCAGGTACTAGGACAACCCATCCCAGTCACCTTGTGTAAGTCCCTAAAAATTATGGCCACTAAAGATACCTCAAGTCACAGACATCATCACGAGGGTCCACAGTCAAGGACAACATGCTATATGGGCAGAATACCTAGATCCCAGATCTAGTTTCGACATCCCCGAAGGGAACCCCAGTATATAGCACACCCAACGAATGCAGTCGAAGGCGGGCTACCTTCTTGTGTACCCAAGTGTTGTCTTGCACTAAGCTCCAGTAAAGGAATGGTCCCAATAATATGAGTGTAGTAGGATTGCACTCGTTAATGACTCTAGTTTCAAGTTTTGAGATCTTGGGTGATTTTCTCACTTTTCCTAACCCAAGATCCTAGCCTCAACTATTGTTGGTGTGAGCTCAAAAAGATTAATGTGATTAATTTTATTATCACTTGATTCTTAGTGTACTTTATTATTAGTCTTGCGGAGGGGGAGTGGACATATGAGATGTAATGAGACTCTGACTCAAGAAACCATGCAAAAATATGCTCTAAATATTCAATTCGATGAAGAGTATTTCTACAAGGAGACATTTTATTTCAAAATCCATTTTATTTACTTTCTTCTCTAGAAAGTAAATTTTTTTGACAATAAATTTTTGAACAAGAGCTCATAAATAGAAATGATAGCTTAGTAAACAAGCACAGGGATTCAGTCAAGAAGAGATAATGATGGCCAAAAAACTCTGCAACCAAAACATAATCACAGGGGTGAAAAAAAAAAATTGGCTGAGTAACACACTATCTCTGAGTAAAGACAGTGTTAATCCAGAGACTAACGCACTGTTTTTAAGAAGATATCACGTTATAAAACACTGGAAAACCAACATATGTAGCATTAGCTAGGGTAAAGTTCTTCAGATGGTCACACAAAAACATGATTGAACTCTGTGAGCTTTTGAAATGTCTACTAGGCATGAAAACTGGTCCGAAGGGTCTGTGAACAGAGGAAAGAAGAAAGGGGGAAGGAGATAGTCTGAAAAATATGGGGAAATCCCCAGTGGAGTTTCCAATTCTACTATAAGGTAAAATTCTTGGGTTGTTGGTTATCGAATATCCCTCTCAGGGCTTTCCGGTGCCCGAGGAAGATAGTAATATTAACTATATAGTTCACAAAGAAAGCATATACATGTTCATATCAACTTAAATAACTTGATGGAATAAGATGGAAGATTACCTCTTTAATGATCTTGAAGTCTTTTGGAGAGCGCTAGGTAGCGAAGCAGGATTTCTCCTCCACCAGCTCCAAATCTTGACGCTACAATCAATCAAAGCACCCGTTTAATCTCTATCGCAACATACATTTCCTATTAATTAATTCAATATATGATAAACATTTAAACAATGCATATCTAAGCCATTCATCTCATGCTATGTAAATAATCGAATAATAATGACAATATCAACGCAAATAATGGACAAAACAGATACAGTTCTATTGATTTATAAAAAGGAGGATTACAACTATCGTTTGTACCAAGCCCTCCTCAGCCTTCCAATCTCTCTATCTCTCAATGTGTTGATGTTTTGGTCAACAAGTTCTCAATGAACCTCTTTGAATCTTGACCTTCACACTACAACAATAATTCTCTACTTCACAAGTACTCAAAACTTTGACAATCCTTCGACCTTGAACCAAGAGCCTTCAGCTCCATTTTATAGGAGATGGAGAGAGAAATCATTGCCCTTATCTTTCCACCAGTTCTGAATAGAAAAAACCAAGATATTTCCTTAACTTCCATGCTTTTTCCTTCCTTAAGAGTTCAGTTGTTTTTTCCAAGGCCCAATAAGAGGTTAGTGCCTTGCAGTTTCCTTTTTGTACTGACTCTCTTGTGAGAAAAAGCTGGAGATTCAAATAATTCTCCGTGGGTTTTTCCCATTCCAAACTCAAAACATGGGTAACGCTGCCCTCTAATGTAAACAGATTATTTCCCTAGCCACTAACGTGGCCTATTCACTGATCAGGTGCATTATAATGCTCTTATGTTGTTATAGTGGGGCATTACCTTGGCAGAAGTAGGTTTAGTTTAGGTCCTTGTATTCCTTCCATATTTATCTTCTCCTCTGAGCTGATGAGGAGGTATTTTGACCTATAACACTTGGTACAGAAACCTGGTTCCAACACCCTCCCATACTGCTTCAGTTGAGACTTTGGCCTGTGGAAGCAGGTCCTTGCTGAAAGGGCCAGTAGTATAGGGGTTTGTTGGAAAACCTTAACCTCCAAACCTGGGTCAGGACCCCCCGAGCCAAAAAATGGTTCCATTTCTAGGACCAAGAGAATTTTGAGAGAGGGATAGGGTAATGCCAAGGCCATATTGGAAACATGAAAGAAAAGAAATTGATGAGTGGTTTGAACAGAAAGTTCAGGAATTCACAGTAAAAGAAAACCGTAGTAAGAGGTTGACCACCGAAGAGTGGAAGAATAAGTATATTTTCATGGAAATCTATGAGATCCTCTCTGTAACAATTGAGATCGAGCTCCAGGAGTGGCTCGCAAGGTTGGTCAAATTTTAGACGTGTTGGAACGACGTGCGGGTCACACAGTGGACCCCAGAATTGATCCAGTAGTTAGAGAAGACTAATAGCACCATCACTTGCATGGTGGACCACTGGGTGGACAATGTGCTAGGAGGGTTTATGACACAATTTTCCATCGATCAGTTCTTTTCCTACTCTAAAGTAGAGCGAAAATTCTTGAAGGTTTTATGGGGTAAGTTTTTGAAGACCTTACCATTGTTGATTAAGATACTACTGTGCGAAAAGAGTATTCTGTGTAGCCACACCAAATGAATGAACTCTGATATAGACAGGAGTACGACATGAAATGGAAAATAATATCGGACCAATCAAGAAGGAGATAGATCTGTCTACAATCTGGTAAGAGAAGCGGTTGCACAGAGTTCTCTAGACACACCACTTTCAAACCAGCATAGGGGAAATAATTCACCTACACCTCTGCCACCACCGGAAGATGACATGGCTACACACATGAAGTTTCCTACCTTTAAGGGTGTGGGAGATGAAGACATGGATCAGCTCTGGTTTGTCACAGGATAGGTATGGACTGCGCAGAATGTGGCTAGTGATGCAATGAAGAGGGCACAACTATCCCTTGCCTTCGAAGGAAGAGCTTTAGACTAGTACATGGGATACATCGGCCAGCATGTGAACGTAACCATTGAAGAGATTAAGAATGCCTTGAAACAACAGTTCAAGAAGCCTAAGTCCTACTCTCAAATAGTGGTTGATCTAAAGGATTTCAAGAAAGGGCCTTTTGAGTTTGTGTGGGAGGCCGATCAATGACTAAAGAAGGAGATCAGAGAAGGATTATTTTAGTATGATGATAGAAAACACACGGAATGGTTCATTTCTATGTTGCTACCTCAACATCGCGTACCTATGGGTCACCAAACTTTCGAATCATAGGAAAAATCCTTGGAGGTCGCTATGAAATTATAAGTTTCACCTAGAAATGATACCTAGTTGGGTGTCCAACAAATCCAAGGAAAACTAGACGTGATGCACATGGAGATCCACAATATGCGAAACGAGTGAGGAGTAGAGGCTAGCCCTAAAATATGGTGCATACGATGCAGGACGAATGGTCACACCAAGGATAACTGCCCTCTGTTAGCAGACTGTATGTAGGCCGGGGGACCTAGTCCGTTGTGCCCTAGGGAAGTTGCAGGATCAAGTGGGTCGGCACTATGGTGTGATGATTGTCGCGTTGTAGGGCTGCACGACACAAACCACTTTTCCCGCCTTGCTGCGTATGTCCCAGAAGTAAAGCAACAATAGTGCAGGTTATACAAATTGGTAGGACATGATAAACATAACTGCCGAACGTATGATTTGATGATCGATTGAGGGAACCTCTATAGGGTACAGTTGGATCCATCCTCACCAAGATATCTCTCGAGCATAGGTGGCTCCCCATCTAGGGCAGGGGAGGTGGAAGAGGTGGAAGCATAGGTTAGGGACGAGGGAAAATAATCTATTATAATTATGGAGAACTAGGAAACTTTGCCAAGGATTGTCCAAACCCTACAAGGAAGTCTTGCCGGTATTGCAGACATCTGGACCATGCGATTGAAGATTGTCCAATCTTGATAGCAAAGATGCAGGAGAAGCAACCGACACCTAGGCAGAATGTGCAGAGGGTTAAGGCTAAACTATGAGACAAAGATCTAGGTGTGAACGTTGTAACATGTAGTGGGATGGCCACCAGGGGGCCTAGGGATAAGACTGTGACCGAACCTCTGATCTGACAAGAAGTCATTAAGTAGGAAGGCTTGGATCTAACAAATGGAAAAGAAATGTTTTTCGCAGGTCACAAATACTTTGCTGAGGCAGAGGCATCTACTTCGCAGCCGTCGGGAGACCTCAAGGTAGATGAGGAGGTCAAACCCTTTTTAAAGGCATGTATGAAGCTGTCGTGCAACCCAAATGCTGTGGAAAATCTTCAGGCATTAATAGATAGCTTCGCAGCATGACCTAGCCCCCCTTTGGAAATCAAGGAAGTACACAAACTAGATTGTTATAAGAAACACATTGGTAGGGAGATGCGGTTGACTACGCAAATTGGTGATTACGAGATGGATCATCTTATTTTGGAACTAGGGTTAGATGCGAATGTATTACCTAAAAAAACTTTGAAACGAGTGGGGGAACCTAAGCTGGAATGGTCCACTATCCAGCTGTGTATGGCCAATCAACAGAAGATTATACCCTTGGGAAGACTGCCAAAGATTATGGTAGATATTGCAGTGGTCAAGGTCCGGGCTGATTTTGAGGTAATTCAGATTGTAGAACAAGCAGACCCCTACCCTGCACTCCTAGGCTTGGATTGGGCCATCGATATGGGAGGCATAATTAACGTAAATAAGAGAATCATGGTATTTGAAAATAATGGTACAAGGTTGATAGTACCATTAGATCCTGCGGAAGGCAAACGATACAGAGAGCTGGTGCGCGACGAAGAAGATGTGGATCACATCTATAGGTTGACTGCGTGGGATGAAGATTGGATCAACCCCACAATGGATGTAGTACTCTGCTAGGAAGAGGACAGTGAATGCTTCTCAGACTCCGATGGGGAGATAGAGAATTGGAAAAACTGGTTACATGATGTCTCTGCGCTGCGATGTCTTCGGGTCATAAAGGACTTCCACTGTGTTTCCTCAGAGGTAAGAGACCTACCTTATTTTGATGGTTCTGGTAATATTAATGATTTTTTATGAGCATTCGAAGTTGAGGTTCCAAGGGAACGAAGGCTATGGACCCTTAAGCAAGCCATGCATGGAACACCTGCGCGATGGTGAGAGATGGATGAGGAGGTGTTCCAAGATTGGGAGGAGCATCGAGATATGATGATCCTACGATTTGAGGCCCTAGCTGACGTACGATTCAAGACGTTCCTTGGGCCAGAAGACCCACGTGAATATATGTTCGTTTGGATAGAACAGTGGTGCGACAGGACTACCAAAGAGTGGGTTAATCTATTTATTCATGCCCTGGGACCACTTCCCACTGCATGGTACTTAGATGCAGAGATACATCACCACACTGCCACTGGGAAACTTTGAAGGATGAATTTCTGGGAACATTTGGGTTAGTAGGCAGGACAAAGGCACTTGACGCAACTTTGCAGGACATTGACACTATAGCATGGGGTGAATCACACCTATATGTCGCACCTGAACAACCCACATGGGAAACATGGGTACCAAGCATGATCAACTATCACAGCCTATCCCCAAAAGAAGGTAAGGATGATATACAAGCTATTTTTGACTCAGAATTTGATGGGATGCGCACAGTTACAAGATCTCTCAGGCTGCGAATGGGTAGCATTGAGACGCACCCCACGTTGGCTAAGATTGGGGGTGCAGATATAGGAGGAAGAGTTATCATATATCCAACAAGTCATACAACAAGGAAAAATCTTAATTCAATTCTCAACCACGCAAGTTATTACAAAAAGTTCTTTTGGGGGTATGCACTGATCACAACATCTCTAAAAGACTTACTTACAAAGGAGGCGTGGTTCTGTTGGGATGACATATGTCAGGAAAAAATGTCTTTCATTTTGAGGTACCTAGGTATCAAGCCTGTGTTAGGGGAGGATGCGCAGGAGGTGCAGGTGTTTAAACCAAGCATAGCAGGTATGCCAAGCACACAGGAGGTGTGAAAACTAGCCATTGGCACAATAAAATCTGGTAAAAAGAAAAATTTACCGTTGAAAGGAGCGGCTCGCTGGCATTTAATGGGGTGAATTTTGCGGATTTTTTACCGTTTATCTGATGGTAAGTTCTAGGTGAAGTTTACCCTACATTTGGATGACTGTAGGCATTATAAAAAGGGTAGGATAGCTCAGACAAGGGTTCCGTCTCACTTGCATAGCTTGTACTTATCGTCTTTGTCTCGAACGAACTTGAGTTGTAATATTTTTTGGGTATGCACTATCACTTTCATGTTTTATCAACCTCCTCCTTCTGATAGCAGCCACCCAAATTTGGGATTCATTTTCCACGCTAAGATGAAGACCACTAACCCTGTTGAACCCTAGACACCTGCAAACCCAGAAATTGAGGAAGTAATGGAGATTGGGTCTCAGGATGAAGAAGTGCTCTCGACGTCAGTCACAAGGAAGGGAAAAGAGAAAGCACAGGGCTCAGGGAAGCCCAAAAAAAATGCGAAATGGGCTGCGGGGAAGCCTAGGACTTCCCAAAGACATGCCAAGTTCCGTGAGAAACACCTATGGCTCAGGTTGCACAAGAGGAAGCCTAGCCTGCCAATCTGATGAAATGGTTCCCTCCCTTCATCCGACCGCACAGGCCCTTAGTGTGCACACCAAATAACCTCAATGACCTGATTACTTATGTGCAGATGCCACTAACCCTTGGAGAGGTCCCTGTCCTTAGTGACCCTTGCGGAAGGCTCCATGAGGTCAAATTCAGTGATCACAACTTGGCGAATTATGAAGCCTTCCCTGATTTGGACCTTTCGTTGTACTTTGACATGATTTATGCGAATGATGGGGTCACAGTCGCTCCTCAGTGCTGGGTATGTGGATTGCTCCGATCCAAGCTCTTGAACCTGCTTCGGATGCTCCACTTTGGCCACTACAATGTCACGAATCGGCTGGCCCGACAGTTGCTCGCCTTAATTCACAATGGCTGCATATGGATTCACGAGAGAGTCCCCATTGACGCTGCATTGGTTCATAGAATTATGGGCCTTCCCATGAATGGGCCGCACCCTCTGGAGTGTGTGGGAAAGAAATATGAGGGGGAAATCACTGAATATGTGCGTCAGACCTACCATGTGGAAAGGAATATGTGGGGCTTCATCATCAAATCTATGAGTGACCCTGCTACGCAGATGGGTGCCATGTTATTAGCATGCAAGATAATGTGAAAGTGCCAGGTCACAACCATCCCTGCTTATGTCATTCGGTTAGTAGGTCAATGTGCAAAGGGGGTCTGCCTCAATTGGGCCCAATACTTATGCAATGAGTTCTTGACCAACATCTACGAATCTCAAGAGTAGGGAAAAGCCTTTTTTTATGCCTGGATATTGTTCCTTATAGCCCTAGTCGCCTGGGAGGACCCTGCGGAGTCAGTCATCCCCGAGCTCACCGAAGATATGTGCGAAGGGGCTCGATATGCCCATTTGTGGGATTCCAAGGATGTGCAATGCATAGAGGATAACCAAGTCTTCTAGGTCCTCTTCCAGAGTAGCGTGGTAGCAGCCATCAATTCTCGACCTCGGCTGTCCCCAACAGTATATGACAGATAAAAATGTATTGCATCATTCCAAGTTACCATGCACAAAATTTAGATCCACGACCACAAGGATAAAATATGGACGTCACTTCCTTATATGGTAGTAGACGAGTAAATTGATAGTGTGATTGCGCTATGGCCTCCTGCCTAGAAGATAGGCTTCAAAACCAGTGCAAGGGGCACCACAGGTACTAGCACGACGCATGTGCTCCCTCCTGTTGTCATCAAGGATACTGGAGGCCCAAGCAAGAGTAGAAAGAAGGACTCAGGCGTAGCCGTAAAGAAGGACACATAGCCAAAGCAGACCACCAAGAAGGACATAAAGGCCGAAACCCAAGTCGATTCGCAGCCAGATCTGGGCACGAGGGAAGTAAACATCAGAGGTACCACCTCCCCATAGGGTACAAAGTGAACAAGCGAGCCTGTCAAGGGGCCCTGAAAGAAGCGGCACGCCCAGTGGAAGGAATGAGATGAGACAGTTACGTTGACTGAGGGAGATCTTGAACAAATTGTAGATGCAGTCACATTAGCCATAGAAGATAAATGGGTAGCTTTAGAGGAACAACAGAAGGTTGCGATAAACACCATCTAGGCCAAGCTTCGCACTCTGCAGTTAAAGACAGACACACTACCAACCAACGTGGTTCAGGTACAAACTCCCTTGACATCTTTCAGTACAGTGCTAGTTACAGAGGAAAGACATATCTGTTCCTTACCTAGCGCCTCCTTTCTGATCAGTCCACCTGACCAAGGAATACAACTCCAAGTAGGTGCAGGGGTGTAGTTGAATCTAGCCAAGCTACCCCACGAATCATTACAGGGTCTCCACACTGCTGTGTTTCAGGAGATTCACCATCGGGACCAGCAAGTACACCAACAACTCAATGTGGTTGAGCAGACCATCACACAGTAGAACGCAAAAGTGCTCCTCACTGTCGCGCAACAAGCAGAGCTTGAAAAATTGATCCACCAACTCTGCATGGAGGTTATAGAAGAGATCCCAGCCATAGCCACCCCACGGGCTAAAGTTGAAGGATTGGTCACAGCGTTGAAGGCTTCCAGGATGGAAATGCAGGTCATTAAGACGCAGTTGGAGTAGCAAATAATTGACTTACAGGCCAAATTGTAGCCCGAAACACCTTCGGAGGTACGAGCCTAGCGCATTGTGCTGGTGACCATGGCTACAAACACCATTACAGGGAATATTTCTCAGGATGCCTAGTTACTAGAGATAGCCATGCAGTTATGGACCAAGGTTCAGCGCGATCCGATCCTCTAGAAAATAAATCAGGACTTGTGGGAAAAGGAGGAAGCTTTCAAGCAGATCAAGGCTACATTAACCACCTTGGTTCCTGCACAACATTTGACCTGATTGAGGACCAACAACACCCTCCAAGATGAAATTAAGGAGCTTCAACATAACAAGCACATCATCGGAGAACGCTTGAAGCCTTGGGTTGTTGTAGCCCTCCAGCTCTCACGAGATGTTGATGTTGTTGTTAAGCGACTAAATCAGACATTGGAGAGGGTCATCGCTATGACAGAAGGACCAACATCATAGAAGCTCGTGGATATTTCACAGATCACTACTGCTCATATTCAAGAAGTGTTTCCCCTGCTGGTTGCAGCCGTCAATGAACTACACACGGAGGTGGAGACCCCACCACCACAGTGACTCGGGATGAGTCACAAGATTATGTTGCGGGACTGTTCGAACAAGGTCCTCCAAAGGCTACGAATTGGGATAGTTTTGAGTATTTTTGTTTATTTTTGGCATATTTTAGTCTAACACAGGGGTTTTGGGGTGGGTCAAAGCCCCAAAATCATTGTAATGGGTCAAAGAGTAGACCTAGAGTCTGTAAACCATGGTTTACTGACCACAGGAAAATTAGGCTAGATCGTTATAAATAGAAGGACATTTTGAGTCAATAAAAAGGCATGAATCAAGATTGGTGTGAATTACAACTTAGTAGATCTGTTTGGTTTATTAGGGGAAAGGAATCCTACTGGCTATGTGCGCAAATATGCTCAGTCCTGCTGTGTGCAGACCCTATTGTTGTGTGTGTAGGTTCAGTTTTGGGTATTGTAAAAGGATCTGAAGGATTAATGAAAGCAAAAGGTTGTTGGAATATCTGAATCTGTTAATGCGAATCTATGATATCTGCTATTTAATGCATGGTTCTATGTTAAGTTACGAAATTAACTATGTTATTTGCTTATGCTGTGTTGACATCTGATTTGGATCTATCTGTTACACTTTATGCAATAATATCTGTGATAGCTGCGTTATTGTTCTGTGAATTTATGATATGTTTATTACTGTGATTATAATTGGTATTGCACACGTGGATGCAAATAGATCTATGGATATGGGTTCTGTGATATACGATCTGGTAATTGTGAAGTCAAACGTAGCTCTGCTTGACTTACCTACCCTCTCCCAGGGTGCGGAAGCTTGGTTCCAGCACCCTCCCATACTGCTTTGGGTGAGACTTTGGCCTGCGCATGCAGGTCACTGCCGAAAGGGCTAGTAGTATAGGGGTTTGTTGGCAAACTTTAACCTCCGAACCTGGGTTAGGACCCCCTAAGCCAACACTTCCTTTTTGTCGACCTCAACACCTCTTTTCCAAAAAGGAAGCGGTACCTTGGATCACCCCTCCCCATGCAAAGGGACATCCTCGAGTAGCATTATGGGAGACATCATTGTCCATAGATGTCATCGATCCTCCTGACATTCGACTACAACAAAAGCTTTCATGTCAATATGGTATCGTACCTTACAACCATTGCACTTGAATTAGATCCATCAAAGACCTGTGCCTCCATAAGTGTCTCTATCAAACAATGCTTACACAGGAAGGTCCTAGCCAGTACATATGTGTAGATTGTGCAGCTACATTCCATACCAAGTTTACGCATATGGGTAGCACATTTTTTGGAACAGGGTCTCCTACAAGAAATGTGAATCTGGTCCATTTTTACATATTTTTTATTATATTTAGTCTAACGCAGGGGTTTTGGGGTGGGTCAAAGCCCCTAATGCATTGTAAGTGGGTCAAGGGTAGACCAAGTGTCCACAAACCATGGTTTGTGGACCATTGGATGCGTAGGCTAAATTAGAATAAGTAGTTGAACCTTTTTGAGTTGTAAGATAGACTTGAACTAATATTGGTGCGAATTGTGAATTAGTAGATCTGTTTTGGATTTTTGGGGAAATGAATCCTATTGGCTGTGTGCATAGAGATCCTAAGTCCTACTGTGTGCAGACCCTACTGCTGTGTGTGCAGGTTGGGTTTTGGGTATTTTAAAAGGATCTGAAGGATTAATGAATGTGGAAGGCTATTGAAATCTTTGAATCTATTGGATCTATGATATCTGATTATGTATGCTCAATGTTATTGATTTAAGTTGCGAAAATACTTGTGTTACTTGTTTATACTCCGATCAAGATCTATTATGGTATGCATAATTCTATATTGAGCTCTACAAGTAACTCTGCTAAGTACTTATGTTACATTGACAATTGATCTGAATCTGTTTACTAGACTTCATGTAAGAATAACTGCGATAGTTGCTTTATTTTCCTATATCTATTATTTTTTGAAATTATATATGGCATTGCGCACATGGATGTTAAGGGACTGATAGATTTGGGATCTGTAATATCCGATATGATATTTGAGAAGTAGAATACAGCTCTGCCTGACTTACCTGCCCTCTCCCAGGGTGCGGAAACCTGGTTCTAGCACCCTCCCATACTACTTCGGGTGAGACTTTGGCCTGCATAAGTAGGTCACTTCCAGAAGGCCCAGTAGTATAGGGGTTTGTTAGAAAACCTTAACCTCTGAACCTGGGTCAAGACCCCTCGAGCCAACAAATGTTTACGTTTCCAGGACCAGGAGCATTTTGAGAGAGGGATTGAGTAATGCCAAGGCTATACTAGAAACCTGAAAGAAAAGAAATTGATGACTGGTTCGAATGGCAAGTTCAGGAATTCATAGTAAAAGAAAACCACAATAAGAGGTTGACCACTGAAGAGTGGAAAAATAGGTATATTTTCATGGAGATCTACGACATATTTTTCGTAACCATTACGATCGAGCTCCTGGAGTGGCTCATGAGGTTGGTCGAATTTTAGAATTTTTGGAAGGATGACTGGGTCACACAATGGACACATGAATTGATCCAGCAGTTAGAGAAGGCTAATAAAACCATCACTCGCACCGTAGACCAGTGGGTGGACATTGTGCTAGGAGGATTCATGATGGAATTTTCTATCGATCAATTCATCTCCTACTCCAAAGTAGAGCGAAGGTTCTTCAAAGGATTTAGGGGTAAGTTTCCGAAGACTTTATCATTACTGATTAAGATATTACTATGCGAAAAAGGTATTCTGTGTAGCCACACCAAATGAATGACCTCTGATCTGGATGGGAGTACGACGCGAAGTGGAAAATAATATCAGACCAACCTAGAAGGAGGTAGATCTATCTACAACCCGATAAGAGAAGCAGGTGGGTAGAGTCCTCTAGCCACACCACTTTCAAACTAGCATAGGGGTAAGAATTCACCTATACCTCCACCACCAGAGGATGACATGCTTGCACACATGAAGTTTCTACCTTTAAGGGTGTGGGGGATGAAGACATGGAGCAGTTCTAGTTTGTCACAGAATCGGTATGGATTGCGTATAACATAGCTAGTGATGTGATGAATAGGGCATATCTGTCCCTTGCCTTTGAAGGAAGAGCTTTGGATTGGTACATGGGATACATCGGACAACATCCAAACTCAACCATTGAAGGGATCAAGAATGCCTTGAAAAAACAATTCAAGAAGCCTAAGTCCTTTTCTTAAATAGTGGTCGATCTAAAGGATTTCAAGCAAGGGTCTTCTGAGTCTGTATGGGAGGTCGATCAACGACTGAAGAAGGTGATTAGGGAAGGAGTATTTCAGTACGACAACAGAAAACACACAGAATTATTCATTGCTATGTTTCTACCTCACCTGCGCGTACCTATGGGTCACCAAACTTTCGAATCACTGGAAAAAGCCCTAGAGGTCACTATGAAGTTAGAAGTTGCATCTAGAGATGATACCCAACTAGGCATCTAGCAGATACAAAGACAACTAGAAGTGATGCACATGGAGATACAGAACCTGTGAAAGGAGCCGTCAAGGAGGCTAGCCCTAAAAGGTGGTGCATACGATGCAGGATGAATGGTCACACCAAGGATCACTGCCCTCTATTAACAGACTACATGCAGGCTGAGGGACCTAGTCCATTGCACCCTAGGGAAGTTGCAGGACCAAGTGGGTTGGTACTATGGTGTGATGATTGTCGCATTGCATGGCTGCACGACACAAATCACTGTCCCCGCCTTGCTGCGTACGTCCTAGAAGTAAAACAAAAATGGTCCAGGTTCTATAGGTCGGTAGGACATGATGAACAGAACTTCCAAACCTATTATTTGATGATTGATCGAGGGAATCCCTCCAGGGTGCAGTCAGATCTATCCTCACCAAGATCCCTCTCGAGTGCAAGGGGCTCCCCAGCAAGGGGCAAGGGAGGTGGAAGAGGTGGGAGTGCAGGTTTGGGACGAGGGAAACTCATCTGTCATAACTGTGGAGAGGTAGGGCACTTTTCCAGGGACTGTCCAAACCCTAAAAGACAATCATGCCCGTATTGTAGGTAGCTGGACCATGTGATTGAACACTGTCTATTCTTGATAGCGAAGATGCAGGAAAAGCAGCCGACACCTACGTAGAATGTGTAGAGGGTTAAGGCCAAGCTATGAGACAAAGATCCAATAGTGAATTTCATATCACGCAGTGCGATCGAGCCTCTGATCCGACCAGTAGTTAGCAAACAGGAAGGTTTGGATCTAAAAAAGGAGAAAGAAACATTTTTCGCAGCTCGCAACGACTTTACTGAGGCAGAAGTGTCTACTTCACAGTAGCCCGAGGACGTCAAGGCAGATGAGGAGGTCAAACCCTTTTTACATGCATGTATGAAGCTGATACACACCCAAAGGTTGTGGAAAATCATCAGGCATTAATAGATAGTTGCGCAAAATGACCTATCCTCCCTCTGGAAGTCAAGGACGTACACAAACTCTATGGGGATAAGAAATGCACCGGTAGGGAGATGCAGTTGACTGCGCAGATCAGTGATTACAAGATGGATCAAGTTATTTTGGACCTAAGGTCAGATGCGAATGTATTACCTAAATAGACTTGGCAATGAATAGGGGAGCCTAAGTTAGAATGGTGTACTATCCAACTGTGTATGGCCAATCAACAGAAGATCATTCCATTGGGAAGACTATCGAAGATTGTGGTGGATATCGCAGGGGTTAATGTCCAGGCTGACTTTGAAGTAATTCAGATTGTCGAAGATGTGGACCCCTACCCTATGCTCCTAGGCTTGGATTAGGCCATCGATATGGGAGGAATCATTAAGATAAAGAATCGAATCATGGTATTCGATAATAACAGTACAAGGGTAATAGTACCATTAGATCCGACAGAAGGTGAACGATACACAGAACTAGTGTGTGGCAAAGAGGATGTGGATCATATCTATAAGTTGACTGCGCAAGATGAGGATTGGATCAACCCCACGGTGGAGGGGGTACTCTGTTGGGAAAAGGATAGTGAATGTTTCTCTGACTCTGATGGGGAGGTAGAGAATTGGAAAAATCGGTTACATGATGTATCTGCACTGCAATGTCTTCAGATCATGAAGAAATTCTGATGCATCTCCTCAAACGTAAGAGATTTACCTTATTTCAATGGTTTTGGTAATTTTAGGAACTTTTTGCGGGCATTCGAAGCCGAGGTTCCCCAAGAAAAACGGCTATGGGCCTGTAAGCTGACCATGCATGGATCACCTGCGCAATGGTGGGTAACGCATGAGGAGGAATTCTAGGATTGGGAGGAGTGTTGAAATATGATGATCCTATGATTTGAGGCCCCATCCGATGTGAAAATCAAAATGTTCCTTGGACTCAAAGATCCACGCAAATATCTATTCACTTTCATAAAGGAATGGTGCGATAGAACTGCCCAGGAGTGGGTTCATCTGCTTATTCATGCCCTGGGACCACTTCCCACTGCATGGTACTTAGATGCGGAGCTCCATCGGTGCACCCACCACTGGGAGACTTTGAGGGATGATTATTCAAGAACATTTGGATTAATAGGTGGGACAAAGGTGCTTGGCGCAGCTCTACAGAACATTGACACTGTCACATGGGGTGAATCTCACCTGTGTATTGCACTTGAAATACCCAATCGGGAGCCGTGGACACCAAGCATGATCAAATATTGCAGCCTAGATCCAAAAGAAGGTAAGAATGATCCACGAGAGGGTCTAGGCTCAAAATCGAATAGGGTGCACATGGTTACCGGACCACTCGGGCTATGAATGGATAGCATTGAGATGCACCCCATGGTGGAAAAAATTGGGGATGAAAATATTATATATCTGCCAGCTCCCACACCAAAGCAGTAGTTGCGCTCACTTCTTAGCCACATAGGTTATTACAGAAATTTTATTTGGAAATATGCAGTGATCATAGCACTGCTGAAAGATTTGCTCACGAAGGTGGCCAGGTTCTGTTGTGACGACACAAGACGAGCGAACATACCTTTGGGTTTGAATTAATTACAGCTTAAGCCTGTGTTGGGGGAAGATTCGCAGGAGGTGCAGGAGTTTGAACCAAGCATAGCAGGGATGCCAAGCACACAGGAGGTGCGAAAACTAGTCGTTGGCATAGTAACCTCTGGTAAAAATAAAACGTTACTGTTAAAAGGAGCTGTCTGCTGGAATTTAATGAGGCATATTTTGAGGATTTTTTCCCATTTACCTGATGGTAAGTTCCAATTCAAGTTTACCCTACTGTTGGATTCCCACAAATGCTATAAAAAGGGCTAGATAGCTCAAACAAGGGTTCCATCTCACTTGCATAACTTGTCCCTATCCTCTTTATCTCGAGCGAGCCTGAGTTGTAAGATTTTTAGGGTTTTCACTGTGCCTCTCATGTCAGATCAACCCCCCCCTACTGATAGTAGCCACCAAGAGTTGGGATTCATTTTCCGTGCTAGGATGAGAGCCACTAACCTAGCTGAGCCCTCGGCACCTACAGCCCTAGAAGTTGAGGAAGTGATGGAGATCGGGTTTGAGGATGAAGAAGTTACCTCAATTCTGGTTACAGGTAAGGGAAAAGAGTAGGCACAGGGCTCAAGGATGCCCCCCAAAGCTACAAAATGGGCTTCAAGGAAGCCTAGGACCTCTCCAAGGCATGCCAAGTCCCCGTGAGCAACGTGTCAAGCTCAGGCTATGCAGGAGGAAGCCTTGCCTACCAATCTGATCAACTAGTTACCTCCCTTCATCGACCCTCATAGGCCCTCGACGCACACACCAAAGAACCTTGATGGCCTGGTTACCTATCTGTAGATGCCGCTAACCCCGAGAGAAGTCCCTGTCCTGAGTGACCCCTATGGGAAGCTCCATTAAGTTAAATTCGATGATCACGACTGGTCAAATTACGAAGCCTTCCATGAGCTGACCCCCACACTCTACTTCGACAAAATTTATGCAGATGATGGGGTCATAGTCATTCCTCAGTGCTAGGTAAGTGGATTGGACAGATTCGAGATCTTTTACCTGTTGTGTATGCCCCACTTTGGCCATTACAACGTCATGGATCGACTGGCTCGACATCTACTTGCCCTAATTCATAATGGCTACCTCTAGATTTGGGATAGGGTCCCCATAGATGTTGCATTGGTTCATAGAATCACGGGCCTCCCCATGAACAGGCCACACCCTCTGGATCGTGTGGGAAAGAAATATGAAGGGGACACCACTAAATATGTGCCTAAGACCTTTCATGTGGAAAGGAATATGTGGGGCTTCGTCATAAAATCCATCAGCGACCCGGCTATGTAGATGGGTACCATATTACTACCCGGCAAGCTAATGCGAAAGCGCCAGGTCCCAACCATCCTTGCCTATGTCATTCGGCTAGCCGGTCAATGTGCGAAGGGGGTCTGCCTCAATTGGGCCCAATACTTATGCAACGAGTTCTTAGCCAACGTCTTCGAATCACAGGAGTAGGGAAAGCCTTCTATTATGCTCAGATACTATTTCTTATATCCCTTATTACCTGGGAAACCCCTGCGGAGTTGGTCCTCCCCAAGCTCCCTCCAGATATGTGCGAAGGGGCCTGATATTCCCATTTGTGGGATTCCAAGGATGCACAATGCATAGAAGATAACCAAGTCTTCTGGGTCCTCTTCTAGAGTATTGTGGGGGTAGCCATTAATTCTCGGCCTCGGTTGTCCCCCATAGTATATGAAAAGTACAAGAGTATCACAGCATTCCAGGTTACCATGAACAACATTCAGATCTATAGCCACAAGGATAAAACCTATATTTCACTTCCTTATATGGTCATGGACAAAGAAATTGACAATGTCATTGCGCTATGGCCTCCCACCTGGAAGATAGGCTTCAAAACTAGTGCAAGGGGCACCGCTGGTACTATCACGACGTAGGTACCACCATATGTTATCACCAAGGAGACTGGAAGCATAGGGAAAGACTTCGGCGCAGTCACGAAAAAGGACATACTACCTACGCAGAGCACCATGAAGAACATCGAGGCTGAGACCCAAGTTGATTCACATCTAGGAACAGAGGAAGTGACTTTTGAGGTACGAAGTGAATAGGCGAGCCTATCAAGGGACCTCAAAAAAACTGGCATGCCTTGCGAAAGGAACGAGATTAGATGGTTAAGTTGACAGATGGAGATCTCGAACAAATCGCAAATGCCATCACAGTAGACACAGAAGAAAAATGGGTTTCTTAAGAGGAGCACCATAAGGCTACGATCAGCTCTATCCAGGAAGAGCTTCAAACCTTGCAGCTAAAAATAGACACCATATAGATTAGCATGGTTCATGGACAAATTCCCTTAGCATCTAGCAGTATAGTGCTAGCCACGGAAGAAATCCATCTTTGTCCCTTACCTAGCACCGACCTTGCGATCAATTCATCGGACCAAGAGATCCAGCTCCAAGCAGGTACAAGGGTGTAGTTGAATCTTTCCAAGATACCCCACACAGCATTACAGGGTCTCCACACTGCAGTGTTTCAGGAGATTCACCACCGAGACCAAAAAGTACACCACCAACTGGGTATGGCCAAACAGACCATCGCACACCAAAACGCGGAGGTACTGTTTTTAGTCGCGCAACAAGCAGAGCTTGAAACTCTGATCCACCAGCTCTGCATAAAGGTTACATAACCAATACTATTCGTAGCCACCCCGCGGGCTGAAGTGGAAGGATTGGTTGCAACATTGAAGGCTTCTAGGGAGAAAATGCAAGTTATTAAGACACAGTTGGAGCAGAAAATCTCTGACTTACAATCCAAACTGCAGCCCAAAACACCCTTGGAGGTACGAGCCCAACGCGCTGCTCTAGTGACCGAGGCTACCAACACCATTACAGGACAGATTGCTCAAGTCGCCCAGTTACTCGAGGATCCCATGTAGCTTTGGACCAAGATCCAGTGCGATCCGGTCCTCCGGAAAATAAATGACGACTTGCAACAGAAGGAGGAAGCTTTCAAGCAGATCGAGGCTACATTACCTACCTTGGTCCTTACACAGTGTTTGGTGCGATTATGGACCAGCAACACTCTCCAAGATGAGATCAAGGGACTCTACCATAAGAAGCATGTTATTGGAGAACGCTTGAAGCCTTGGGTTGTTGCAGCCGTCTAGCTCTCACAGGATGTTGATGGGGATGTGAAAAGCCTAAACCAGAAACTGGAGAGTGTCATGACTGCGATAGAGGGACTGACCTCATAGAAGCTTGTAGATATTGTGCAGAGCGTTGCTGCCCAGAGTCAAGAAGTGTTGCCCCCGTTGGTCACAGTTGTTAATGCACTGTGCGGGTAGGTGGAGACCCCACCACCACAGTGACTCGGGACGAGTCACAAGATGGTGTTGGGGGATTGTTGGAATAGGGTCACCGACAAGAACTGTGAATCTGGTCCATTTTTGTATATTTTTTATTATATTTAGTCTAACATAGGGGTTTTGGGGTGGGTCAAAGCCCCTAATGCATTATAAGTGGGTCAAGGGTAGACCAAGTGTTATAGCATCATTTTTCACCCTCATGTGATTCATGATTGTCTTTTTGGCCTTGGGCACCCATTCCCACAGACTTGAATAAATTTCATGAAAAACAGTGTTTAAAATCCCATATGCGGATATGCCCAGACTTTTCCGCATGTATACACGAGTCCAAAGATACTTTTCCGTGTATGCCATTAAAATCATTAAATATATATATATATATATATATATATATATATATATATATATATATCCCTATTTTTGAGGCTAGGTTGATGGTTATTCCCATAATTTAACCACCCCAGCCCATGGCCAACTGTTTCCAACTGATTGAAACTACTTTGAGGGAGTATAAAAGCCCCTCATATGCATGGCCTAAGAGAGGGAGAAAAATTATAGACATTATACTCTGTTGGAGCCTGATTCAAGTCTAATTTCCCATGCCTCCTGCACTTCCCAGGTTTTTACAGGAAACCCTTGTTTCCTGGAGATGTTCATCAGGTTATATGTCATCTCGTGTGCACAAGTATTGGAATAATCCTAGCGAGGCAAGGGCGGGACGAATCCGGACGATGGTCTGTTCGAAGATCGTGGAAGGATTCAGGTGATCTCTCCACCTTTCTATTATTGTACATGATGTTCGTAATGAAGAAGAACCATCTTGTTTCTGAATTCACATGTTAATATCTGCTTATATATGTGAAAAGACTGTTAATTAAACATTTATTATTGTTTATATGATGTTTGACATGGATTATACTGACATTCAGGAAAGATATATGTTGTACAACTAGATTTCCGTGCACGTTTCTTCTTGATTTTCAGGTTGAAGAGGAAGAAGAGTTGCTGGGGGTTTGGACCCTGTGGGATCTACATCAAACGTAGGATATACGGGTGATTTCTACAATCTATAATATCTAGTTTTTAGCATACAAATTTGGTTGTGTGAATCCTTCTTGAATAGCATGCCCCGATCTGTGGAGGTTTTTGACCGAACGACCTCTAGGGAGTTATTTCCTGAAACAGAACTGGCGACTCCACTGGGGATCGCATTCTTGTGATTCCCCTGTTGGGTGGTTTCAGCTATTTTCAAGGTTCCCGACAGTTTTAATCATTATTTCCAGTCCAGTTAGTTTTTTCTCAGTCGGACTAAAGACCTAGTTCTTCGGCCAGGCTTGATCAATTTTATTTTTCATTATTTGCTTTTCCATACGCTATTTTTTCTATACACAGTCGCGTATACATGCAGGTTCTATCAAAGGAAGTAGCGTATACGCGGTTTTCCTTTGCTAAAGGTGTGTATGCACGCCTGTTTCAAAGCTGCTGAGTAGCGTATGCCTGAGAAAATTTTGAAATTTTTTATTTTTTGACTTTTTGGTCTTGTCTCCCTGTGGTGACCTGTCTCTGCAGTGTCCCTTTAGCCTCTGGATTATGTTGAAAGTGGTTATTAGTCTTTTTCTCTCTTGTTTGGTTGAAGACTAGCTCATTTGGAAAATCTTGTTTTTTTTTAGTGTTTTCATTTCTGGTTCGAGTACCAAGATCTCTTTTTGGAGATTCTTGGTTGTTCTGCTTAATCAGGATAGAGAGCTCCTGCTCATATGCTCTTTCCTAACTTTATGTCTTACTTTTCACTTTGATGTTTGCCTACTTTTTGGTTGGTTTTCTTGAGTTCATCTGACTAGGTCTTCTTGCAATTTTTTGAAGAGTCATTTTTGGTTCTTTGAAGTTTTGTTTGCTGCAAGATTGTGCTATTATTCTGGGCTGAGTTACTGAGTTTCTTGTCTTCCTTTTGCTCGTATAAATCTTGCTACTAAGTGGCACTATAAGATTTGGAGCATTTTTGTTGAAGTTTTGCTTGAAATTCAAAGATTGTTTGGCTTGGTAATTGGATAGTTTTCTTAGTCTCTTTGAAGTCTTCTTTTTATAAAATTCAAAAGCTCAAAAACATTTTGTTTTGCCATTGCTTTTGTTTTTCATTTTTGTTTTGGTTTCTTTTCATCTTTTGAAGCCTTGTTGAGATGTTTACCTTCGGTTTCTGACTTGATTTGGGAAGGGAATTTTCGTTGGTTTCTTTCTCTTATTTCAAGCATATTTTGGCGTCTTTATACTGAGAGTTTCTGATTTGGGAACTAGCTTTGTGGACAGCCAGAAAAGTGATAGAACTGAGGGATTCTTGGAAATTTCTCTTTGCTTTGTTAGATTTTTCATCTTAGAGTTGGAATGCTCTTAGTAATTTGCATTAGGTGCACTTGAACATTTGTAGTCTTTTTCATAAATTTTGTGAGTGTGAGGTTTGACATATGAAAAGGAAAAATAGTCTCGTAGAACCCGTGTAGAAATTTATTTTCATCAAAAGGAAATTACTGCATCTGCATGTAGTTTGGTTTTCATTAATTTCTTTTCTGCGTCATAAAACATCACGAGTTTCATTTCCATATTCCCTTGACTTAATATAATAGCCAACTAAAATAAGCGCAATAATTTAAAAACAACTAGCAAGTTTTTTATTAAGTGATATATATCAACTAGCTAGGTTGTAGGGCCTTGGATTAGGTGAGTGGAGAGTTAACTCTCCAAGGCCGCTCAAACCAAAACATAGAAGTTTATTAAATGAGCAAAATCCAACACCGTTAGGTGGACCGGGAAAGCTCTCCTCCAGAGAGTCAAGCGTGAGGGAAAGTGAAGGTTGAGAAGAGAGATACCCCCTCTCTGATTTGCTGGATCTTGCCTTAAGACCGTTCCGCCCAGCTGCTGACACGGATTGGTGCCCTTAGTTGCCATTCCTAGGTATCACACAGGTGACTGCGGGGGGGAATACCCGTGTTACCTGAGGCAGATGTCGTATCACTTCCAGCAGTACTTCTGGAGGGTGCCCCGGCGAATCTTGGGTACTTGCACTGGCAAAGGCTGTTTTTAGGAGGTTGGCGTAACTGTTTTTGTTACCTTCACTAGTAGGCCTGGGCCGTCATTATCCCAGACTACTTTCGGGAGGTCCTATTTTTCGCTTTCTCGTATTTTTGTGTCCGGTCCTAATCACCCGGAGCGGAAATACCTGAAGGCTACTTACTTGGTTGCATCTTAGGGATTTTTTTAGTGAGTGCTCTTTTCTCCTAGCTTGCTTAGTTTTATACTTTTTTGAGTCTAATTAATCTGTTAAAGTGGTTGATCAAGCACCTCGTCGATCGAGGAGAGTTCGGGGGTTATCTCCCGAAAGTGTTGAGCCTTCTTCAAGAAGGCATAGGAGTAATATAGCAGGTGAATATCACTCTGTGGTATCTGAGGCTGCAGAGAGAGATTCTCCGCTAGGGCTTGAAGGTTCTGTAGTTGGTTCTGGTGTTCGTTCCAAGAGGAGCACTCCGCTCACCTCGAGAGTCTTATTTCCAGGAGAAGCAGAAGAAGAAGTAGAAGTAGAGGAAGTACCTTAGCCTCCTAAGTCACTTCCATCTCCTCTTCCTTCTAATTCTCCATTTTTTTTTAGTACATCGGACCTAAGTCTACAAGACCATAAATTCCTTATCCATCTTATTCATACCTTTCGATGGCCACGACTGGGAACGCGGATTCGGCTGTGAGTGCTGCAAGCATTCAGACTCCTGCTTCGATAGAAGGAGGAGGCACAATTGCTATATCTTTAATTGCTTCTAGTACTGCTGTGTTTGGCTCTGGCTTCACCCAAGCACAAGCTTCTCAATCTGGTCCCTTTGTTTTGGAATGCCCATTAGTGGGATTCCTTCGTTTTCCTTTTCCACTGCTGCAGCTGCATCTACACCCATGTCCTCCATGGCTAGTGGGTCAGCTTCTTTTCAAGGGTTCCCCTTCAGAAGTGGGCATATTCCTAGTTCGAATCCTTCCTTAGGATATTTTCCTTTTACTTCTCAGACTCAGAGTTTTAATCCTTGGTCTGGAGGTCAGAGTTCAACTACCTTTACAAGTTGGAACCCTATGTTTACAGCAGTGGGGGCAGGGAATCAGTTTCTTGCTGGTCAACAAGGGAATGTTCCATTCCCTTCATCGAGTGCTTATCAGACTTTTTCCCCTTTTTCTAACACTTGGAACCCCTATCAGGGGGTTTCCTCTTCATTCACTACTTTAGTGGGGGGAACTGGTCTGGTCTATGGTAACTCTACGTTGGGAGGGGGTCCTTCTCCAAATTCTGGGTCACAAGGATTGTCCTATGGCCCAACATTTTCTACGAGTTCTTTCTAGCAACTTGGTGCCTCATCAAATCCAGGTTATTATTTTCATAATGTTGGGAATCCATCCCACCAAAGATGGAATTCTCAGGCCCCTCCTCGTTTACCTTTTCTGGCAACTTTAAACTTGCCAGATTTATTGAAATTGACAAATGATCCAATTCGATATAGTCCGGGGTGGCCTCTGGTTCCTACCAAACTACCTTCAGGCATTCTAAAGTTTGAAGGCAAGAATGGAGAGGACCCGGCTGATCATATCACCACTTTCCATCTATGGTGTTCATCTAACTCCCTGATCGAGGATTCGATTAGGTTGAGGTTGTTTCAATGCACCTTGATTGGAAATGCTGCCAAGTGGTACATTGAGTTAACTGGGGGCAGTTTTGCTACTTTTGGAGATCTGGCTACTATATTTCTAAATCATTTCCAGTTGCCTGTCCATTATGATGTCGAGACTGAACTCCTAACTAATTTTAAGCAGGACAAGGCAACCCACATTTCTGATCATATTCAGGAATGGCGGAGAAGGAAGAGGCTCATTAAAGCTTATATTCTGGAAGAATTTCTCTTGGAATGGTTTTTGAAATCTCTGTAGGCAGATATTTCTAAGGATGTATCCCTGTCAGGGGTATTTTCTGAGGAGCAGGCTATTTTCAGGGCCCAACAGCTTGAATTGATATATTCTCATTCTGGTGTCCTTCATAAATATTTTCCTAATGCTCCTTGCTCCAAATTAGACATATCCAAGACTAAACCCGGTCCTCATGGTGATGGACTTATTGGGTCGATCAATAGTGGTGTAGCTAACCTGCTTAGTCAATTGCAACAGTTGTCTATACAATCTGCTTCTTCTGGTCAGGCTGTGCCTGCTAAGTCTTTGCCTTCTCAATATTTGTTGGTAAATGCCGTTCAGACTTCCAACCCTAAAGGAAATCAACAATCCGAAGGGAAGAAGAAGGGACAAAATAATAATAATAAAAAGGGAAAGGATGGGAAGGGTAATGCAAATAAATCCAACGAGCATGTTGGTGATGGTCCAAAGGATAAAAAAGAAAGTTAAGTTTCCATGCAAGTTATGTATTGGAGACCATCTTACTCACCTTTGCCCTAAAATTTAGGATGAGCAGCGCTTGTTAGCTCAGCAGGGTTCTGCCAGTTCCCAGGCTGTGTTGACAAACCCTTTTCCCCAAGGGCAATAGCTAGGTGTTGGTGCAAATCAAAATACTGGGGCTTCCTCTGGGGGCACCCAGGAAGGGGAAAATCTGTCAAACATATACATGATGAGTGCCCACGTGGATATCGCCACGAGATCCTGTGATTATGGTGAAGCTGAGTCTTCGAAAGCCAAGGGTGCTCCCGATGGTACTGAGCCGCTTCATATTACGAGGCCTAATGTTGAGCCTATACCTCGGATGCCAAAAGCATCTACTAAGCATACGATGATTAATCCAAATGCCAGGGCTGCCCAGAACTACTCCGTTGTAGAAGATTTGGCGCAGAGCCCTTGTGCTTTGTCTGCTCTTGAGGTGCTCCAGTCTTGCCCAACTCAACGCAGTGCTTTGCTCACTTCTATTGGGGTGGTCGATCCAAAGAACTCTCTTGTGATTACATTTGATATGTCTAATTTTAAAAAGAGACTCCCGCATTATATGGCTTTTCATATCAAATCATCGTTTCGGAAATTCAATATCTTTCGTACGGTCGTTGATGAGGGTGCTTCCTCATGTGTGATGTCTCTCGCATGTTGGAAGGGAATTGGATCTCCCGCAGCTGTTCCATCTGCTACTCTTCTGACTGCATTTGATGGTCATTCTCACAGACCGCATGGTATTATCCCAGCTTTGCCCATCTGTGTTGGGGGGAAAACTATAAATATAGAGGTTGAGATAGTTGATGCAAGCTTAGACTCCAACCTTTTGTTGGGGAGAAACTGGATTTATGTGATGGATTCCATTGCATCCTCATTATTTCAGATTATTTGTTTCCCTCACGAAGGGAGGATTGTTACAGTTGATCAATTGGACTATTCTCTGGTAGACCCAAATGCATCTACTGACTCAACTATTCCAAAGGTGGATAATGCTAAGCCGCCTATTGAGAATTTAGGAGTTGGAATTTATTCTTCTTTGATGGGTACTTTTGATATTCCACCTCCTACCATTCATATAAATGAAATTTCATCCTCCAGAGCTCCTATTCGAAGAGATTTCTTTAGAACTCATTATTTTTCGGATCCTTGGACCTTACCTTCCCCTACCTCCACATTAGCGGAAGGTCAAGTGGGTGGAATGGAATTTTCGATGTCTGCAGCTGAGATTACTTATCAATCTATTGTTGACTCTGCAGAGTCCATTCCAGCTTCTCTTTCTCCAGAGGAGTTGGATGGCGATGTGGCTCTGGCTTCGACACTTAGTTCTTCTTCCACCCAGGATTTCCTTGATACCACTCTTCCATCTGAAGAGGCCATCATGGAAGCTATGACTGGTATAGATAGACCGTGGGATGATTTGCATCATCGGTCTTACTTTTTACTTGATTTGAGCGAAGTTGAATCAAGTTTTCCAAGTCCTTTGTCTCCTGGTCCTGTTCACCCAGTCCTGAACCCTTTAGCACCAACACAGGTATATGCTAAAGGGAACATGGCTGTGATTTCTCCAACTATCCCAGTGAACATTTCTAGGGATCCCAATGTTATAGAGAATGTCTTCATCGGAGCTGAATGTTCCCCTGAAGAGATTCAGATTTACACCGATCTCTTTAAAGAGTTTAGGGATGTGTTCGCTTGGTCTTATGAGGAAATGCCTGGTATAGATCCATCTATTGTCCAGCATGAGATCAAGACTTACGAAAATGCTAAGCCTGTGAGGCAAAAGCTTCGTCCGGTCAATCCTAGGAAGGCTGCAGCTATCAAAGCCGAGGTGGAGAAGTTGCTCAAGGCGGGATTTATTTTCCCTGTTCCTTTGACAGAGTGGGTTTCGAATCCTGTTCCAGTGGATAAGAAACAAGGAAAAATTGAAGTTTGCATTGACTTCAGAGACCTTAATAAAGCATGTCCAAAAGATAATTACCCCACGCCTTTTATAGATCAGATTATCGATGAGTGTGCCGGTAATGAGATTTTCTCCTTCATGTATGGTTTCTCCGGATATAATCAGATTACTATCCGTTCTAAAGATCAGCATAAGACTGCCTTTATTTGTCCCTGGGGTACTTTTTCTTGCAAGAAGATGCCTTTTGGTCTTAAAAATGCTAGGGCTACTTTTCAGCAGGCCATGTCATATGCTTTCCACGACATTAAACATATTATCGAGGCGTATTTGGATGATTTAGCTGCTCGTTCTCGAAAGAGAATGGATCATCCTGCTCACCTCCGTCAAGTATTTGAACGATGTCGTTTCTACAAGATTAGGTTGAATCCGAACAAGTGTGTTTTCGCGGTCACATCCGGTCGGTTATTGGGATTCATTGTGTCTAGGGAAGGGATTAGGGTAGATCCCTTCAAGGTTGAGGCAATACTTCGGTTGCCTCCCCCGTCTTCTATTCGTCAACTTCAAAGTCTACAAGGAAAGTCTAATTTTCTTCGGAGATTTATCGTAAATTATGCTGAAGTTACCAAGGGATTTATGAGATTGTTGAAGAAGGGAGTTCCATTATTTTGGGATGACTTCGCTCAGCGCTCATTCGATGCTTTGAAAAAATCATTGACCTCTGCTCCTATATTGAGTCCACCTGATTATAGCAGGGATTTCCTTTTGTATCTTGCAGCAGCAGAATCTACCATTGGTATGGTTCTGGTTCAGGAGGATGATGCTCTTACAGAGCATGTTATATACTATCTTAGTCGAGGCTTGGTAGGACCTGAACTCCAGTATACTCCGATAGAGAAACTAGCTTTAGCAGCTGTTCATGCTGTACAGTGACTCAGACATTATATTCTTCTACGAAAAACTTATGTTTTGGCAGCAGCCAATCCATTTTAGTTTGTTCTTAGTAGGTGAGTGATTGGGGGCAAATACAATAGGTGGATTGTGATTTTGCAGGAATTTGATCTTGAGTTTATGTCTGCCAAGTCCAAGAAATCATTAGTTTTCGCGGAATTAATCTCTGAGTTGCCCTCTTGAGAAGAGATAGTCTATGATGAATCCTTCCCGGATGAACATTTGTTTCTTATCTCTCCACAGGATCCTTGGTATGGAGATATCATTGTGTATCTTCAGACTACGAAGTTTCCCTCTACTTTTTCGAAAGATGAGCGCCGTAAGTTGCGTCACTTGGCTAAAAATTACTTAATTATTGGTGATGCTTTATACCGTCGAGGGGTTGATTCAATCCTGAGACGTTGCTTAACTCTCGAAGAAGCTGAGGCTGTGCTGAATGATTGCCACAGTGGAGCTTGTGGTGGTCATTTATCTGGGCTTGCTACAGCCCAAAAGATCTTGCGTGCTAGGTAATTTTGGCCTTCGATTTTCAAATATTGTATGGAGTCGGTCAAAAAGTGTCATCCATGTCAAGTTTATACTCGAAAAATGTGCACTCATCCAGCTCCGCTTTTTCCAGTCATTACTGTCGGTCCCTTTACAAAGTGGGGTATTGATTATACTACTTGTAACCCGCCTTCGGCTAAAGGTCACAAGTACATTATTGTAGCAGTAGACTACTTTACGAAGTGGGTCGAGGCTATGCCTACTTTTGGGAATGATGGTGAGACTGCAACTCTTTTTCTTTTCAACCAGGTTATTTCTCGTTTTGGTATTCCTAGAGAGATTGTCACTGATCATGGCAGTCATTTTCAGAATAGCATGATGGCTGAGTTGGCTCTAAAATTAGGTTTCCGGCAGGAGCATTCATCTCCGTATTATCCTCAGGCCAATGGGCAAGTGGAAGCCGTGAACAAATCCTTGAAGACCATTCTTCAAAGGACAATTAATAAAGCTCGATCCAACTGGCATATCATGCTGTATCCTGCACTTTGGGCATACAGGACGTTAGTGAAAACTGCAACTGGCTTTACTCCATTTCAACTAGTTTACGGGCTAGAATCCATATTTCCCATTGAATGTGAGATTCCTTCTCTTAAGTTATCTGTTGAGCTTCTTCCTGACACTTCTAGTCTTGAAGAACGTCTCCTTCATTTGGAACATCTTGACGAGCAATGTCGCGATGCCGCCATGATGAATGAGGCGCATAAGAAATGAGTCAAAGTTCAGTACGATAAGGCGGTCAAACCTAGGGTTTTCTCGGAAGGCGACCTCATTTTGGTCTATGCCCAAGAGAAGGATGCCCTGGGTGTAGGAAAGTCTAAGTCTATGTGGTATGGCCCCTTCATCGTTAAAAAAGTCCTTAAAAAAGGACCATATGCCTTGGTTGATTTTGAAGGAAATGAGTTGGAAGAGCCCAGAAATGGGCTCTATTTGAAAAGGTATTATGCCTAGGCTTCGGCCTGGAATTTTGCTTTTGTATATAGTAGTTTTTATTTTGTACATGTCTGGTTTTTAGGTCTTTCATGTGATGGTGATGTTTTTGATCTACTTTGGCAGGTTGTGTCGAATGTCATGAGTCATTATGGTTTCGCCGATGGTGCTAGTAGACACACCCGGAACTTGGCTTCCGCAACTTGGGTGCTTCATTATCCATCCAGTCAGCTGTTAGTATCAAGAGGAGTCTGCATTGGTCCTGCTTCCAATAATGTAGCAGAGTACATTGTAGTTATTTATCTACTCTCAGAGGCCATATCTTTGGGTGTTGATTCATTGGTAATTTTCTTGGACTCCCAGCTGGTGGTGTCACAGTTTAACAATACTTATTGGGTTCGAGATCCATTCTTACTCTGGTTGTTTTTGAGGGTACGTTTGTTACAATGATCATTTAAGTTTTTAACATTCATTCATATTCCTCGTATAGACAATTGGATGGCAGACTCATTAGCTAATCAAGCAATTGATTGGCATGTTAATCATTCCATACATTAAAATTTAATCATCAAAAACATCATGCATTTTTTATACATTTGTCACATCGCATCATAAATCGCTGTATATATATATCATCAGAGTGTTCAAAAACCTATACAAAATTTGGATCCATAAGTCATAAAAAATTAGGGCTTATGCCCGATCATGTTCAGTATAAAAAGTATACAGTCATCCAGTAATCATGTCTATCTACTCCTGTGGTCCCTGCCCAATATTCGTGTTCCTATAGAACATGATCGCAGTAGCGACACGGCGGAATAATCACACCCAGTCACATGGTACTCCCACTACCCATCTCTGGATAGCCTCAGGTAGATCTTCCACAACAGCCATAGGCACTTGGTGAGTCAAACCCTCCAAGTTCCTCTGAATAGCATGGAGGGTCCTGCCTGGGTCTTCAGTATCTGCCTTGCCTCTGCGGCGCTTGTGCCATGGGTAGCCCTCAGGACGGACTGGTCAAATATCTGTATCATGGTCATCATAATATTGTAAGTCATTTTGAATCCAATTAAAAACATGTTTTGTTTTCACATTTTTTCACATATATGAAAAAAAAATCATAAAAATCATAAAAAATTTCAATCTCGTTGATTGTGCCCCATGCCGCGCCAGGTGGAAGGACGAGGTCTGGATCACCGCGGAAATCCATCCCGGCATAGGGGTAGTATTCCACTTCTATGACTTGTTCCTCCCACCATTGGAAGAACTCATCATCCCAGGTGGTTCGGGGAACTTCACTTCCCCCCAATCTCTTCATCAGATCAGCCCATCGAGCAATTCTTGGGTCTCTAGGGCTGTCGATTGAGGAGATCACTTTGGGTCGAAGCCCAGGAATCTTCTCAAAGAAGAATCTCATCAAAATGGTTCCATACCTGAAATGATTTGTTTTAGCTTTCCGGATGGAGGTCAGTTGTTTCTTCATGTTGATTAACAGAGGTGTACACCAATCATACAAGTGAGCTAGGCATTCCACAGCTATGCTCATCTGGGTCCTGGATGCCTGATGCAAGGAAACATATCCTGCTACCCTGCCGATGGTAAACATGAGAATCTTCATGTGCAGATCTCTCAAATATTTTATGGCAATCTGAGTCCCTAATTTTTTGGACCCCTCTACACAGTAGACGTGGACATAGTTATCCACCGTAAGCCCTCCCAAAGGCTTGTCGTGCAAATCTACTGGGTCTCCCCTCCGAGAGAGTCCAATAATGAAGTAGATGTCTTCTACCTCTATGTGTATAGGAATTTGATCTATCACGAAGCAATCTTCCTTCGGTTCCCAGTAATTTACCAGCATTTCAAGCAACCGGACATTAATTTTCATGTTTGGCATTTTGAAAAATTTTAGCAATCCGCAATTTCGAAGGATATTGAGTGATTGTTGATCTTTCATCACTTAATTATCAATTTCACTATGCTCACGTTCCCTCCAAGTGATGGTCATCCTAAAAAATTCATTTATTTTTTCATTAGATGCATTTTTTTTACATCACAGGTTGCGCATATGCGACTTACCCTATAGACAGTCGCGTATCATACGCGGTTTGGTCCATACAAACCCGCGTATGTGCAGAGCCCTAAATCAAAACAAATGTTTTTTACGGTGAAATTTCCAAATTTTAACTCTATTAATGGACAAAATTGATAATAATGTTGGGTTAAGAGCTTACTTGACTGATTCGGCGAAGTTTGGTTGCTGATTGCTCCTATTTTGACGAAAGAGGGTTTTTCTCTAGAGCTCTTTTTCCCAAATCAGCAAGTAACAATGAACCAAATATGAGGTAACATGTGTATTTATGCCCAGAAATTGAAAATTTTTGCCAAAATTTGTTAAGCTTATTTTTTCAATCTATCTTTATAAGCTGCATAACCCGGATGCTTGTAAGTGTCCAGATTGGTATATTTTCAGGTACATTTTGATAAAGTTGAGATTTTTCCGGTTTTTTTTTTATCCATGACTCCTAACCTGTCATGGCAGGTATATGATCTTCACTGGCATATAGGTTAGGAAATCCATTTTCTGTTGCATTTTGCATACTAAACTCCATTCTGATCACTTTCCATAGGGTCGATCCCATTAGGTCATGAGTATTTCACCCATTTCACTCGCCGATTATTCAATCATGACTTGGTGGTAGAGCCTTCCTTTACATGGGTTTCCTAGTTAGTTCCTCGCTAGCACTTGTTTCCCATGCTGCGTTTCATGTAGGCTCGGGAGTCCTCTTTAGTCCCGTCATGACTTATGTGTTGAAGCTTCATTCTTCTTCTTCTTCACTATCGTTTTTTCTAGATATTAACCTAGAGGCTCCCTGGTGTCGTTGAGTTGTATTACTGCATTACATATTGGCTACTTATTTATCCTGGCCTTCAGCCGGCTTCATTTGGACTCGATGTTTAAGCCATATTTTGACCTTGACTGTCTGTACAAGTTAACCATTGCATGCACTTAGCTATCACGACTGGACACCCTTTTTATCCATGGATGGAACATTCCTTTGAGTATCGTTTACCAGTTTCCGCCACCTTGCATTGAGCATAGGATCATTCCTATCCCACGAACTAGTGCATATGTTTCTTGATACTCGTTCTATCCATTGTACCATAGCATTCTTTTATTCTTTTTCAGGCTTATTATATGAAAAAGACAAAAAATTTGAATATGGAAAAAAGAGCGGGAACAGGATGTTACTTCATAATTTGATGGTAGTACAGTATCAGTTTGTCGCCCTTGAACAAAGCACATACAGTTATATATTTCCTTCATTTGGGATGGTTTTAGTTTTGACCTAGGTTTAGCTTTTTCCTTGTTTCACTGGTCAGTCCTTCCCCGGTTGGTTACCTCTTCCAATCATATGGAGAGTTTGTTTTTGCCTTCTGCATAGCAGACTTATACAGTGTCATTTTTTACTTCCATGGTCATCACGAGTCGTGCTTTTGTTCAAGGGAAGTTTAACCAGAGTCGGCCATTCTACGGTGTCTCTTGACTTATTATTCAGTTGGCCTTCCCGGTCTTGTTAGTATCTTGTTATATCACATCAGATTTTTTGATCTTCTGCTCGTGCTGGTTTGAGAAGGTCTCCATTGACTTCTTGCTGGCGGGTTTGTCTCTTATCGACTATGCCATATTGCTCTGAGAGTAAACCTAGAGCCGCACCCTGGCCCTATTTCCATCATTGATAGGTGACCTTGTGCTTAGAATTTGATCATCATTATGGGTCTTTGACTGAGTGTTTTTCCTTGTGTTCGACGTCAGCATACATTATCATACTTGGGATTCGTGCAGTACCTTGATTTCCATTTGACCCTATTGGTGGATATCTCACCTCTGTGTCAGCTTTCATTATTGGTTGATTCAGAGGGTTTCTTCCGTGCGCTAGCTTCATCTTGTGCATGTAGGAAACGTACTTCGGTTTGGTTCCATCACTCTGCTTTGTTTGATTCCTTCCAAATCTTGGCCTGTGGGTTACACTCGCGCTGGACTGATGTGGGATGCCTTAATGCGTTCCTTCTAGCATATCTTTTCCCATCGACTCTGACTCATTGCTTTGGGAATAAGGTCTAGAGTCTTTTGTCAGTACCTTAGGGTTTGCAGTCATCAGTGGCAGACTCTTCGCTATCGACAGTGGGGATTCCTCATTGCCTCCTGATTAGTAGATTATTCCAAGTGTTCGACTTAAACTCATTCATTCGCACTTGTTAGATTGTACTGGAGCACCTGGACACTCATTTTCATTATCGATGGGTTGTCTCACGTTTGTTAACGGTATACATTATTGACCGGTAATCAAACGATTTCTCACATGGTCGGCTCCAGCTCATTTATTCCCATTGTGTATAATTGTGCCATAGAGATCGGTGAAGACCTCGGGTTGCATCAGCATCTTTCGGTTCACTTTTGGCAATCCATTCAGTTTCTGCCAGTGATGCCATCCACCCTTATATGTTACAGTGTCAGTACAACAGCATCCTATATGTTGGCTCCCGAGTTGCGTGATTGTACCATGTGTTCCACCCCTTATGATTTGGTACCTGGAGATTCACTTACTTTTGTGATCAGACATCCATTTTCAGCATTATTGATCAGTTTGATATATGTGATACTTGGACATTGATTCTGACTTGTACTTCTGGGCCGTGCTCAGATGATTCATTATGTACTTTCAGTTCAGCTATACTTTTATACATTCTGGATCTATTCTGTACCTTATATATGCATATATTTTTTGACTAAGCATGGGTATGCCCGCCTCAGACATGAGCTGACTCTCTGTTTTCTTTCATTGGTTTTTGGCAGGCTGAAATCTGCTGAAGTCCTCTCTTGTCCTTGCAAAGTTCTTTCTATGCACATAATACATTTCGGCCATCATGTACCCCTTGTGACTTCATATATTAGGGGGCATCTGTTATAGCATCATCTTTCAACCTCATGTGATTCATGATTGTCTTTTTGGCCTTGGGCACCCATTCCCACAGACTTGAATAAAGTTCATGAAAAATAGTGTTTAAAATGCCATACGCGGATATGCCCAGACTTTTCCATGTGTATACGCGAGTCCAGAGATACTTTTCTGTGTATGCCATTAAAATCATTAAAAAATATATAAAAATCCCTATTTTCGAGGCTGGGTTGATGGTTATTCCCGTAAGTCAACCACCCCAGCCCGTGGCCAACTGTTTCCAACTGATTGAAACTACTTTGAGGGAGTATAAAAGCCCCTCATATGCATGGCCTAAGAGAGGGAGAAAAATTATAGACATTATACTCTGTTGGAGCCCGATTCAAGTCTGATTTCCCGTGCCTCCTACACTTCCCAGGTTTTTACAGGAAACCCTTGTTTCCTGGAGATGTTCATTAGCTTATATGTCATCTCGTATGCACAAGTCTTGGAAGAATCCTAGCGAGGCAAGGGCGGGACGGATCCGGACGACGGTCTGTTCGAATATCGTGGAAGGATTCAGGTGATCTCTCCACCTTTCTATTATTGTACATGCTGTTCGTAATGAAGAAGAACCATCTTGTTTCCGAATTCACGTGTTAATATCTGCTCATATATGTGAAAATACTGTTAATTAAAAATTTATTATTGTTTATATGATGTTTCACATGGATTATACTGACATTTAGGAAATATATATGCTGTACAACTAGATTTTCATGCATGTTTCTTCTTGATTTTCAGGTTGAAGAGGAAGAAGAGTTGCTGGGGGTTTGGACCCCATGGGATCTACATCAAACGTAGGATCTACGGGTGAGTTCTACAATCTATAATATCTAGTTTTTAGCGTACAAGTTTGGTTGTGTGAATCCTTCTTGAATAGCATGCCCCGATCTGTGGAGGTTTTTGACCCAACGACCTCTAGGGAGTTATTTCCCGAAACACCAAGAGTCCACAAACCACGGTTTGTGGACCATTGGATGCGTAGGTTAAAGTAGTATAAGTAGTTGAACCTTTTTGAGTTGTAAGACAGACTTGAACTAAGATTGGTGTGAATTGCGAATTAGTAGATCTGTTTTGGGTTTTTGGGGAAAGATTCCTTTTGGTTGTGTGTGCAGAGATCCTGAGTCCTGCTATGTGTGGACCCTGCTGCTGTGTGCGCAGGTTGGGTTTTGGGTATTGTAAAAGGATCTGAAGGATTAATGAATGCGGAAGGCTGTTGAAATCTCTGAATCTGTTGGATCTGTGATATCTGATTATGTATGCTCTATGTTATTGATTTAAGCTGCGAAAATACTTGTGTTACTTGTTTATACTGCGATCTAGATCTATTATGGTATGCATAATTTTATATTGAGCTCTGTAACTAAATTTGCTAAGTACTTATGTTGCATTGACAATTGATCTAAATCTGTTTACTAGACTTCATGCAATAATAGCTTTGATAGTTGCTTTATTTTCCTATATTTGTTACTCGTTGCGATTATACATGGTATTGCACACGTGGATGTGAAGGGATTGATAGATCTGGGTTCTGTAATATGTGATCTGATATTTGAGAAGTCGAATGCAGCTCTGCCTGAACCTGTCCTCTCCCAGGGTATGGAAACCTAGTTCTAGCACCATCCCATACTACTTCAAGTGAGACTTTGGCCTGTGTAAGCAGGTCACTGCTGAAAGGGCCAGTATTATAGGGGTTTGTTGGCAAACCTTAACCTCCGAACCTGGGTTAGGACCCCTCGAGCCAACAACATTCCACCTATCATCAAAGAAAAAATTCCTCTACATACATTAGCAGTTATCGTCAACAATCGCCAGCATCAATACCATAGTAGTGATGCAAACATCACATGTATCTATCAATTTTGTTTAACTAGCCATAACATCACGAGCATGGGACATGCTCACCTCATTGAAATTTTGTATATATGTTGTAAACTATATTTTATTGCAGAGATCCCTTAGACATGGTCATTCTTGGAACCGGTGCAGGGTGTTGTCAAATCCAAAGATTCATGCAGGTCTCCCTCTCTCTCTCTATGCATGATACAGAAAATAAAATATAATGTATTTAGGCTATACGGTCCTTCCTAGACTTCACACATTAGGAGGAAATTTTTAACACTGCAAAATAATACAGTAGAAGATGACATTAATTAATGTCAAGCCAAAGGATTTACAGGGCAGGAAGACATTATGGAATCAAGAAAGTACTAAAAATCTCTAAGGTTTTGAGAAAATCAAATTTGAACTAGTCTTAAATGTTGATTGCGTGTATTATCCTTTGAGAAGAGCACCTTCTATGCGCCTTTTTTTGCATTAAGCATGCATTCCTAAAAGTCGCAAAATGTCGCTCTCCGGGACCACACAAAGCAAAGGACAAGTTTCTCCTTACATGAAGCTGCCTAAGGACAACCACCAGCACTTCCTTAGACACTAGGTGAGCACACAAAGGAATATTTGGAGCACACAATGGAATCATACCTCTCCCTTGGCTCACCATCCACCATGTACCAAGGGAGGGAAGGAGGATTTGAAATCCCCTATATAAAGCCACCATGAGATGAAGAATGGGTGATCACATTGTTATGATGGCCATAATTTCCCAAGCAATACCAGCAGTGTGTGACCCAGAGCTGGAGATAGAGGGGACTCGATTTTTGGCCATCCAACAATCTTAGTTCTTCATAGTAGAGAGAAAGGGAGCTTGCACCAAGGTGAGCTTAGAAAACAACATCCTTGCATCGGGACCTAGAACCATTGTCTAGGGGCCCTTTGGAAAGTGGGTAAAATTTCTTCTTCGTATCAAACATTTAATAAGAAGGGGCCTAGAGCCACTATTTCCACTAGTATCATTTGACTCTCTTCAATAGCTTCTGTATATTTGTGTTTTAGTTTTAGTTTAATTTGAGTATACATTTCCATGCTTTTTCCTCTAGATTGTATGCTTTTGAACTCCACCACTTTTTGCCTGTTATCTATAGTTTAGAGGGCTGAACCACACCCTTTAAATTGGTGCGATTTCGCACATCCATGCACCAAATCCACCACAACAATGATGATTTTAGGAGAATTTCTCCCTCCTCCTTGAGTCTACCCACAACTCTCAGTGTTGTATCATGGCCTCCTAATGCTTCCATTCCTCCTGGATCTATGAATGGTGCATCATGATGTGAGACATGTGTTAGTTTCTCGTGATTTTTTATATTGGTGAGATAAAATGCATAGGGTAGCATCATATTAGTCTTTGGAGTCCTAGTTCCTAGCCTTCCTAGACTAAAAGAGGGCTCTCTCTATTTACGCAAAGGATGTGAACTTGTTTGCTTTTAGGGTTTTGATTTTAGGCTAGTTGTTAAGTGTAGGGTTTGTTTGTTTGTTTTGGTTGGGTAAGATTATCAGGTAGAATAGATAGGGTGAGGAAATCTTCATTTCGTTGGGATATGGAGTCAATGAAATTCATATAAATTTTCAACAGTAAATCAGGTGGATCTCATGGCAAATCTAGCATTGGTTAGATGGATTCTCAAGTTTTTTGTGAAATGGAGTGAACATCAAGTTTGTCAACAAAGTAGGACAAAGGGAAATTAAGAATACTTTATCATGTACTTAAAACCAAGGAAAGACCTCAACACTATTTATCATGTAGAGGAAATCAATAGACAGGGCACACCAATAACTCTTTTATTCAACTTAAGAAAATAAGCATTTCAGACATACAATCCAATGAAATATAGAAGGCGAGAAACTAATTTAACTTATAGTGCTTTCACCTTCAAGGTTAGAAAACATCAAGATACACATATAACTTTAATAAAAGAAGAGGGAATGCCTAAACATAATTGATCATAGCTATGAAGATCTCCAAAACAATTATTCAAGCATGGACAAAGGGTATTATCGAAACATAGCCTCTTTAGCAAACCTAATCAATGGTACTTTGGAGAGAGACCTCAAGAACAATGTTTAGAGAAATAAAACAAGTAGGGCTAACCATAAATAATATTTGATACCTACTTTACTAAACCATTAATGAAATAAACAAGCTTGGGAGGTCTAGAGAGCAATTAAGAATTCTCTAAAAAGGCCCAGCAGAGGAAAACATAGAGGCAGTGAAAAACAAACAGAGCTAAGGTGCCTTTGAAAACATTTATTCGTCTAAAGCCTTTGTCCTACTACAATAAAGAAGGATGAAACACAATGATACATAAGAAAAGAATAACTGAAAGGAATAACATCACCATTAAGCAAGCTCAGGGATCCTGCAAGTAGCCTTCTCCATCATCAATCAAGACAAGCCATTCACAAACTCCACAACACCAATTTCTTCTCCAATCTCTAAAAAAACTATGTATTTCTCCAAAGAGTCGTCAAAGTCCAACACTTACAATGAAGCCCTCATGCTCTATTTATTTATCGAAGGAGGGAAAAAACCCTATATATGGTTGGAAAATGTCAAAATCACTCATAAATGTCATTAATGCCCAAGAAACCATGCAAGGCCCAAGGCACAAATATCCCATGAAATAAATGCCAAAATAACTCCTAGCACCTAATTTTAGACTGATTTTCCTCAAAAAAAAATTAAAATATCATTTTGAAATTAATGAGTGTGTTTTGTTGACTTTTGGCCAAAAACACACAGTGAGGCCTAAAAGCGTAGTGCCTTCATAGGCAGAAAATAGGTCCACTTGCATCCAAGTTTTGGTGACCTTCCCGATGTCGGATTTTGCTCTGTGATGGCCCGTTGGAACGCCTGCTGACTCTATGTTAAAAATATATCTTTTATTTTCTGATTGATATCCCTTAACATGTCCAAAAATCCAAATTCCCCAAACTTATTTGAGCACAACTCCAAGCCTGAAAATGAGGCAGAAAGGTAGAAAATGAGGTGTTTTTTTCCCTTTTGAGGGGTAAAAAATGCTCCAAATGCTCTAAAATCTGGTGATCATAGTGTACTAGGGATGAGAAATCCAAAAATGTGAAGTTATTCGTCTGAGGATGTCTAAGGAAAAAGCGTAGCGCCAAGGGTGCTATGCTTATAGGCTGTAATATTCCTACATTAGCATGCAGCTAATGGGAATATTGAATTTCGATTTTTGCTCTTATTAGATGAATAAATGGGGAAGGAGACCCATACTTCATTTAAATCAGCATAAAATCCCTCTTCGTATGAAAGGGGATCATTCTAGAAGTTGGATTTCACACTCTCATGTGTGAAAAGAGACTTTTTGCATGTGGAAAAAGTCAAGTTTGTCTAGGTCAACAACTTTTGTATTTGAGGTGTGAATCTTAAATAAAATCAATGCCCATGTGAACAAAGATAAATCTGGGTCATGTAAACAAAACACTTGCATGTGTGAATTGGTTTGAGCTATGATACTGGGTCAACAATGACCAAATCTACAATGCAGTCCAGATGCAATGTACCTCATTGATGTACAACGCAGTCTTAGATGGAGGCTCCACATGTGAAAGGAGCTAACTCATTGAAGTGGTTTAGGGTTTGACAAGGCTTTTGTATTATAAAAGGAAGAGGAGAGAAGCATGAGAGGGTTGTTGATGATAATAATTTTTTGAATATATTTTTTGGTTAGACATATATCATTCTCTAGCTGTTTAGGTGAGATTAATGTTGTTTAGCATTGAGTGTTCCTGAGCGGGAATCCAACCTCCTTCCTTGAGTAGCTCTTGGAGGAGCCTTGTTTGTCTTGTCCACTATCTAGCATTTGGCCAAGCTTCATCTTGCACCTAAAGTTTTGATCCTATTTAGGATTTGGTTGTCCTTGTGAGCTGCAGCAAGTGGAGGATAGATCTTTCCAAATCTATGCATCTTTAACACCCCTTTTCACTGGGAGAGTCTTCTATCCATTTGATAAGAGTGTTCTAGACCTTTGGAGCTTCAGATTCATATCCTAGCATCATGCCAAAGCATTCTTAGAGTCTACAGTGTAGTCCAATACTTCGTTATTTTCAAGAGCAGAGTTGCAAGGATTTTTGGCATCATCCTCGAGGAGATATCTCTAGTGATTGGATTCTTCCTTTCACTGTGGTGACCCATGGATTGGCCATGAAATCCATGTTTTTTTCAGATATGATCTACTGTACTTCATATGCTTCAGATTTTTCTGAATATTACTTCATATCTGTAACTTAGATCTCAGATCTACTCTTTGTTATTCATGTTTTGCTCAAAACCCCAAGGGGATTGTATTAAGGAGCCTTTCTTGTATAAAAATCTGAGTTAGATCTATATTTTTGTATACATATAATCTCTAGATATGAGTGGTAACCTACTACTACTTCAGCCAATTAAAATAACGCTTTCAAGCTTATTCATACATTTCTTGTGGTTGTAGCACCTCATTTCTGAGGATTTCTTCTGTATAGTCTTCCATTTTCTCTTGTACATTGTATGGGCTTGATTATAAAACTTATTTTCTGATGTATAAGTGATTAAAGAATCATTATATTGATCTCCTACAGATATTGGGCTGAACTATGTTATTTTCAAGTAGTGTTGTTTTTGTATTGTTGCAGTCCCTTCCGTGGGCATTTTCTAGCTTCACTAGGTGTTGGGAGACATGTTTAACCCACCTAGAAGGATTTGTTTTTAAATCCCTCTTGGATTAAGGTCTTATATTGTTATGTCTAAGGGATCCAAGTTTTTTTTTCCAATATTGTAGCATACATTCCTGAAAAATGCATTTTTCAGGCATGCCTTGCTAGCAGTTCTGATTTTGGGATATTACATAGGCCTCCAAATTCACAAAAACCAAACTTTGTCACAATTTCTTCAAAATTGGTGGATTTATCCTTCATGGGGTTTGGGATACCTATAGAGAATCTCGAGAGAAGAATAAAAGTTTTTCCTGGTATTTTCCTCCTTTTAGTTCTTGAATTTCAATGAGGGCCTCTTTGAGCTTGGCACTAGTGAGCTTGTTTTTCAGGGCATAGTGTTTGGCCATATTTTTTTGTAGGCCAAGGTATATTTTCATCTTATTCATATGCTTTTTCTCATCCTTGTAATATTCAATGATGTATTGTTCCATGCCAAGGCTCCTTTGTAGTTCTTTAATCTCTTCATTCTTGCTTTGAAGTAGTATGCTATTGGCCCTCTCCTTGTCTTCATTTTCACTTTCTAGGTCAATGATGCCAAGTCCTTGTTTAAGCTCCTTCATACCTTTCCTACCTCCCTTCACATTTTTTTTTCCTTTGTCTAGTGGCTGAGCTGATGTGGATGGCATGGTCCCTTGCCTTTTGTAGGCAGCAAATACAAGCCCTGCCCGTATCTGATATGTGAATGAAAGAGGTGTGATTGTGGTCTTGTTGATGTCTTTGTCATGGCTGTGATCCTTTCTTCTATCATCAAACTATTCATTTTAATTATTATTATCATCAGTCATCATATTTTCCACTTCATCATTGTTCTTTTTGTTCTCAACATCATCACCACCCTCATTCTCTTCACTGATTTCTGCATTGTCATTTTGTCCATCATTAAAGTTGCTTACCTCTTCATGGCTGTGGTCCTTATTTTCATTATCACTCTCTCCACTCTTTTCACTGTATTCATGACTATCATGATTGTTTTCATGACTGTAATTACTTTTTTCCTCGTTTCTGTCTTTTCCATCACTAAGGCTTGCTTCTTGGGTGTCACTGCTGCCTTTAGCCTCTACATTTTCTTCACTATTTTCATCTTCATCTTGGCTGCCTTCTTCATCATTTCTAAATTAATTTTCACTAAAATCTCTTTCATTTTATTCACTATCACTACCCTACTTTGTCTCCATGTTCGCTGCCTCTTGTTGGCTTAGCTCACCATTGCCCTCATCCTCATTTGGCCTGACTCATTTTCACTCTCACCCTATTCATTTTTTTCATCATCATCACCATCCTCTGTTTCCATGTCTTCTACCTCTTGTGAGCTCAACTCATCATCTCTCTCATCTTCATTTTGGTTTGAATCATTATCATCCTCTCCCTCATTTCACTTGATTCTTCGTTTCCACTTCCTTCTTCATCTTATGCATCAAGAGAAGGGGAGGAAGGGAGATTTCCTTAAGGGGGTGATATATGTGTAGAGGATGAGGTATGGTAAGTAGGAGGTGATGGAGGAGTAGAGGGAGGATGATGAAATGATGAGGGAAAGTTTGGTTGATGATGGGGCTATGGGATTCTAAAGACTTCATGGGTTATGAACACCTCCCAAGGTATGCCCTTTTGTTCTAGTTGATGTAGGACCACCACCTTTATCAAGAGTGGTGGAATAAAATATGCATTTGCTGGGAATAGGTCCTCCTCTGGATAGCAAAAGACATATTGTCAATACTCCTATACAAGTAGTAAGGAAAATGAAGCATTTTAATCCTGGTAAAATGCATTAGGAGTATAACATCGTAGGAATAAAGTATATAGTACCTTCCCTCACATGTAAAGTACCTCATGATAACCCTCATCAAGAGTGCAAACCTCTGTTTCAGGTGTGAGAAAATGAAAATAGCCTTGCAGCCTTCTTTGTACCTAGTCTTGGAAAATGGCTCATAATAACTCATGTTTAATCTTGCTTTCTTGAACCACTTTTCACAAACAATAGGTATGCCTATAGCATTAGAGATGGCATGTGTTGATAGTTCAAAGTCTACCCTTGCAATATTTACTTGTTTGTTGTGTAGGTGGAGGACAAACAACCTTGTAAGCCCTGGGTGATTTTGCACTTGTTTAAGCTTCTCACTAAAATGAAAACACCCCACATTATGAAAGCACGTGAGAATAATGGGAGATGAAGTAATATCCATTGTGCTCTAGGGTTCAAATATATTGACCTTCCCTCCCTTGTGCTTTGGCCTTATAGGCACCTGGCCTCCTTCACTACTATCACTCCTTTCTTCTCCTAACATGGTGACTAGTGTGGCTTTTAGAAAAGCTTGGGCCTGCTTATAAAATTTGGGCAATAGGGGTGAAATGAAATGATGATGAGAGCAGCTTTTGCAAATGATTTATAGGGATATGGGTTTATGACTGAGTTTATTTGAGCTTAATGAGGGCTTTAACTTGAACTGACTGTTATAACCCTTATTGACACCTCCCCTAACTAATGATTTAGCTTGGAGATCAAAGGAGAGTGTTAATTATTAAGACATATGGTTTTTTTAGGCACTAAGGTTTGATAATTTTACCTTAATCATCAAAACACAAAAACACTTGGAGCATGAGGAATAATGTCCACTTACCACCTTTGACTCCTTTGCAAGCTCTTTAAGGCAACTTGAAGGGTGCTCCATTGAGTTTTTGGCACTTTTCTGCAGCTTAGAGGGTTTTTAGGATAAGTGTAGCACCTGGTAGAATCTAGGTGCATTAGCTCCTTTGTGTGTAGCACCGGGCAGAAACTAGGCAATTCGAGCCTCTACGCGCAGCGCCGGTCCTATCGAGTCGGCCTCTGAGCGCAGTGCTGAGCCCCTGGATGTGTCGGGTCTTCCTAGGCGTAGCGCTGGGCTATACGTGTAGCGCATGCATCTATACGCATAGCACAGTGCAAAAAATGCATTGTGGGAACCTCTATTCGTGCAATGCCGGGTCCTGTGAGCGCAGAGCTAGGTACTAAGCATAGCGCCAGTAACCTTGCCCAGAAATTTTAGTGAAGCTCAGAAATTTCTTCCTTGAAGGGTTTTTTTTCTCTTTTCAAATGAAAAATAAGATATGAAGAGAGCAGAGAGGTCCTTTATACATTTTAGGGAAAATAGATTAAACTTGAATACCCATTTTTGCTAATATTTTGAGTTTTCTGGTCACTTTATCACTTTGACTGATATCTTTTGACCTTTTATTGCAGGTGACTTGAAAATTTTTCAAAGTAAGTCTTCTTCCTTTGGTGGTAGCTTGCTAGAGAAATAAAAAAGGTCCTTTTTAACCTTGACGGTCTTGGCACTGTCAAACATCCTTTTGTTTGCGCTGAGAAACTGAAAACATGTTTTTATCCTTTTTTTGACATTTCTGAGTGTGAGTGACCTGAAAACATGTTTTCTTTCCTCCTTACTGATTTGGGAAGTGAGGCATAATAAACCTATCTCTAACAAATGATTTCTCTTCATAACCATGTATGCCATTTCTTTTTAGCCACTTCTGATTTGCAAGTTCCATGTCATACTGATCTTGTCCCTTCTGACATTATTAGATTTTGACAACTTTAGTCACATAACAATAACCTCATGATTAGCTTGATTTCTCATCTTGAAACTCCACCCTAGGATTTTATTCCTTTGATCATTTGAGGGAAAATGACAGAAAATGAAGGCTTTGACCTTCATCACACTAATACTCTTTCATGCTTTCCCTTTGAGGTAGTGAAAAAAATTTACCTTGCTAAAACCTAGAATGACACACATAGCAATTCCTTGAAATTTTCTTCTGTTGGCAATGTTGGACGCCTACCATTTTTATTTCATCACTTTGCCTATCTTTCCAAAACCTTATATTTTAGGGTTGTTAGAGAAAAATCATTAGTGTTGTCTTCTAAGTTCTCTATAGCCCTTTCAAGTTCATTCATTTATGTTCAGTTCAGCTCACCTTTTTACCTTCTTCATTCATATTTTCTAAAAATCTTCATCTCATTCCTGGTTGTGCTGGTGTGCCTCTGTTCTTATGGTTTTCTACATTAGCTCTTTGTTTGACATGCTGCTGGCCCAATCAGTCCTAGAAACCTTGATTTTCCTCCTGAACATAGGTATCCTTCCTCTTTCTTTATTGTGCATTTCCTTTAGTGATGAGCTTTCCTTTTACCTTACCTAATTTTCTACTGATAGACACCTTGACACTCCTATAGAAATGTCAAAATGGACAACAGTCCTTTTGCAGAATTTTGTCCTTGGCAAAATAGTCCTCCTTGAAGTTCTTCTTTAGCTAACTTGGAAAAACAGGTGCATGACCTTTTCTCATTTTTATTCAACTTCTAGCACATGAAAAATAGTTATTTAGTACACCAAAGACAACCCTACAACCTACGAAACCTTAGTGATCTAGTGGGAGGCTCTTTGACTGAAATAATTGGCTTAAGGTTTTAAAGTATGAAAAACAGAGTTTTTGACATATAGATGTATTGAGTATCCAAAACCCAATATACTTGATTTATCTAAAGAGCCTACAAAGGTATATTTAAGACCATCAATGTTTGAGGCATTTGATGAATATGAGAGAAGGGAGGCTATTTGGAAAACCTAGATGGAAAGTGGAAGGGTTAAGCATAGGAAAAATAGAGGATTGAGGTTATGAGTGTGAAAATGGGGTAGATATGAGTGGCATGATCCCATGAGGGGTCTTCTAGGAGTGATAGGCTAACCAGGGAAAAGCAAAGTAGTGAGATAGTGAAAATTTTATCTTAAGGATAATGAAAGAAGTGAGATTTCTAAAAATCACAACATTCATGAATCTTGTTTTTAGAAATCTAGGACAAGTATTTAGTCATATATAAAATGAAAAAAATTACTGATGACTAACAGTGGCTCCACTTGGGGAGGAAAATTCCTTTTTAGGAGGTGTCCAAAACTTTAGATATCAAATCTCTGAGTTTATGAAGACCAATGCCTTGTTCCATTGGGCATATTTTTCTTCTTTCATTTGCTGATGTTTCTTTTAAAGCTATGATCTTAAAATCTGAAAGACATGTTAGCTTCAAACTCATCTCTACCTAGCCATCTTACTTTTCCTAGCATTTTTTTTTCCTTGGGTGCACTTGGACTGGCAAACCCTTGACATTATTTTCTTTTGAAAGAAAAACAAACTATCTACTTCTACCCTTATTACTTCCAAGAGTTTAGATTATGCTAGTGAACTCTTTTATTCTCTACCTAGGCTATTCATCTATAAAAATTAAGATGTTTGAAAGGCTTCTTTCTCTAATATGCTAACATGAAATTGAAAACATGATTTGAACCAGGATTAAGCTATCTGATTTACCATGGGCTATGGCATTGGGATAAGTTTCACAGACATTATATTTGTACAAAAAACACTAGAAAGTATGAGGGTTGTGATTGATCATTTGTTAAGCCTTCCCATATTTATCTTTGGTTTAGATTTGAGCATGGAGAACCAGTATCTTTTATTCCTAATCTATTCCTACTGACAAGTCAAGTTTATATGTTTTGAAAATATCTCTTTCAATAACCTATCAACGATAAATTGAAAACATGTTCAGCCATGATTAGGCTAGATGACTGAACAAGAATAATTTCTTATCAAGTAGTGGCATTTGGGCTTGCACACTTTTAGCAGTACTCTTTTTTGGGTATGGGGTTGTACCTCTTTTCAAATCTGCCCTCTTTTTCCTTCTTTCTTTGTTTTTGTGTTTTTTTCTTTATGATCTCTCATCATTAAATTTTATGTTCAATGAATGTAGGTTTGAAGCTAGGAATATTGACAAAGATAGTGTTTGAGAATTTTCTCATTGACAGGATCTCCAAATAACTCTTCTCCATTCAGCTCTTGTAAACATAAAACCTTGTTACCTCCATTTGAGTGCATGGTGTAATGATTTTTCCAAAAAATTTCAAACAAGCCATGCTCTCCTTTGCATTTTCTCTTTGAGTCTTTCTTCCAAACCTTGCTTCTGTCAAAGATCCTTCCTAAGTGGGAAAGGTATTCTTCATTAGTTTAAAAATAGACAATGATGTCATCAATGTATAACATAGTGAAGTAACTTAAATTAGGAGCCATGGCCCTTTGGAAAGTAGCTTCTGCACTTCTTAAGCCAGAAGGAATTGGATCAAACATGTAGGTGCCCCAAGGTGCTTCGAAAGGGGATTTATGCTGATTTATTGAAAGTGGCATCACCTGATTGTAACCTGAAACATTACCAAGCAATGCTACCTTGTTAGAAACTCCTACCCTTTGTAAAGCATGATTTATCTTGGGAAAAGGGTATTTTTTCTTTAGGGAAGGTTTGTCTAGGTACCTAAAGTCTACATGTAGCCTATACCCCTTTGTTTTCTTTGTTAGTGACATAATTTTCTCAAAAGTTTGATGGTATTTCTTGAAAGGAAATCTTCTTTGAATAGTGTTTGTGTCATAAGGCTTTAGGCTTTCATTACTATATACAAAAGCATCCTAAAACTTTTTGCACAACCTTATGTATTTTAGTTTTGTGTGAAGTGGTAAAGTCTTGGATAACTTAATCATTTTGGGTCTTTGTAGGCTACCTGCATTATACTCATCTATATCAATTTCGGTAGATACTCCTTTAGGGTCCCTAGCAACATTTTTGGGATTCAACAACTCTTTCGAAGTGATGAAACCCTTTGATGATGAGTTTTCTATGTATGGCAAGACCTTAAGATTCCTTTGATTCAGGTTCCTAGAAAACTCTATTTTATGAAAGTATTTCAGCATATGCGCAGAAGGGGATGGTTCTGTTTGTGATGTCTATTATTCATGTGAGCAACCTTGTTCAGATTCTAAGCTTGGTATTGGTTTTGAAATTTTATTTTTAGTTTGGAGAAAATTAATTTCCACTTTACCATCATGTTGTGGTTGTACCAGGCTGCTAAAGTCTAAGCTATTGAGTTCTTCATGCAGTGCCTGATTTGACTGTTGAGGCATGTCTGGATCTATCTCAATTTCATTTAACTTTTCATCAATGTATTCTTCATTATATAAAATCAATTAGTCAAGATCTGAATGGATGGAATAAAGAGGTGTTTTGTTTGGTCTTTCTTGGCTGCTAACCATAAACTTCATGTGTGATTCCCTGTACAATATCCTTGTTTGGTTGAAAATGGGGATGGTAGCATATGACATGTCAATTTGGAGGTTCCCTTGAAGCTTTTCTCCCCAAGATATGGATAAAATCATGCCATACTTAGGGGGAATTTCAACTACTTCTATGTCCATGACCAGACCCTTAGCCGGGATTTGTGCCAGATTGACACATAAATCCTTGATTAGGCCTAAACACTTGACTCTTCTTGAATCGAAAGAATATATGTCTTTGTATGGATTGGTTATTTCTAGGCCTAATCTCTCCATCACTACCTTTGGCATGAGGTTGTGAGAGGCACTAGATTATAGCATGGCATTATGTAAGATTTTGTCATGTATGTTTAAGCTAATATAGAAATGGGGAATGGCTCCGTCTTGGTATTTTCCTTCTACTTCAGGTCCAAAAAACAACTCAAGTTTGTCATCTGTCAAATTTAAAGTATCAGTATCATTTCCCATGTTTAAAACTTTCAGAATTTGGGACTTGTACATATCTTGGGTTATCAGTTTAGTGAGAGGCATGGTGATCTTGATTTTAGCAATCTCTCCCTCAAAACTGAAAGGCACTTGTGTTTTGGACATATTTACATAAGTTTTATTAGCCATAATTTTTTCTACAAGTTTAATTTTCTCATTCTATTTTGGGACATTGGACAAAAGATTTTTCTCAGGGCCACTAGTAGAGGCACTACGATAGCTTGTGTCACCACTTTGTTGGCTAGTTTTGTCTCTGTTTGGATCAGTTTTCTTAGCCATGGTGTTGGTATTGTCCGATGTCCTCTTAGGAGTATTTTCAAGTGTCTTCCTAACAGTAGTGTCTTCTTTGTTCTTTTTGGAGTTTTATTGTTTCTTTTTTCTCCTAAGTTCATATTGCCTATGGACTTCCATTATGGAATCTTCAAATCCCAATTGGTAGTCCTCAGAATCCTCATAGTTTGTTTCAGTTTGATCTGAGGAAAAGAAACCTTGTTCTTCTTCAGTGAGAAAAACATCCCCCTCATTGTCAGAACCTATCAAGTTTACATGGTTTTCTTCAGGTTCTTTAGACTCTCTTCCCTCTTCATCTACATAATTGTTTTGGAAAGGGGGCCTGATTTGTTGGTCACTGTCTCTTAGTATGTTTTGGGGATGGTCTCTTCTGAAGCTTGGATTCCTATTTCTTCTTTGGGGATTTTCTTGGTTTTCCCTAGGGGGTGTTCTTTCACTCAAGTTTATTCTTTCCATCATTATTTCCATTACCCTCACTAAATTATCAATTTTGGCATCAGATGAGGAGGTTGAGGCCATAGTTTTATCTTTATAGGTGACTCTCTTTTCTGATCTCATCCTAGCCATTTTTTCAATCAGGTTGACCTCTACACTTATAGCTCCCTTTTGCATGTCTTCTATAGTTAGGGGCTCTCTTTCTCTTAGTTGATAGGCCATGTCTAGATCTAAACCCTCCAAAAATTTTGCTAAAGCTAAGCCTTGTGGAGGTTTCATGTATGGTGGGAAGGCATTGTAAACACTATTGAACCTGGTACAATATTCTTGGATACTTTCCTCAATATTTACCTTAAGATTTTTATATTCTGAGAGGATTTGGAGAGGGGTTTTCCTGATTTCCCACTTGTTTATAAATTTCTGGTAAAGGGAAGGGAGATCGTGTATGTGTTAGGAGTCAAGATTTAGAACCATTTTTTGGCTTCTCCTCCTAAGCTTTATGAAAATATCCTCATTTTAATGGTTTCCTCTTCTATTTCCATGTAATCAAAGGCATCATTTATCCTATCTACATTTTGTTGGGCAGTGATGGATTCAGCTCTGGTGAAGTGAGGGATTTTGGACTGGTAATCATGTGGAAAAGGTAACAAAGGTTGTGGTAGTGCTAGGGGGGCATACCATGCTGCCATGATGGGAGTGAATGGGATCCAAGGAGGATTTAAAAGGGGAGGGTTTGTGAGAGGGGGTCGGGGATGAAGTGGAGTGGTTTGAATAGTGGATGTGTGGATGGGGGTGGTAGAGGCACTTGGACCAGCAAACTGGTTTTGAGAAGACTTGGTATGAAAAGAGCTAAAGTGATGGAGAAGCTAAAAGTCAGGAGGAGTGGAAGGAGAGGCTTCTCTGCTTGAACTATGTTGCAAATCTAAGGGCTCAAGGTGTTGAGGTATAAAAGGTATCTTTTTAATACCTATTTATCTCACATTAATTATCAATCTGGGAGCGACGTTTTATTTCAAGAGTGTACTCTGTCTGAGGCTGCAATTCATCCAAGAGCAATGTTGTGTGAGATGTAGTACAACGTTTCAAATGCAAAAGTAAATCGATGTTTGAAATAGAAATCTAACTACAACAACATAAACTCAAATGCTCTGAAATCTTAATTAAACCAATCTACAAAACATCAATCAGGGATACAGTAGCAATAACTCCTTCCCTTAGAAATCAATGCAAGATAACCAATCTGGGAACATGGAAGCAATAACCAGTGTCCTCTACAGTTGGTGATCTTAAAACAATCGAAATGAAAGAAAACTCAATCTTCGTGCTGATGAAAATAACTAAAAGGAAAAAAATCTGGAAAGGAACGGTAGTTTGTAATTCCTATGCATACCAATTGTAACTCATCTATTTGCTAATCTGAAGCTATGAATAATAAATAAACAATAAACATAAATGGAACAACAATATGAACAGAAATTCTAATTCTAACGCAATCAGGCAACTAATATCAATACTCCAATCCTGTCGACAGCCAAGACTATGAAACAGTTCATTGGAATGAATCATAAATCAATGGAACAACAACGCTTTATAAAAGATAGCAAGATGAATAAGATAATAAATACGATCCTTGCTAAGATAGAATAGCAGTGCAATTCATTAACTTATACATCAAATCTGAATTCAATCCAACAGCAATCAAATAACTCTATAATCGTAATAAATCTAAAGGAAATTATCACACAACAGAAATAAAAGAATAGAAATACAAACAACAGATCGCTCCACCAGGGCCCGGCCCTCAACCGCCGGTGAAAGCGCCGCTGGGCTACTGCAGAGCTTAAGAAATGGAACGAGAACGCCTCTTTGTATTAATCAAACATGAATAGCTTTTAAATCAGTTTCTCTTTGCTCACAAGAGTCAAGGAATTACAGTGTTACAAAGGGAATTCAATAATCATCCATTGTTCTTTAATACACAATACATGTTCTCCTTTTATAATCAGAAGGCGGAGAAATTAAATAGCAAATATGATCTCCCATAACAATATTGGATTGTTCCCAACAACTTGATCAACCAGAAAATATATTTCCAACAATATTTCAACAAGAGCAAGGTGAATTTGGCTTTGCAGCTGAGATTTGGAGGAGGGCCGCAACAACAAATCTGATAAAATTGTGCTCGAAGAACCCTGCGTTTCTCTCAATACTTGTTGAATTTGAGCAAACGGTTCTTTGTGAAAGTTAATTGGGCCAGTTCTAGACAAACCCCATGTTTCGGATTTTCCATATTCTTCTTCATTTGCCCAGAATCTCAACTGCAATACTGTCACTTATTATTCCATCGAATTTCTGAGTTGGAATATTTCATGATGATTTGGAAATCAAATCTACAATCTGGCAAATATCTTGGAGGCTAAAATGGTGAGTGATATTACAAAATATATTAATAAACCATCATTGATAAAATTATGCATAATAATAATCAATTTATTAAAAATAAAGGAGAAGAAATAATATTCATCCATAAGAGCATAAATCATTATAAAATGGATTTATATGATAAATTATAATAAATGATATGATAAAGAAGAGTAAAAATGGATGAAATAAGTGTTAAAAGGTGGTCGTATTCACGGCCCAACATACCCCTAAACTAAATATATTGCATGTCCTCATGCAACCCAGAACTGAATATATTGCATGTTCTCATGCAACCCAAAGACAAAACTCATGTGTTAACCAAGCAAAGAAAATTTTTCATCCAAACTCATGAAATGGATGGAACAAGTGAATTTTTCCTCAAATAATGAAAATTCAATTTTAGAAATCTTGATAAAGGCATAACAATTTTTACAGTTGACATTCAACTATATGTATATGAAGTTGCAGAAAAATGTGACATAAGTAACATCAAACTTCATTAACCATTTTCTCAAAAATCAGATCGTTTGGATGCACTGATCATGAGATATAAAAAAAATGGTTGTAGGTGATAGTGCATAATTTTCGAAATTTTATGAACTAATTTAGCGTGAAATTATCTGGGTTTGTGTATTTTAATGATACTTATTTGTTATCCAGAAATCACAAAAATTTAGTTCATAGTTTTAAAGATATATGCAAATCAATTTATGCACTGTATAAAAATGAAATTGTATTCCTTAAATGAGAAAGAAAGTAGAAAACATCCATCATGTGTAGCAATTCTCCCCCCCAAACTGAAGAATTAGCATGTCCTCATGGAATGCTAGAAAACAAAGAGAGGTGGTTGCTACAATCTGTTGAAATCAATGCTTGGTATAAAACAACATCGAATAAGGGAGGTGTTGAGAATGAATAAGAATATCCATGGATGATAAAGAATATTACTAACATGGTCACAAGAAAGAAATGAAAGAAATCAACACTCCACCAAACTGAAAGATGAGACGTGTCTAAAAAAAATGGGAAGTGGTAAAGATGTGGAATGAATGATGATACATAATGCTCAATGGATTTTCATGAAATTCTCCTAAATTCGTAATAAATCAGAAAATTATGCTATTTTACCTCAAGTGTTACCTCTGAAAAAATGGAATGACATGTAGGGACTGACCTTTGCTGAAGCTGATGTAGGCTGAGCGAATACTGAAAGTGATGCAAAAGGTGGAAGCCATGAAATCACATCATGTCTAAAGAATTGTGCGCGTTCATGAACCTTTGTTGTTAATTGCAATGGTGTGGTCGTGCTGCGAATAGCATTTTCCCCCATACTTGTTGTTCTCCTGTAAACAAATCACAGTTCTGTATGCAATTTTCTTGAATCCACAATTTTAGTTTTAAATGGCAACATATAAGATGCATGCAAAAAGTTCAATCAGCAAAAATTCTATAGAAATGCAGTATGAATATTGTGGAAAAATGGTAGCGTACTACACAAAAAGTATACAGCATGGAAAGGCATACATACTTATGATATGATCAACAAATTATCGCATTACTGAAATCCATGCATGTGATAAATCGTAAAAAGATATAGAAGCATTTTGTAATGATTCAAGGATAAGGAGAAGGGGTAGCTTAAGATAAACATAAGTACAAATGAATTTACTACCCACTTAAACTAATGTGATCGATTTATGATGATTTTCATGTATAATAGGTTCGAAATCAAAGGTTAAGGATTCATACTTTCATCTAATATTTAAATAGAGATATAGGAAAAATGGTTTAATATTACTATTGATGTGTATAAATGTGACTCCAATACCATCAGCAGATCTCTGTTGCCCACAGGTGTCCATAACCTTGACAGAGTTTCTCTCTCACCCTTAGAACCATTGTCCTTTATTTATGTTTAGGAAGTGCTTGTTAACTGTCATAACGGAGGCCATTGTGCTGGCTTGGTGACCAGATAAATCACAATGCCATTCACTGGGAACAAGTGAAAAGTGGGCAGGTCGGCTCATGATGAGACCTCCTGTTCCAAGGCCTTCGTAATGTTTTCAATTGTCCATTGGACCATATCCCTGGTTTGGTGGCCATGATGGGAATGCCACTTCACTTGCTTCCTTATGAACATGGTACGCCGACTCTTGATGAGACCCCCTATCCTCGATCTGTTAAATTATAAAATTATTAATGAAATATGTAAATATTTTTCTTTTCATATAGCACTTTCCTATTTATTCATAAATGATGGCTCAGCACTCCTTAAGAGTAGGTATGGTGGAAGAAGTTTGAACAACTCAATAGAAATTAATATGCCCTTATTCCTACACCATAAATAAAAATCAAATAAAGTTATAAAATATGGGAAAGAACCAACATGATAAATATAATCGATCATATGAATTTAGTGGTTGTAAGACAACAAAATCATGTTATTGATTATTTCCCTTTTTCCTTTTTTCTTATCATTACTAAAAAAGTTTCTTAAAAAATGACGATTTCTTTTGATTTGTTGATTACAGTAAGCTCTAATTTGTGTATCCTTCTATAAATTGTATGTTTTCCTTTCAAAAAGTCATGAAAAATTCAAAAAAAGGTTCTAAAAATGTTGTTTAAAAAACAAGAAAAATGCACTCAAAAAGTGATGTTCCTTTGAAAAGGAATAGCAAAAACAATCTTCGAAAATGTTGTTCCTTTGGAAAGAAACAACAAGAATAATCTGTGAAAATTTTGTTCCTTTGGAAAGGAACAGCAAGAACAGTCGGTGTTGTTCCTTTTGAAGGGAACAGCAAAATTGATGTTCCTTTAGAAAGGAACAACAAAAACGAGCAGTGTTGTTCCTTTTGAAAGGAACATCAAAAAAATGAGCGGTGTTGTTCCTTTTGAAGGGAACAATGAAATCATGCAAGAAAATTTTGTTATTTTTGAAAAGAAAAACAAAACTAATTAGCGAAAATGTTGTTCCTTTTGAAAGGAACAACAAAAATAAACACATAAACACACTGCTTCTTCAGAGGAACGGCTGTTGTTCCTTAAGAGGAACAACAATTGTTCTTTAAGAGGAATAAAAAATAGCTATAAACACACAAAAAAGGGAAAAAAATATAGGAAAGAACAAATTTAATGTGCAATCCATTGCCAAGAAAATCCAATCAAATAGAAAGGAAAGTTTATGTACAGGTTTCAAGAAAAAGTATTTTTTTACAGAATTGGTGCTACTAAAGAATTGTCTTCTGCAACTGAAACTTGCATGGTGGGGTCCTTATAGTTTAATTGCCACTGGAGTGGAAATTATAATTTGAAGAGATTGACCCCTGAAACACAAAATCATAAAAGAAATCAGAAAGGAAACAACACTTTATTAAGTTACAATAGCTATGATGTTATTTCTAAGAGAATATCGAATCTATTAATGGAAAAAAAAATGATCTTTTGAAAAATGTTTGGCAGCAGTGACATGAATCTTCAAATGGAAACCAATTCTTCATTTCTTCTTGTAATGACTCTGTTACGTAATGAACTAGATGAAATTCCCTTGTTTTACTAAAATTTCTCTCAAGAATCGCTCGTCCATAAATTGACCTTCTTTGTTCTCCTAAGACCTGCAAAAAACGAGTGTCTACTTGCAATAGAATATTAAATCATGGAGAAAGAGAGGTATACGGGCTCCCTTAATCCAAGAATTATGCAAAAAACTGACAAGTATTTACTCTGTATAACAAATCCATGGAAAAGCAAAACAAATTTTATTTGTCACCTGCAGGAGAGCAGTGGTTGACTATACTAACCAGCAGTGTTTTAATCATACCTTCTTTTTTTTTCATCCGATTTGAGTGATTATAAATCAAAATGAGATATAATTCAAAGTTTTATCTCCAATAAAAATAGGTTTTAAAAATTCCATGTAATGATATGTTAAATTTGCTTGGAACAACCTGCATAATAGAGTCAATTTCGATTTTCCAGCTCAGACCAACAGTTGATATTTCAAGCATAAATTTTTCATTTGATAATGGATTGAACCGATTCAAATTGGAGATTAAAGTAGATTCATTTATTTATCTCCAATAGAAACATATTTTTAACACAAGAATAATTGATGGGTCAAATATGCTAGTGAACAGCTGAGAAAATAGAGTTTCAAGAGTGTTGATTTATAATAGGCAGTCAGTGTTTCAGTCATAAATTCCTCATACAATATCGAAATTGAGAGATTAAAATTGAATTATAAACTAGATTCATATAGGAATATACCACAGAAACATGTTTTAAAAATATAGTCATTTAGGCCTCCAAAAACTAACTGTCCCAACTCTGTTCTTGAGCTGCCTACTAGACACCTTGTGAATGTTTTGGTTCTAACTTTTCCGTTTCAAATACAAATGGAGTGATTAAAATTGGGTTGGAAATTATACTTCAAGGGATACTTAGGATAGAAATATTTTTTTAAAATATTCAATTTTGGTCCCCCAAAACATGACTGTCTCAACTGTGTTTTCAGGAATTTCATCAAGCCCGCAAGCCAAAAAAAATGATATTCAAGAAATTATTCCATATTGATGATAAAAATGAATATAAGTGTTTATATAATTTTTATTTGTAATATAATTCATCTACATAAAAAGATAATTTAGAATATTTATCATCAATGTTGATTTCCACAGCGTGTTGCAACAAAAACAACTAATTTTACAAAAATAAAAAAATGTGTTTATTTCCTTATTTATTTTATATTCTCCACTAATCTACTCTTCTTTGAAAATTGAATATGCTTATGTATAAGAGTATTCTTAGTGGAGCCATTTCCAAAATAAGGCCTCTAGTATTTACATACCCAAATTTGAAAAATGCATGTTGATAAATAGTAGGGTATGAGAAGCCAACTTCCCTTCTTGTAAACAAATTGGGCGAGAATTCTTAATTTCTTGGGAATCTTAATTAGTCTCTTTTTTTTGGCTATGAACCTCAGCAAAGGCTACATATGGTGACTCTGTGGCCCGAAAGGAACTAGTAGGTTTTCTAGAAATAACTTTCCTAGGTCCTACTGATGGCTGAGATTTAGTTTTCTTAATAATTTTGTCAATAAAGGTAATTCTCCCAAGGGTCACCGGTCCCTTAGGTTTTTCAGGTTTGGGAGGAATTGCTTATATTTTCTAGTCATTTAAAACAACAAGCCTTCATTCCTACATAAATAAAAAAATTTACCCAATTCTATTGTGAAGCGGGCAGTGAGCAAGTATGTTCCTTGCTCGGTGCACAGGTTCTTACATTTCATCTTTAAAACCCAATTCTTCCCAAGCAGAAAAAAGTTCAAATGTGCATCATTCCTTTTAAATGGCATACACTCTCCCCAGAAACGGCGCCAAAATGTTGAGGTATAAAAGGTATCTTTTTAACACTTATTTATCTCACATTAATTATCAATCTGGGAGCGACTTTTTATTTCAAGAGTGTACTCTATCTGAGGCTGCAATTCATCCAAGAGAAATACTGTGTGAGATATAGTACAACGTTTCAAATGAAAAAATAAATGGATGCTTGAAAAAGAAATCTAACTACAACAACATAAACTCAAATGCTCTGAAATCTTAATTAAACCAATCTGCAAAACATTGATCAGGGATACAGTAGCAATAACTCCTTCCCTTAGAAATCGATGCAATATAACCAATCTGGGAACTTGGAAGCAATAACCAGTGTCCTCTACAGTTGGTGATCTTAAAAAAATCGAAATAAAAGCAAACTCAATCTTCGTGCTGATGAAAATAACTGAAAGGAACAAAATCTGGAAAGGAACAGCAGCTTGTAATTCCTATGCATACCAATTGTAACTCATCTATTTTCTAATCTGAAGCTACGAATCAGAAATAAACAATAAATAGAAATGGAACAACAATATGAATAGCAATTCTAATTCTAACGCAATCAAGAATATAATCTCAATACTCCAATCCTGTCGACAGCCAAGACTATGAAACAGTTCATTGGAATGAATCATAAATCAATGGAACAACAACGCTTTATAAAAGATATCAAGATGAATAAGATAATAAATATGATCCTTGCTAAGATAGAATAGCAGTGCAATTCATTAACGTATACATCAAATCTGAATTCAATCCAACAGCAATCAAATAACTCTATAATCGTAATAAATCTAAAGACATTTATCACACAACAAAAATAAAAGAATAGAAATACAAACAGCGGATCGCTCCACCAGGGCCGGGCCCTCAACCGTCGGTGAAAGCATCGCTAGGCTACTGCAGAGCTTGAAAAATGGAACGACAATGCCTCTTTGTATTAATCAAACATGAATAGCTTTTACATCAGTTGCTCTTTGCTCACAAGAGTCAAGGAATTACAGTGTTACAAAGGGAATTCAATAATCATCCATTGTTCTTTAATACACAATACATGTTCTCCTTTTATAATCAGAAGGAGGAGAAATTAAATAGCAAATATGATCTCCCATAACAATATTGGATTGTTCCCAACAACTTGTTCAACCAGAAAATATATTTCCAACAATCTTTCAACAAGAGCAAGGAAAATTTGGCTTTGCAGCTGAGATTTGGAGGACGACCGCAACAACAAATCTGAGAAAATCGTGCTCAAAGAACCCTTTGTTTCTCTCAATACAGGCCGAATTTGGGCAAACCGTTCTTTAAAAAGTTATTTCGGTCCGTTCTAGACAAAACCCATGTTCCATATTTTCCAGATTCTTCTTCATTTCCCAGAATCTCAACCGCAAAATTGTCACTTATTATTCCAGTGAATTTCTGAGTTGGAATATTTCATGATGATTTGGAAATCAAATCTACAATCTAGCAAATATCTTGGAGGCTAAAATGGTGAGTGATATTACAAAATATATTAATAAACCATCATTGATAAAATTATGCATAATAATCATCAATTTATTAAAAAGAAAGGAGAAGAAATAATATTCATCCATAAGAGCATAAATCATTATAAAATGGATTTATATGATAAATTATAATAAATGATATGATAAAGAAGAGTAAAAATGGATGAAATAAGTGTTAAAAAGTGGTCGTATTCACGGCCCAACACAAGGTCAATCTGGTCAATCCCACTATGTGACTTGGTTCTGAAAAGGTTTCTTGTATGGTGCAAGTCAAACTGGGGATCTTTCAAGGATGTAAGATGTTCAAGGAAAAAGCTTTCTCTATGAGCGGTCCTAACAGTAGTTGAGTTTCTAGTTTTACAAGTTTTCCACAAAATATTTTCTGGGTCATCAACTATGGTGGGAGGGTTTGGGTCTGGGTGAGATCTGGTACTGATCCCTTCTGAAGCCAGATTTCAAACCCAAGGTATAGAGAGGCTGAAATTTTATGACTGTTTTGGAACGCTGACCTCTCTTAATGTTTGCTAAAATCACAGTGTGTGACTAGGCTTATAAACCTCTCAGGGCTGATTTGACACAATCCTAAGGAAATCTAAGAACACTAGTAAAGTTACAAGGCTTACTGGAGGCTTGTGGAGACGCTAGGTGGATATTTTTTGTTGGTTTAAGGATGTATGTTTATGGTCCACTACCAATAACTAAAAAAAAACCAATCTAGGGATGTTTTGGAGTTTTCTAAGTTCCTTCATGTAGCCCAAAGGTTTCTATGAGTGTCCTAAACTTGAGTCATCATTTTGCTAGTATGGTGAAACAAATATATTCTACTCTTTGGCTATTAGTTTGAGTTCTCTTGGATTTGATAATGGTTTCTAAATTTCTAAGGAGTGCGTAGATTGTCACTAATTATAGAAAACCTCTCACCTTGATTGCCAATTGTTTTAGGCTATTAGTTGGTGATAAATAAATATATGTTATGTAATAAGGGTTTTTTAAGTCCTAAGGAATACTTATATGGTTATTGACTCAGAATTTCCCACCGTGATTGCCATTATGTTAGGAAATGAGGTGGCAAGGAATCACTAGATACTATTTGACAAGGGCTTTCTAAAGTCTTTAAGGATGTCTAGGAAGTTAAATTAGAAGGTCCCACAGTGATTTACATTATGTTAGGTTCTTGTGATTTGTTAGATTGGTAAGATCAAATGCATAGGGTAACATCATACCAGTCTTTGGAGTCCTAGGACCTAGCCTTCCTAGACTCAGAGAGGGCTCTCTCTATTTGTGTAAAGCATGTGAACTTGCTTGCTTTTAGGGTTTTGATTTTATGATAGTTGCTAAGTGTAGAGTTTGTTTGTTTGTTTTGGTTGGGTAAGATGATCAAGTAGAATATATAGAGTGAGGAAATCTTCAAGTCAGTGGGCTATGGAGTCAATAAAATTCATAGAAAGTTTCAATAGTAAATCGGGGTAGATCACAGGGAAAATCTAGCATTGGTTAGATGGATTCTCGAGGTTTTTGTGAAATGGAGTGAACAGCAAGTTTGTGAACAAAGTAGGACAAAGGGAAATTAATAATCCCTTATCATGTACTTAAAAACAAGGAAATACCTCAACACTATTTATCATGAAGAAGAAATCAATAGACAGGTCACACCAATAACTCTTTGATTAAACTTAAGCAAATAAGCATTTCAGACATACAATCCAATGAAATATAGAAGGTGAGAAACTAATTTAACTTCTAGTGATTTTACCTTCAAAGTTAGAAAACATTCAATATGCACATATAACTTTAATCAAAGAAGAGGGAATGCCTAAATATCTTTGATCATAGCTATGAAGATCTCCAAAACAATTATTTAAGCATCGACAAAGGGTATGATCGAAACATAGCCTCTTTGGCAAACCTAGTCAATGGTACTTTGGAGAGAGACCTCAAGAACAATGTTTAGAGACATCAATAAAGCAGAGCTAAACATAAATAATCTTTGATTCCTACTGTATTAAACCATTCATCAAATAAACAAGCTTGGGGGGTCTAGATAGCAATTAAGAATTCTCTAAAAAGGCCCAGCAGAGGAAAACATAGAGGCAGTGAAAAAAAAACAAAGCTAAGGTGCCTTTGAAAACATTTCTTAGTCTAAATTTTTTTTCCTACTGCAATAAAGAAGGATGAAACAAAATCATACATAAGAAAAAAATAACTGAAAGGAAGAACATCACCATTAACCAAGCTCAGGGATCGTGGAAGTAGCCTTCTCCATCATAAATCAAGGCAAGCCATTCACAAACTCCACAACACCAATTTCTTCTCCAATCTCCAAAAAAAATATGTATTGCTCCAAAGAGTCATCAAATTCCAACATTTAAAATGAATCCCTAATGCTCTATTTATTTAGCAAAGGAGGGAAAAAACCCTAGATAGGGTTGGGAAATGTCAAAATCACTCTTAAATGTCATTAATGCCCAAGAGACCATGCAAGGCCCAAGGCACAAAATATCCCATGAAATAAATGCCAAAATAACTCCTAGCACCTAATTTTAGAGTGATTTGCCTCAAAAAACATTAAAATATCATTTTTCAATTAATGAGTGTGTTTTGTTGACTTTTGGCCAAAAACACAGAGTGAGGCCTAAAAGCGCACCACCTTCACAGGCAGAAAATAGGTCCACTTGCAACGAATTTTTGGTGACCTTCCCAATGTCGGCTTTTGCTCCATGATGACCCGTTGGAAAGACTGTTGAGTATACTTTCCAAATATACCTTTTTTTTTTTATTAAGCTCCTGTAAAGTGTTGAAAAAGTCAAATTCCAAAAACTACACTAAGCGTAGCACCAAGCCTGAAAATGAAGCAGAAAGGTAGAAAAAGAGTTGCTGTTTGACCTTTTGAGGTGTCAAAAATGCTCCAAATGCTCTAAAATTTGGTGCGAATAGTGTACTAGGCATGAGAAATCCAGAAATGTAAAGTTCTCCCTCTGATAGTGTCTGAGGAAAAAGGGTAGCGCCAGGGGTGTTGTTCTTATAAGCCTCCAAATTCACAAAAAACCAAAATTTCCTATAGAGAAGCTTGAGCCAAGACTCCAAGGTTTTCTTGGTATTTTCCTCCTTTTAGTGCTTGAATTTCAATAAGGACCTCTTTGAGCTTGGCACTACTGAGCTTTTTTTTCAAGGCATAGTGTTTGGCCATATTTTTCTATAGGCCAAGGTCTCTTTTCATCTTCTTCATATGTTTGTGCTCATCCTTGTAATAGTAAATGATGTATTGTGCCATGCAAAGGCTCCTTTGTAGGTCTTTAATCTCTGCATTCTTTCTTTGAAGTATTATGCTATTGGCCCTCTCCTTGTCTTCATTTTCAGTTTCTAGTTCAATGATGCCAAGTTCTTATTTAATCTCCTCCTTAACTTTCCTACCTCCCTTCACCTTTTTTTTTCCTTTGTCTAGTGGCTGAGCTGAGGTGGATGGCATGGTCCCTTGCCTTTTGGAGGCAGCAAACACAAGCCTTGGCCCTCTCTGATATGTGAATGAAAGAGGTGTGATTGTGGTCTTGTGGTGTCTTTGTCGTGGTTGTGATCCTTTCTGCTGTCTTCAAACTCTTCATTTTCATTATTAGTATCAACAGTCATCATATTTTATGCTTCATCATTGTCCTTTTTGTTCTCAACATCATCACCACACTCATTCTCTTCACTGATTTCTGCATTGTCATTTTGTCCTTTATTAAATTTCTTACCTCTTCATGGTTGTGGTATTTATTTTCATTATCACTCTCTCCACTCTTTTCACTGTCTTCATGACTGTTATCATGACTTTCATGACTGTTTTCCTCTTTGCTATCTTGTCCATCACTGAGGCTTTCTTCTTGGGTGTCACTGCTGCCTTTAGCCTCTACATTTTCCTCACTATTTTCATCTTCATCTTGGCTGCCCTCTTCATCACTACTCAATTCATTTTCATTGTCATCCCTTTCATTTTCTTCACTATCACTACCCTCCTCTGTCTCCATGTTCACTGCCTCTTGTTGGCTTAACTCACCATTTCCCTCATCCTCATTTTGGCTTGATTTGTTGTCAATCTCACCCTCTTCATTTGGTTCATCATCATCACCCTCCTCTATTTTGATGTCTTCTACCTCTTGTGGGATCAACTCATCATCTCCTTCATCTTCATTTTGGTTTGACTCATTATCATCCTCTCCCTCATTTTCACTTGATTCTTCATTGCCACTTCCTTCTCCATCTGATCCATCAAGAGAAGGGGAGGAAGGGAGGTTTTCTTGAGGAGTTGATATATGTATAGAGGATGAGGTATGGTCAGTAGGAGGTGATGGAGCAGTAGAGGGAGGAGGATGAGATGATGAGGCAAGTTTGGTTGATGATACGGATGTGGGCTTTTGATGACTTCCTAGCATATGAACACCTCCCAAGGTATGCCCTTTTGTTCCGGATGATGTATGACCACCATATTGATCAAGGAGTGGTGGAATAAACTATGAATTTTCTGGGAATAGGTCCTCCTCCGAACAACAGAAGACATCTTGTCAATACTCCTATACAAGTATTAAGGAAAATGAATCATTTTAACCCTAGTAAAATGCATGAGGAGTTTAACATGGTAGGAATAAATTCTAGAGTACCTTCCCTCACAGGTAAAGTACTTCATGATAACCCTCATCAAGGATGAAAACCCCTATTTTAGGTGTGAGAAAGGGAAAATCGGCTTGCAGCGTTCTCTATACCTAGTCTTGACAAATGGCTCATAATATCTCATGTTTAATCTTGCTTTCTTGAACCACTTTTCACCAACAACAGGTATACATGTAGCATTATAGATGGAATCTAATGATAGTTGAAATTCTACCCCTACAATATTTACATGTTTGTTGTGTAGGTGGAGGACAAAAAACCTTGTAAGCTTTGGGTGATTTTTCACTTGCTTGACCTTCTCACAATATTGAAAACACCCCACATTCTGAAATCATGTTAGAATCATGGGAGATGAAGTAATATCCACTGTGCTCTAGGTTCAAATCTATTGACCTTCCCTCCCTTGTGCTTTTGCCTTATAGGTACCTGGCCTTCTTCACTACTATCACTCCTTTCTTCTCCTGACATGGTGACTAGTGTGGCTTTTAGACAAAATTAGGCCTGCCTATAAAACTTGGGTAGGAGGGGTGAAATGAAATGATGACCAAGACATATTTTTCAAACGAGTGATAGGGACATGGGTTTATGACTAAGTTTCTTTGAGCTTAATGAGGGCTTTAACATGAACTGACTGTTATAACCCTTATTCACACCTCCCCTAACTAATGATTTTTCTCGGAGGTCAAAGGAGAGTGTTAATTATGAAGAATTAGGGTTTGTTTAGGCACTTAGGTTTGATAATTTTCCATTAATCATCAAAAAACAAAAACACTTGGAGGGTGAGGAAAAATGTCCAATTACCACGTTTGATTCCTTTCTAGGTTCTTTAAGGAAAATTGAAGGGTGATCCCTTGATTTTTTGGCACTTTTCTGTAGTTTTTAGGGTTTTTAGCATAAGCGTAGCACCTGGAAGAATCTAAGTGAGTCAGGTCCTATGTGCGTAGCTCCAGGAAGAACCTAGGCGATTAAGGCCTCTACGTGCAGCATCAAGCCTGTCGGGTCGGCCTTTGAGCACAAAACCGAGCCCTTGGGTGTGTCGGGTCTGCCTAGGCACAACACCGGGCTGTACACACAACACGTATAGCTATATGCACAACGCAATGCAAAAAATGCATTGCGGGAACCTCTATTCGTGCAACGCCGGGACTTGTGAGCGCAGCGCTGGGTCTTGAGCATAGCGCTAGTAACCTTACCTAGAAATTTTAGTGAAGCTTAGAAATTTCTTGCTTGAAGGGTTTTTTTTCTCTTTTCAAATGAAAAATAAGATATGAAGAGAGCAGAGAGGTCCTTTATACATTTTAGGGAGAATAGATTAAACTTGAAAAACCACTTTGTCTAATGTTTTGAGTTTTTTGGTCACTTTATCACTTTGACTAATATATTTTGACCTTTTATTGCAAGTGACTTGAAATTTTTTCAAGGTAACTCTTCTTCCTTTGGTGGTAGCTTGCTGGAGAAATGAAAAGGGTCCTTTTGAACCTTGAGTATCTTGGCACTATCAAAACTCTTTTTTCTTGCACTGAGAAACTGAAAACATGTTTTTATCCTTTTTTTGAAATTTCTGAGTGTGAGTGACTTGAAAACATATTTTCTTTCCTCCTTACTGATTGGGACAGTGAGGCATAATAAACATATCTCTAACAAGTGATTTTTCTTCATAACCATGTATGCCATTTCTCTTTAGCCACTTCTGATTTGCAGGTGCCATGTCATACTGATCTTGTCCCCTTTTACATTCTTGGATTTTGACAACTTTAGTCACATAACAGTAACCTCATGATTGACTTTATTTCTCATTTTGAAACTCAACCCTAGGCTTTTATTCCTTTGATCATTTGAGGGAAAATGACTGAAAATGAAGGCTTTGACCTTCCTCACACTGATACTTTTTCATGCTTTCCCTTTGAGGTAGTGAAAAAACTTTACCTTGCCAAACCCTAGAATGACACACACAACAGTTCCTTAAAATCTTCTTCTGCTAGCAATGATGGAGGCCTGTCATTTTTATTTCCTCTCTTTGCCTATCTTTCCAAAACCTTAGGTTTTAGGGATATTAGAGAAAAATCATTAGTGTTTTCTTCTAAGTTCTCTATATCCCTTTCAAGTTCATTCATTTCTGTTCAGTTCACCTCACCTTTTTCCCTTCTTCATTCATAGTTTCTAAAAATCTTCATTTCATGCCTGGTTGTGCTGGTGTGCCTCTGTTCTTATGGTTTTCTGCATTGCCTCCTTGTTTGGCATGCTACTGGCCCAATCAGTCCTAGAAACCTTGATATTCCTCCTAAACATAGGTATGCTTCATCTTTCCTTGTTGTGTATGTCCTTTAGTGAGGAGCTAGCATTTTACCTTACATTGTTGGCTTGAGGGGTCCTGACCTAGGTTCGGAGGTTAAGGTTTGCCAAAAAACCCCTATACTACTGGCCCTTTCAGTAGTGACCTGCTTGCATAGGCCAAATTCCCACCCGAAGTAGTATGGGAGGCTGTTAGAACCAGGTTTCCGCAACCCTGGGAGAGGGCAGGTAGGTCAAGAAGAGCTGCGTCTGACTTCACAAATATCAGATCACATATTACAAAACCCAGATCTATCAATCCCTTTGCATTCACGTGTGTAATACCATGTATAATCGCAATGAATAACAGATATAGGACAACAAAGAAACTATTGCAGCTATTCTTGAATAAAGTCCAATAAACAAATTCAGATAATTTTTCAATGCAACATAAGTACTTAGCTCAATTACTTGCAGAGCTCAATATAGAATTATGCATACCATAATATATCTAGATCAAAGTATAAACAAGTAACATAAGTAATTTCGCAGCTTAAATCAATGGCACAGAGCATCCATAATCAGATATCATAGTTTCAATAGATTCAGATATTTCAACAGCCTTCAACATTCATTAATCCTTCAGATCCTTTTACAATACCCAAAACCCAAATTGCGCACATAGCAGTAGGGTTCGCGCACAACAAGACTGGGGATCTCCACGCACACATCCAGCAGGAGTCCTTTCCCAAAAACCCAGAACAGATCTACTAATTCGTAATTCGCACCAATCTTAGTTCAAGTTTGTCTTACAAGTCAAAAAGGTTCAACTACTTATACTACTTTAGCCTACGCATCCAATGGTTTGCAAACCATGGTTTGCAGACTCTTGGTCTACCATTGACCCACTTACAATGCAATAGGGGCTTTCACCCACCCCAAAAACCATGCGTTAGACTAAATTTAATAAAAAATATACAAAAATGGACCAGATTCGCAGCTCTCGTAGGAGACCCTATTCCAACAGTCCCCCAACACAATATTGTGACTCGTCCTAAGTTACTTTGGTGGTGGGGTCTCCACCTGTGTGCACATTGCATTGACAACTGCAACCAATGGGGGTAGCACTTCTTGACTCTGAGCAGCAGCTCTCTACGCAATATCTACCAGCTTCTGTGAGGTCGGTCCCTCTGTCATAGCCGTGACACTTTCCAATGTCTAGTTTAGTTGCCTCATAGCACCATGAACATCCTATGAGAGCTGGAGGGCTACAGCAGCCCAAGGCTTCAAACGTTCTCTGAGAACATGCTTCTTATGGCAGAGTCCCTCGATCTCATCTTGGAGGGTGTTGCTAGTCCGCAATCGTGCCAGACGATGTGTAGGGACCAAGGTAGGTAACGTAGCCTCGATCTGCTTGAAAGCTTCCTCCTTTTGTCACAAGTCCCGATTGATTTTTTAGAGGACCAAATCACACTGGATCTTGGTCCAAAGCTGCATGGCATCCTTGATTAACTGGGCACCCTGAGCAATCTATCCTCTAATGGTGTTGGTAGCTTCAGTAACTAGCGTAGTGCGCTAGGCTCGTACTTCCGGGGTTGTTTCAGGCTACAGTTTGGCTTATAAGGTAGATATTTGCTGCTCCAATTGTGTCTTAATGAAATGCATTTCCATCTTGGAAGCCTTTAATGCTGTGACCAATCCTTCCACTTTAGCTCGGGGGGTGGCTGCGGCCAAGATTTCTTCTGTAACCGTTGTGAAGAGCTGGCGGATCAGAGTTTTGAGCTCTGCTTACTACACGGAAAAAAAGAGTACTTTTGCATTCTGTTGTGCGATGGTCTATTCGGCCATACCAAGTTGGTGGTGTACTTGCTGGTCCTGGTGGTGAATCTCCTGGAACACTACGGTGTGGAGACCTTGTAATGCCATGTGGGGTAGCTTGGCAAGATTCAGCTACACCCCTGTACCTGCTTGGAGTTCGATCTCTTGGTCCGGTGAACTGATCACAAAGGCGGCGCTAGGTAAGGGATAGAGACAAATTTATTCAGTGGCTAGCATTGTACTGCTAGATTCCAAGGGAATTCTTCCCTGAACCACACTAGTCTGTATCATGTCTGTCTTTAGTTGCAAGGTTAGAAGCTCTTCCTGGATGGCACTGATCGTAGCCTTCTGGTGCTCCTCTAAAGCGACCCATTTTTCTTATGTGGCTAGTTTGATGGCATCTTCAATTTGTTCGAGATCTCCATCTGTCAACGTAACCATCTCATCTCGTTCCTTTCACTGGGTGCGCTGCTTCGTTCGAGGTCCCTTGACAGGCTCTCCTGTGCGCTTTGTATCTCCGACGTTCACTTCCTCCGTGCCTAGCTACGAATCAACCTGGATCTCAACCTCGATGTTCTTTGTGGTGGGCTACGTAGGTTATGTGTCCTTTTTCATGGCTATGCCTAAGTATTTCACTGTGCTTCCAGTCTCCTTGGTAATAATGGGTGGGGTTACCTGTGTCGTGCTAGTACCAGCAGTGCCCCTTGCACTGGTTTTGAAGCCTATCTTCTAGGTAGGAGGCCATAGTGCAATTACGTTCTCAATTTCCTCGTCTGCTACCATATATGGAAGTGACGTCTAGGTTTTATCCTTGTGGCTATGGATTTGAATGTTGTTCGTGGTAACTTGGAATGTTGTGATACTCTTATACATTTCATATACTGTGGGGGACAGCTGAGGTCGAGAATTGATGGTTATGGCCACGCTACTCTGGAAGAGTACCGAGAATACTTGGTTATCTTCTATGCGCTGTGCATCCTTGGAATCCCAAAAATGGGCATACCGAGCCCCTTCACACATATCTAGATGGAGCTCAGGGAGGACCAACTCCACAGGGGTTTCCCAGGAAACAAGGGCTATAAGAAATAGTAGCCAGGTGTAGCAGAAGGCTTTCCTCAGCTCCTACAATTTGTGGACGTTCGTTAAGAACTCGTTGCATAAGTATTGGGCCCAATTGAGGCACACCCCCTTCGCACATTGACCAGCTAGTTGAATGGCATAGGCAGGGACAGTTGCAACCTGGCACTTCTGCATTAGCTTCCAAGCTAGTAATATGGCACCCATCCACGTAGCTGAGTCACTGATGGATTTTATGATGAATCCCCATGTATTCCTTTCCACATGGTAGGCCTTGCACACATATTCAGTGGTGTCCCCTTCATTTTTGTTGCCCACATGCTCCAGAGGATGTGGCCCCTTCATGGGAATGCCCGTGATTCTATGAACCAATGTAGCATCTACGGGGACCCTATCTTGAATCCACAGGCAACCATTGTGAATTAGGGTGATCAACTGTCGGGCCAGTCAATCTGTGACATTGTAATGGCCAAAGTGGGGCATACGGAACAGGTTCAAGAGCCCATATTCAGCCAATCCACTTACCCAGTGCTGAGGAAAGACTGTGACCCCATCATCCACTTAAATTGTGTTGAATCACAGCACTGGGGTCAGCTCAAGGAAGGCTTCATAATTCGCTAAGTCGTGATCATCGAATTTAATTTCATGGAGCTTCCTGCAGGGGTCACTCAGGATAGGGACTTCCCCCGAGGTTAGCGGCGTCTATAGATAGGTAAATAGGCCATCAAGGTTCTTTGGTGTGTGTGTCTAAGGCCTACGTGGGCAGATGAAGGGATGTAAACAGTTGATCGAATTGATAGGGAGGGCTTCCTCCTACGTAGCCTGAGCCTGGAGCATTTCTCGAAGGGACTTAGCATGCCTTAGGGAGGTCCTAGGCTTCCTTGAAGCCCATTTCGCAGCTTTGGGGGGCTTCCCTAAGCCCTGTGCTCACTCTTTTCCCTTCCTGGTGACCGGTGTTGAGAGCACTTCTTCATCCTCAGATCCAATCTCCATTACTTCCTCAACTTCTGGGGCAGTAGGTACTGAGGGCTCAGCTAGGTTAGTGGTTGTCATCCTAGCGCAAAAAATGAATTCCTACTCTGGGTGGCTACTATTAGCAGGGGGAGGTTTATCCGACATGAGAGAAACAATGCACACCCAAAAAATCTTACAGCTCAGGTTCGCGCGAGACAAAGAGGATAGGGGCAAGTTATGCAAGTGAGGCAGAACCCTTGTTTGAGCTATCTATCCCTTTTTATAATGTCCACGGGCATCCAACGGTATGGTAAACTTAACTTGGAACTTACCATCAGGTAAATGGTAAAAAATCCTCAAAATATGCCTGATTAAATGCCAGCGGCGCGCTCCTTTTAATGGTAATTTTTTCTTTTTACCAGAGATTATTGTGCCAATGGCTAGTTTTCGCACCTCCTATGTGCTTGGCATTCCTGATACGCTTGGTTCAAATACCTGTGCCTCCTACGCATCATTCCCCAACATAGGCTTAAGCCCAAAGTACTTCAAACCCAAAGCTATGTTCGCTCGTCTTGTGTCGTCGCAACAGAACCGGGCCGCCTTCGTGAGAAAATTTTTCAGCGGTGCTATGATCACTGGATATTTCCAAAAAAAAAAATTGTAATAACCTATGTGGCCGAGAAGTGAGTGCAGCTGCCCCTTTGTTGTGGGAGATGGTAGATATATAATATTCACATTTCCAATTTTTTCCACCGTGGGGTGCGTCTCAATGCTATCCGTTCACAGCTTGAGTGGTCCTGTAACTGTGCGCACCCTATTCGATTCTGAGCCTGGGCCCTCTCGTGGATCATTCTTACCTTCTTTTGGAGCTAGGTTGTAATATACGATCATGATTGGTGTCCGCGGCTCCCAATTGGGTATTTCAAGTGCGATACATAGGTGCAATTCACCCCATGCTACAGTGTCAATGTTTTGCAGAGCTGCGCCAAGCACCTCTGTCCTGCCTATTAATCTAAATGTTCTTAAATATTCATCCCTCAAAGTCTACCAGTGGCGAGTGCACTAATGGAGCTCCACATCTAAGTACCATGTAGTGGGAAGTGGTCCTAGGTCATGAATAAGCAGATGAACCCACTCCTGGGTAGTTCTATCGCACCATTATTTTATCCAAGCGAACAGATATTCACGTGGATATTCGAGTCCAAGGAATGTTTTGATTCACATGTTGGCTGGGGCCTCAAATTGTAGGATCATCATATTCCGACACTCCTCCAAATCCTGGAACACCTCCTAATGCGTTACCTACCATTGCGCAGGTGATCCACACATGGCCAGCTTACAGGCTCATAGTCGTCGTTCTTAGGGAACTTCGGCTTCGAATACCCACAAAAATTTCCTAACATTACTAGAACCATAGAAATAAGGTATATCTCTTACCTTTGAGGAGATGCATCAGAATTTCTTCATGATCCGAAGACATCACAACGCAGAGACATCATGTAACCGGTTTTTCCAATTCTCTATCTCCCCATCAGAGTCAGAGAAAAATTCATTGTATTTTTCCTCACAGATTACCCCCTCCGCCATGGGGTTGATCCAATCCTCATGTCATGCAATCAACTTATATATATGATCCACATCCTCTTTGTCACGCAAAATTTTTGTGTTTCGTTTGCCTTCCGCTGGATTTAATGGTACTATTACCCTTGTACCATTATCTCAAATACCATGCTTCGTTTTTTTAGGTTAATGATGCCTCCCATATCGATAGCCCAATCCAAGCCTATGAGAATAGGGTAGGGGTCCGCATCTTCAAAAATCTGAATTACTTCAAAGTTAGTCTAAACTTAACCCCTGTTATATACACCACAATCTTCGATAGTCTTCCCAATGGAATGATCTTTTGTTGATTGGCCATACGCAGTTGGATAGTATACCATTCCAACTTAGGCTCCCCCATTCGTTGCCAAGTTTGTTTAGGTAATACATTCACATTTGACCCTAGGTCAAAAATAACCTGATCTATCTCGTAATCACTGATCTGTGCAGTCAACAGCATCTCCCTACCAATGTATTTCTTATACCTATAGAGTTTGTGTACGTCCTTGACTTCCAGAGGGAGGTTAGGTCATGTGGCGCATCTATCTATTAATGCCTGAATATTTTCCACAACCTTTGGGTTGCACAGAAGCTTCATACATGCTTGTAAAAATGGTTTGATCTCCTCATCTGCTTTGAGGTCCTCAGGCTGTTGCGAAGTAGATGCTTCTGCCTCAGCAAAGTCTTTGCACACTGTGACAAATGTTTCTTTCTCCTTTTTTAGATCCAAACCTTCTTGTTTGCTAAATATTGGTTGGATTCGAAGCTCAATTGCAGTTTTCTCCCCAAGTCCTCCAGTGGCCATCCCATTGCATGTTACGACATTCACTCTCAGATCTTTGTCCCATAGCTCGGCCTTAACCCTCAACACATTCTACATAGGTGTCAGCTTCTTTTCCTGCATCTTCGCTATCAAGGTTGTACAGTCTTCAATCGCATGGTCCAGCTGCTTGTAATACTAGCATGATTGTCTTGTAGGGTTTGGACAGTCCCTGGTAAAGTGCCCTACCTCTCCATAGTTATAACAGATGAGTTTCCCTCGTCCCCGACCTGCGCTCCCACCTCTTCCACCTCCCCTACCCATTGCTAGGGAGCCCCCTGTGCTCAAGAGGGATCTTGGTGAGGATGGATCTGACTGCACCCTGTAGATATTCCCTCAATCAATCATCAAATCATACGTCTGGCAGTTCTGATCATCATGTCCTACCTACCTACAAAACCTGCACCATTTCTGTTTTATTTTTGGGATGTACGCAGCAAGGCGGGGATAGTGGTTTATGTCGTGCAACCCTACAACATGGAAATCATCGCACCATAGTGCCAGCCCACTTGGTCCTGCAACTTCCCTAGGGTGCAATGGACTAGGTCCCCAAGCCTGCATGTAGTCTGTTAACATAGGGCAATTATCCTTGGTGTGACCATTCGTCCTGCATCTTATGCACCACCTTTCAGGGCTAGCCTCTGCTTCTCGCTTCTTTCGTAGGTTCTGGATCTCCATGTGCATCGCTTCCAGTTTTCCTTGGATTTGCTGGACACCTGGTTGGGTATCATCTCTGGGTGTAGCTTCTAACTTCATAGCGACCTCCAGGGCTTTTTCCAGTGATTCGAAAGTTTGGTGACCCATAGGTACGCACAGGTGAGGTAGCAACATAGCAATGAACCATTTCGTGTGCTATCTATCATCGTACTGAAATCCTCCTTCCCTGATCACCTTCTTCAACTGTTGATCGGCCTCCCAATTTTCATCGTACTTCTGTCCAAATCATAGGTCATTCATTCTGTGTGGCTACAAAGAATACTTTTTTCGCACAGTAATATCTTAATCAACAATGGTAAAGTATTCAGAAACTTACCCCTAAATCCTTTGAAGAATATTCACTCTGCTTCAGAGTAGGAGATGAATTGATCGATGGAAAATTCTGTCACGAATCCTCCTAGCACGTTGTCCACCCAGTGGTCTATGGTGGGAGTGATGGTGTTATCAGCCTTCTCTAACTTTTGGATTAATTCTGGGATCCACTGTGTAACCCGCTCGTCCTTCCAACACTTCTAAAATTTGACCAACCTTGTGAGCCACTCCTAGAGCTTGATCACAATGATTACGAAGAATATCTCATAGATCTCTGTGAAAATATACTTATTTTTCCAATTTTCGGTTGTCAACCTCTTACTGCGGTTTTCTTTCACTGTGAATTCCTGAACTTGCCATTCAAACCATTCATTAATTTATTTTCTTTCAGGTTTCTATTACAGCCTTGGCATTACTTGATCCCTCTCTGAAAATGCTCCCGGTCCCAGAAATGGAACCATTTTTTGGCTTGAGGGGTCCTAACCCTGGTTTGGAGGTTAAGGTTTGCGAACAAACCCCTATACTACTGGCCCTTTCGGCAGTGACCTTATTGTACAGGCCAAGGTATCACCAAAAGTAGTATGGGAAGGTGCTAGAACTAGGTTTCCGCACCCTGGGAGAGGGCAGGTAAGTCAGGTAGAGCTACTTTTGGCTTCACAAATATCAGATCGCATATTACAGAACCCAAATCTATCAGTCCCTTTGCATCCACGTGTGAAATACCATGTATAATCGCAACGAATAACAGATATAGGACAACAAAGAAACTATTGCAGCTATTCTTGCATAAAGTCCAATAAATAGATTCAGATCAATTGTCAACGCAACATAAGTACTTATCAAAGTTACTTGCGGAGATCAATATAGAATTATGCATAACAAAATAGATCTAGATCACAATATAAACAAGTAACACAAATAATTTCGCAGCTTAAATCAATGACACAGATCATACATAAGCAGATATCACAGATTCAATATATTTAGAGATTTCAACACCCTTCTGCATTCATTAATCCTTCAGATCCTTTTACAATACCCAAAACCAAACATGCGCACACAGTTGTAGGGTTCGCACACAGCAGGACTGAGGATCTCTTCACACACAGCCATCAGGAGTCCTTTCCCAAAAAACCAGAACAGATCTACTAATTCTTAATTCGCACCAATCTTAGTTCAAGTCTGTCTTACAACTCAAAAAAGTTCAACTACTTATACTACTTTAGCCTACGCATCCAATGGTCCGCAAACCATGGTTTTCAGACTCTTGGTCTACCCTTGACCCACTCTAAAACCCTTATGTTAGAATAATATAATAAAAAATATACATAAATGGACCAAATTCACAGCTCTTGTAGGAAACCCTATTCCAACAGCCACCTTGACACTCCTGCAGAAATGTCAAAATGAACAGCTGCCCTTTTGTAGAATTTTGTCCTTGGCAAAGCAGTCTTCCTCTAATTTCTTCTTGAGCTAACTTGGACAAAGAGGTGCATGACCTTTTCTCATTTTTATTCAACTTCTAGCACATAAAAAACAGTGATTTAGTACACCAAATACAACCCTACAACCTATGAAACCCTAGTGACCTAATGGGATGCTCTTTGACTGAAAGCATTAGCTTATGGTTTTCAAGTATGAAAAATAGATTTTTTGACATATAGATGTATTGAGGATCCAAAACCCAATGTACTTGATTTATCTAAAGAGCCTATAGTGGTATCTTTAAGACCGTCAATTCTTGAGGCATTTGATGAACATGAGAGAAGGTAGGTTGTTTGGAAAACTTAGATGGAAAGTGGAAGGGTTAAGCATAGGAAAAACATAGTATTGAGATATGAGTGTGAAAATGGGGCAGAGATGAGTGGCATGAGCCCATGAGGGGTCTTCTAGGAGTGATAGGCTAACCAGGGAAAAGCAGAGTAGTGAGATAGTGAAAAATTTATCTAAAGGATAATGAAAGCAGTGAGATTTATAAAACTCTCAACATTCATGAATCTTGTTTTTAGAAATCTAGGAAAAGTATTTAGTCATCTATAGAATGAAAAAAATTAATGATGACTAACAACATGTCTCACCAAATCTGGATCAGGTGGCCTCCCAGGTGGTTTGCCACAAAATAGTAATGTCCCATGGCCCAAAGTCATGTGCATGGTAGATGGGACTGTTAGGTCCTTTCTTCCACTGTGCAAATCCATCTCTGATTTCTATGTGGAAGTTGTATGTGATGGATATGTGTGCATGCCCTTAATTATTTGAGTTTTTCCACTCTTTCTACCCACCCATTCTCTCTGCAAAGTCTCCCAATCTTTGGTGACCTTCCCCAAAGTAATCAACCACTACACACCCAATATAACATTGGTGTCAGGTATTTCAACCACAAATAAATGATCAGTCAATGTATATGTCCCCATGGTGACAGATAAGTATGGAACATAATGCATGCATTGCATAGTTCTATCTCCTGGGACTAAAACATAAAATCCCTCAAAATCATCAGTGGGTATTGCCATCCTTTGCACTAGTTGGGCATCATTAAAACTGTGAATAGCCCCACTGTCAATCAAAACATAAACCATCTGATCTAAGATGGAACCTTGAACCCTCAAGGTCAACTACTTAGGTACTCCTCTCAATGATGCAAGATCCCCTCCAATTGGAGAAAATGCCTGATTCCCATCTCCTAATGGCGTTGGTTCATCTCATGCTGTGTCAGCATTGTGACCTCTCCTTGGTTCATCTTCTTCTTCCTCCTCATCATTTTAGAAGACCTTTATGTAGTGTGCCTTTCCTGCTGCACATTTATATCCAGGTGCCCAATATTCTTGGCATGTGAAGAAAAGCTTCCTCCTCCTCAAATCTCTTCGAACATCAATATTAAGAGGTTTTTTATTTTGACTCTCCTTTGAAAGAGGAACCTTCTCATCTTTTCCCTTTGATGGAAAATAGGGCTTATGCTAAAAAGTTTCCTTTTCTTTTGGCAAGGTATCTTGAAGATATCTAGCACTTTCAATGGAATATTGAAGGGTAGTGGGCTTGGTAGACTTAAAAAAACCCATGAAGAGGTTCATCTAACCCATAAATGAACATATAGACCCTTCTTGCTGTAGATAAATCAGGAACAATAACAGAAAGTTTAAAAAATTCAGAAATATAAGTTTCTAGATTACCTGACCGTTTTAGCTTTTCAAGCCCCATGAATGATGCTTTAGGATCTCTTCTATCAAACCTCTCCACCAACCTCCTTGTGAACTATGAATATGCAGTCACATTGGCTTGACCCAATGTAGACAAGCCATGGAACCACCAATCATGTGCTTCACCCTCAAGGTCCAGCGCTGCTATCTTAATAGCCTCCATCTCTAGAAATTTGTTCAACTGGAAGTAGATGTCAATATTCTCTACCAATGATTTGGCAGGAATTTAGATGACCCATCAAAGTTGGGTATGAAAAATATGCCCATAGTGCAGTGTAGATCATGATTTCTAATGAATCCTCCACCTCTATTGTGATGCCTGGGTCTCCTATTATCCTTAATTTGACAAAATTCTTGAAAACTCAAGTGGTCCTCGAATCTCTGAGATTGTGACTCATACTCCATAAAATAGTCTTCAAGGGATTCTTGTTCTTGAAACCCTTCATTTCCCACTATTAAGAATGTAGGCATTGTAGAGCATTGGGAGACTTGTTGTTGATGCACTTGTTGATCACTCCAGTGATGAGAAATGCCAAAACCTTCACATGTTGAAATCCTTTAGGGGATTCCTTGTATCTATCCATCCTCAACTCCTTTATTTCTCTAGAAATTTATTGCATAGCTTTGAGAAGAATCTTAGGAAACTCCTTCTCTTCATCTTCTCCTCCAGATAAAGGGGTTTTACCCTTGTCTTCTTTTTCATTTGTATAGTCAAACTTCTAGTGCATTATTCTTTGATACCTCTTATGTCTATCAGTAAGAGGATCTCCTTCTTCAAATGACATATTGGCTTTTCAATATGCATAGGTTGTGCCAAGATTATGCTCTGATACCACTGTAATATTCCCAAATGGGAAAAGAAAGAATATAGTGCAAAATGCTAGAATAACAATGTTAAACATCATATAAAAGCAAGAGGCCAATATGGATACCTTTCATTCATTATAACAATAGCAAAATATGCATAAGAAATGGGCCATAAGATGTACAATAAGATAGAACAAGCCTCCAATGGACAAAACCCTCAAAAGAGGTGTTGCTACTATATATCAAAGAGCTAGAAGACTTCTACAGCACTGTAGTATACCTAAGGGGGATAATATAGGGTACAGAGGAAGGTACCCAAGGGAATAATATGATGTAATGATGTAAGAATGATAAATAAATGGCCATAGTTAATAAATAAAGTGGTTAACCCACATTACGCAAGGGACCACATGTAGCTAGGGAATAAAGGGATAAGCCCATTGTATTGGATGTATGGTATTGAGAGACCCATGGTATTGCATGTATGAAACCTATATAGAGGCTATATACTCTCCATTGAGAGAGGTCAAGGATTATTGTATTGGAAAGCATATGGCTTGTGGAGTGATCTCCTTCCTTAAGGAGTGAATGTATGGTGTTTCCGTACCTCAAGGGTTTTGATATTAATGAAGATCTAAGGTTTTATCTTCTATGGTGTTATTTATTGGGCATATTTTCCATTTTTATACATTTTCTTGTCATATCTACTACAAGTGGTATCATAGCACTTTCTTGGGCAGAGTTTGGGAGATTTTTTTTTCATTTTTTGTAGGAAATTTTTGGGCGGCGAGTTTGCAGAGCAGATCTAAAATTTTTGGTGAAATTTTTTTAGTAATAAATAGAAGATCTAGATTCTTTGTACAAAATACCCAATTTCAAAAAATAATTCAATCTAATTGGAGTCCGCATGAGGGCGATATCAGTGATTTAAATTCAGTTTTGTTGCACAAATGTTTCTGACGGTAATTTGTGTACGGTGGATCTACTGACCTTTTGTAGATTTTGGTATAGGATTTTAGACAAATAATTAATGATCTGAGCTCCCCATGAAAAATAACTCAATTTCAAAAAAAAAATCGGTCAAATCGGAGTCCGAATGAGGGAGTTATCACTTATTTAAAATCAGTCATTTTTTAGAACTTTTGTGACAGCGGGACAGCTGAAGCACAAATCTGTGTTTCCAAAGTACCTAGATCGGGATTTTAGTCATAGGGATAGATGCAGAATGACTATTCCATTTCCAAAAATATGTTATATTAAGGATTCTTAGTTATATTGACCGACTAATGTCCATTTTAAATTTTTTCCAAAGTAAGTGATTTCTTCAAAACCCTTACATTGTTTTAGAGGTTCTCGCAAGATGAAGTTTACAGGAAACGTTGATGACCCTACTATTGAAGATATTTTACAATATCAAAAGTCTCAATACTGAAATTTTTGGATATGCTCCATAGGGCTTCATATGAAAGATGAGTCAAATAAATGGTTGACCTCACTTGACAACTCAGTGAGGAAACTTCCTGAGAAGAAAATTGAAAAAGTCATTTTGGACAAGTCGTGTCAAGCCGGAAAGAAGGACACTAAGAGCCATAAAGACTTCTTTTCTACTAATATTTCCATATTACAGGTTCATGGAATTATTCAGAAAGAGAACATCATTGTGTCTATCATTCCTAGTTGCAAGCATAATTGTATCAATGTTAATTTGACTAACAAATTGCAAGTTCTAGAAAAACCCTACCTCAAGGGTTTTGATATTAATGAAGATCTGAAGTTTTATCTTCTATGGTTTTATTTATTAGGCATATTTTCCATGTTTATACATTATCTTGTCATATCTACTACAAGCGCGGTTTTAAAGGCATTAATACAGCAAATGAATATACAAAATAACATGGGATGATATATGCCTCAAAATATATATCTTTTACAGATCTAGGCACTATAAAACCTCCAATGAAGAACCCCTCAAGGATTTTCAGCAAAACACCATGTACAAGATGGGAATATAAGCCCTAAGGCTGAAGATCCACTACAATATGTAGATTTGGTAAGTGTGGCTGATTTGATATAAGAAATAGTGCAGCCTCCTCTAGTAGATCTCCTAGATGAAAGTATGATCCCTTCACTAGCAAACCTCCTCTCCAAATGGTGTGCCAAAACCACCCTGCAACTCCTCCCTCAAAATAACGCATATCTAGAAAGAAACTGCACTGTAGGGGTAAATAAATATGTGGGATGATGCCAAGATATGAAAATATTCACAAGGGCCTTCCCTATTGTCCTCCCAATGGAAAGGAACCCTTCTCCACTGAAAATAAGTACTGAAGTGACCCAAAGATGGTCTCCACTACTGCAACCTGCAAAACAACTCAACCGTCAACAGGATATGTGCTATAGATGTAAGATGAAACTTTCTCCAAATGCTTGATAGTAGAAGTGAATTACAAGACTCCTCCAAGAGCTTCTCAATGGAAGAGGTGGGATTCTCAATCAAGAACACCTAGTGCTAAACAACACTTGCAATCTTAGCTAAACAACTGAAGAGAGAAACAAGTATAAACTGACCATATATTCAGAAATATCATATACCCATACATAATGAATATGGCTTCCATCCTCTTCCTTTTATAAGATATGAGCTTCCAAACCCTAAGTCCCATTCAGTTATGACCCTACTTCCATGCAAGGTGTCTCCATCTAAAACTACGTTGTCCCTCATTGATCACCACTCCTCCATGATAACGTTATTGATTTGGTCAAAGTTGACCCAGTTAAGATGTTCCAGCCCTTTTTCACTTGCCATGATGTTTTCCTTTTACATTGGCATTGGTTTATTTATTATTAAGAATAATTATGGACCTCCATTGTCCTCTTATTCATATAACAAGACATCAAAGCAAAAATTAATATTCCAACTAGCTCATCGCTAATTGGGAATATTACAGGATCATAGATCTGGCTTACGGGTGACAACTGCAAGTAATATTGGCAACAATTTGTTATGGTTTGGTGGAAAATTGAAGTCCCACCTTCAGTCTCATTCATCATTAAAGATATGTTTAGATAACTTTTATTGAACTATGAGTTGTGAACATGAGGAATGATTCTTTGTGAAATTTATATTCAACTCAATATTAGTCTTGCATGGATATAGTGTTGGGAAAAATACTGAGAGGTGGGGGGTTTGAATCAATATTATTATTATTTTTTTTCATTTTCTTATTCTGATTTCTATACGCTATTGTTATTTATGAAACCAATGTATGTACGTGAATTCAATGAAGTCAAACAATGTATATCCATTTAACCAATTATTTATAAGGTCCATCATATATTTAACATTAACCAATGCATTATGAATTTCATTAGACGTGTAGTATGTATGAAAGAGTAGAATAGACTGTTAGGGTCCCGTGATTTGGCTTATTAGCAAGCCAAATGACAGTGTAACATCAAACCAACCTTTGGAGCCCAAGGACCTAGCCTTCCTGGACTCAGAGAGGGCTCTCTATTTGTGTAAGGGATATCTATGTGTTTGCTTATTGTGTTCTGATTTTAGGCTAGTTATGAAGTAGGTTTCTGGTTTTGGTTTTTAGGTTGTGAGGGATGAACTGATCAAAGATTAAGATGGGTAAAAAAGATGTCAGATCAACTGGGCTATGGGGTCGAAAATGTCAAGAAAGCTTTCATGTGGTGATACAAGGTTGTTGAAAGGCCGATTTGATTCGAGGTAAAATGGATCTTTGGGAAAAATGGAGTGATATGGACATTAAATTTGTGAAGAATAAATAATTTCAAACATAACTAGTTTAATAGTTGACATAAACATGGTAGGGCTAACCATTAATCATGAGAAATGTAACTGTAAACTGATTAGTGCATAGAAATAAACATTCAAGCCATGCGTAGAGATATATGACTCTCTAACTTTGGGAAATGGCTATCAGAATTTGGGGAAATACATTTAAGACAAACAAACAACTCAAATCACTATGAAGGAATACCTAAACATAGTATTCCAAGCTATTGGGCACTTTGAAGCAAGATTGCATAGTTTTAGGCAAAGGGAAAAATTAGTACAAGACCTCCTTGGTTCAACAAATGACAATCTAATCAATCAAAGAGAGGTTTCAGAGGTGGAGCTATGACTAGCCATGAGTAAGCAGGGCATACCGTGAATCATACTTAGCATGCATAAAACCATAAATGAAACAAGCAAACAATATTCTTAAGTTATTAAAGAGCAATCAAGGATTCTTTAATGTGACTAGGAATGAAGAAAAGATGGAAGCTATAAAGAAATAGGAAATTTGAGGTGCCTCCAAGGGCATGTCTCAAATATGTTCTCTACTGTCTTATAGCAAGAAAGAAAATGGAATTGTGAATGAAAACTAAGAAAAAAAACAGAGAGAGAGACACTATACCATTCTACCAAGTCATGGAATCCAACAAAAATCCTCTTTCATCATCCAAAAACATCTAAGAAACTATCCAAAAGCATGAGACAAGTGTTTCTTCCAAGCTTGTATGACCATATATTGCTTCTATTCATCAAGTTCAGCCTTGTTTACAATGAAAGCCTTTGGAATATATAGGCCAAAGTGAGGAAAACCTCTTAGTTCAACTTGCAATCTCATTGGCCTATCCAAAATATCTGATTAAATATCTAATAAAATATCTCAAAAATGCTAAAAAATGGAAATATATTGACTTTTCATAACTAATCATGTACAAAGATAGCTAAACGCACATGAGAAAAATTCACTTTTGAAAGGTTCAATTTTTACAAAAATACTCAAGAAATATATCAGCAGAAAATCCCCTGACTTGCCGGCAACGTTTGGAGGCCTTCCCGATGTCGAAACAAGGCCCATGATGGCTCGTTGGAAAGCTATGAATGTCTATTTTCTGAAAATTTTTAGTTTTCTCAGAAATAACCATTGAAAGTCCTCAAAAAATAGACCTCTTATTAAAAACCCAAAAAATAGGCCTTGCTGATAAACGGGGTAGAGTGTAGAAAAACCGAGTGTTTTTCGCCATTTTGGGGGAGAAAATGATCTTCAATTGATCTAAAAATCCCTGAGTATATGACCCTGAAATTATGGCATCTAGCGATACCATTTTAATCCTTTGAGGATGCCCTAAACTGAAATGGCAATGCCCATGAGTTTTTGTCAAAAACCCAAAAATGACAAAAAACCAAAATTTGTCGAATTTCGCCCAAATTTGGCGAGCATGACCCTCAAGGGTTTTCAGAAACATGCTGTGAAGCTGAGGCCAATATTTTTGAGGCCAAGATTTGGAGCTTTGAGGTGTCTTTCCTCAATTTTGATTTCGGGCGCCTCCTTTTAGCCTCCTTGAGTTTTTCCTGTGCGGCCTTCAATTTCTGCCAGGCAAACTGATTGAGCTTATTATAATGCCCGATCATCCTCTGTTGAAGGTCCAAGTCTCTATTTGCCTTCTCCAACTTCTTTTCCAAGTGATCATTAACCCTCTCAAGCCATGCTTCTCGATTTTTCTCTATCTCTTGTGTGAACAATGTAGTGAGAGGGGTAGATTGGAGAAGGGCAGCTTCTTCTTCCTTTTGTTTCTCAAGGGCTTTTTTGAGCCCCATGGTTCTTGGCCTCTTTCTCTTGGGCTCATCTTCATCGTCGCTCTCATCAAACTCACCCATGATTTCTTCCAATATCACTTGTGCTTTGGAGGCCTCTTTTTGGTATTTGATGGCTCGTGTCTCATATATAGCCATATGGACACTCATTTGTTTGTTTTGAATTTGCAAAAAGTGTTTGAAGTTTCTAGCCCTCTCAAGATCAGTCCTCAAAGCATCAATTTGGTTTTCTCTATTGATCAAGAGATTTTCTAGGATTCGAGCTTTAGTGTTCCTATCATCATTTTGGATTTGAATGATGTCGAATTCCCTTTCCTTTTCATGACTGCTTACTTATTTCTCCTTTCCTTTACTTTGGGTGGCTCTTTTAGTCTTCCTCCTCTTGGGAAATTCAAAAATGGGCTTCTTGGGATTATTTCCCTTGCTTTGGAGGGCCCTAGTAACATTTGGAGTTACCACTCAAGGCACCCTTTTCCTTGATGTCTGGGGCTTCACCACTTTCGGAGAAGAGAGCATGGCCCCTTGCCTAGGAGAGGAAGCTAGCACATGCTCCATTGGCTCTTTACCCTTGCTACTTTGCTCATCATTCTTGCCACTGTCTTTGATTTCTTCATGGATGCCTTGACTATCCTTTTGCATTTATTTTTAAGGGCTGTCCTCCTCACTGTGTTGCACCTTTCATCATGCTGATGTTATTTTTCATGAGGCTGTTGTTTATCATCATGTGGCTGCCTCTTTTCATCATGTTGCACCTGTTCATTATCATGAGGTTGTTGTTCATCATCATGTGCCTGCCTTTGTTCATCATGCTGCACCTGTTCATTATCATGCTGCTCATCATCATGCCCTTCTTCCCCTTGCTGCTCTGCCTCACTGTGTTCTTCTTCCCCTTGCTTCCCTGTTTTACTATGATGCTGATCATCATCATCCTCCTCATCATCACCTTGCTACCCTATTTCATCATGATGTTGCTCATCATCATCTCCCTCCTCTTGTTCATGCTCTTCTTCCTCATCATGCTCTTCTTCTTTTTCAATGGGAAATTTGAGCTTATTGGGAATAGGCTTGCTTGAAGAAGGTGAAGGATGGCGAGTGGAAGGTGAAGGAGATGTATGAAATGAAGGGACAGTGTCAAAATCTAGATGTGTAATGAAAGTATCCCAAGAGACTTCCTTATTCTCAAGCTGATGAAGAATGATAGCCTTAATGAGGGAGTGATGGAAGAGGCAGGTTGTCTGTTAAGAAGGAGGTTTTTTCTGAATAGTGGAGGCCATTTTATCAATACTTCTATGTAGGAAGAAAGGGAGATTTAACAATTTGGCCCTTGTGAAATGCATGAGCAATCGGATATGATAGGCATAGACTCAGGAGAATCTTCCCTCGCAAGTGAATTATTTCATGATTATCTTCATGAGGGGGGCATAACTAGTCAATAGATATGAGAAGGGAAAAATGGATGGACACAAATCTCTATGCTCAAACTTCAGAAAAGGCTTGTACTCTTCTGAGTCTAGGTGGCTTTGTTTAAACCACTTCTCCCCGACATAAGGGATTTTGGTGGCCTTGGAAATGGACCTTGGAGAGAATTTGAAATCTAGGATTGCCAGCTGAAAATGCTTCTCTTGAAATCTCAAAGCACAAATATGTGTCAAAGGGGAATAGCTTTTCACCTCCTACACTCTTTGACGAAACTCTAAACACCCAACCTCATGAAAGTTAAACAGGACTGATGGATGAGCATTTACCTCTTCAGTGGAAACAGGCTCAAACCTCCTGTGAAGGCCACTCCTACTGTCTTGCCTGGGAGGCATTTTGTTTTGAGTGTTATTTGCAACACCAAGCTATCTCAAATGGCCTCTAGAATGTTTCTCAAGCACACACCCTGTCCTCCTTGTCAGTCACTGTTTGACCAAGACAAACTGCTTCAAATGTTTTAGTTCCCCAACACCAACTTTTTCTTCCTTCTAAATCACTGTTTTGTCCTTCTTTATGCCAGACAACAAGTATTTGTCAAATAAAAAGCATACAGTCAATTTATTGCTGTGTTTGGTCAAGGTATTGAAAAGAGGTATTTGTGTTTTCTTTTTAGAACAAGGATCTCCTTGTGTTTAGACAAAAATTAAATCACCCTTCCCCAATCAATGCTCTTCTGTTGTTCACTGTTTCTTACACACAGATAGACAAAAACACCCTCAAATTGATTTAAAATATCTTCATAGGATGCTATGTTTTATGAAACAAAGGAGGATGCACTAGGTTTCACTATTTCACCATTCAAAGAGGATACTTTTGAAGTGACAAGCATTCGGACTAAGACCACTGTTTTCAAATTAGGCTCACTGTTTTCACCTTACAAACACTGTGTTTACCTTACAAACACTACTTTCACCTTGTAAACACTTTTTCACCTTATATTTTGCTGACAAAGATTAATTTTGTTTTCACCACAGCTAGGACACCTTCAACAACTTGAAAATCTTCTACCACTGTGTTTTTTTTCTTACAATTAGTGTTATGGTTTATCACTGTTCTTGAAGGCAGTTTTAGGCCCTTTGAAACTAATGTAAACACACCCTAGCCTTCTACTATAACAGTATTTGGCAACATAGTAACAAACCACCTCGCTTTTCTACCAATAACTTCACTATTCAATCATTGTTTTAGTCTTGAATAACATGGCATCAATCATCCGTTTAGAATTCAAAATTTACCATGGGGAAAATAAAAATACCTTGAGGATGGCTTGTGGCCCTTGCTTGATGAGTTGAGTAGGTTTCAAGATATTTTGAAGGCGTTTTGGTTGTTCAAACAAGTGCGGCACGTTTAAATGGAAAATCACCGCGCAATGAAAACGGTGTCGGGTCAGCCTTCGGGCAGTGGTGACCGGCGCTACAAGTGCGCCGCGCTACCATTGTGAGCCTTTGTATTTCTTCGTCTGAATGTGCCACACACTTTTCTCGGCGTGCCGCGCAGGCTTTAAGCCTCAAAAACTCTGAAATTTGCTTGAAATTTCTTGCCTTGTCTAGTGAACAGCTAGGGGAGATGTCACTTGGATTTTTAAATGCACAATGAGACTTGGCAATGGTCAATTACTCGCTACCTCTTATATGAAAGAAAAATCAAACGTTTCACATAATGCTTTATAGGGTTTGAGTGTTTGAAAAGACTTTATGTTTTTTCAAAACATGAGCCATTGCCTTTGTAATTTTATCATTTTAAAACACTATAAAGACTCCTCTTCGAACAATTCCTTTGACAGGATGCTATGGTTGACTTTTGAAAGGCAACATAGTGATGGTTCTCGTTGAAGTAAAAAGGCCTTCTTAAGAAACTGCAAACCCCTCCTACTGCCTTTTCACTGTTTCTTATTAAAGAAGAAACTCTGTTACTTCCGCCTATTGCTGACCTTTTTTAAAAGAAAAAACCTTTCTCAAAGACAAATAAATGATGTAGGTGCATCTTTTGCATGATATCTCTCTTTGACTATGGGTGAAACTTAGTTGCATTTACCTAGGTTTTACCATCATCTATTTATAAAAAGGAACTCCTTTTAAAAACCCTTCCTACAATTAAATGCAACAGCAAGATTTTTTACATGTTTTCATGAAGGAACAAGCCTTTATTTATGACAGTGGCATGCTTCAATTTCCTTGAGTGTTGTTTCTGAATTCAAAACACTTTCCATATCATTTCTTCACATTGATGAACCTATGTGTCTATTTGCAAAGCCTCCTTCAGAAAGAAGGATTAGGTTACCTTCTTGTCCATTTGATGAGTTTTTTTTTTAAATATCTTCATGAATAGGAAAAGCAAACCTTCTTTGAATATCAACATCACTCTTTGGCCTATTTTTAACCCAGCTCTCAACTTATAAACCTTGAATGGATTTACACTAATTTTAACTCTATTTTTTGAAGGAAAAAAATGGCTAGATTTCATGGCTGTTGATCAAGGAGAAAATCTCTGGAAACTTTTGATGAAATCACATACCTCAATAGGATTTCTTCATTTTGGCTTCAGATTTCCATTGAAGGAAATCTCTGATAGAAGGAAAAATCAAACCTCTTGGATTATCATAGTACCATTGTTTTCCCTCTGTTTTTAACACCATTTTTCTATCCATGAGCCTTCAGTTTCTTTCCCACTGCATGTAAAACCCTACCCTTGTTCCTGGCCCTCTACTTTTTAGATGAAGGAGGCCTTTATCACATTGCAAAACCCTATGCTTGTAAAATGAAGGAGGTTTTCAACCAATGACCTGACCATCTACTCATGTATGGAGGAGGTTTTCTCAGTCTTTCAACCCTCTGCTCATGTATGGAGGAGGTTTTCTCAGTGATGCCATTTCATCTGCTTTCAAACAGTGTTATCTTTCCTTTCACTGCCTATTCATGCTTAAGCAAATAAAATTGATAAATACACAATATGCCATGAAGGGAATTTCTCTTAGACATATAATTTTGTTGTTCAAATACCTTTGTGCCTCTTTAGACATCACAAGCAACTTGACCAGTATCTGCTATTCATAAATCACTAACCCTTGGACTGTGTTTGCAGGAGCCTATTGAAATAATTCTCTGTCCTTTAGCTGCATCCCAGGATCAAGACCACATGAGAAGTAGTTGTCTTCTCATGTTAAGTTTTTAATACTGTCTTCTGGAACACTAGTACGCTTCTACTTTTGAAAGAGACATTGAAACACTGTAAGTCTACCTAACATCAATTTAACATGTGGCATATGTATTGCTGAGACATTAAAGTTTGTTAGTGGCGTGACATAAGGGTGTAATCAAGCTTTGTTTGCAGAATAGGAAGATTATCGAGGACTGGTTGTTATTAGAAAGAGGTTCTTTGGCTTTAGGATAGTTTGCCAAGGGAGAAATGCCTAAAGTGCCATTACCTAACTTAGGGAGACTTCTTGGACAAATTTGGAGTATTCTCTTTGGAGCTGATGGACAAGTTTGTATGGCTGAGGCGAGATAGGGCTTGACAATGAGGTTTTATCTCGTCATGGGCTGATTGAAAAGGTAGGAAGGAAAAATTGTTTATGGGTGCTTTCCAGCTGGCAAATTTGACAAATTTGAGATCAGCTGCTAGAAAACTTGGCTTTAAAAACTAGTCATGATCAACAGGTGAAAAATACTGATGAATAACAGTGGCTCCATTTGGGGAGGGCAGCTCTTTTTCAGGAGGTGTCCAGAATTTCAGATCTTGGTTCTTTGAAGACCAGTGCCTTTATCGATTGGCACAAATATCTTTCTTCCTTGATGTTATTTCTGAAAATTGACAGCATGATTAGCATCAACGAAATTTCTACCTACCCCACTATATTTCCTAACATTTTTTCTTCTTTTGGGTGCATTTGGATTGGCAACCCTTTGACATAGTATTTTTTAAAAATGACACTATCTAGTTCTACACTTATATCTGCCGGGAGATCAGATTAAGCTGATGAACTCTTTTGTTTCTCTACCTATGCTAGATCGAATGTCAAGGTTAAGCTGTTTGACAGGATTTTATTCTCTAATCTAAAACATGAAATTGAAAATGACCAAATCAGGATTAGATGGTCCGATTTTTCATGTACTTGTGGCACAAAAGACAAGCTACACACAAATATTATTTTGCATAAAATAAAATCTAGAAAAGCAAGGCTAGGATACACAATTTGTTTTTCATCCCTACTTTCCTCTTTGGTTCTGTTTTGAGCATGTGGAATCAGTGTCTTTTCCTAATCTACTCTCTTTGATAAGTCAAGCTTACACAATGTTTACCATCTTTTCCACTCACTAACTTATCAGAAAATAAATTTAAAACATGTTCAGTTATGATTAGGCTAGATAACTGAACAAGACATTTGAGCACTAGTAGCGGCATTTAGACTTGCGCGCTTTCCGACTGACTATTTTTTGAACATGGGGCCTTCTTTCTATTTTTCAAACCACCCTCTTTTCTATTTTTCTATTGTTTTTGAATTTTCTATTTTTGATTTATTTTTCAAACATTGGTATATATAATGATTGAAAATTTTTTGACTCAGAAATCTTGGAAATGGCGAAACTTAAGCATCTTATCTTCATAAGGATCTCCTAGCACTCTTGGTCCACTCAGCTCTTGAATTTTTTTTTTTGGAAAATTCTCTCTTTCAAGCATGACATAAGGGTTCATGCATGAATCTTTGAACAATCCCATATCCTCCCGCTGTACCTCTTTATACCTCTGATTTCCACTCCTTCTTTTGTTGTACATATTTTTCAAATAGTGCAGATATTCTTTGTCATTTTTTAAGTATATGATGACATAATCAAGGTATGTTAGAATGCATAAATTCAGAACTGGAAACATGGCTTTTAGGAGCATATTTCTGATATCCGGTGGTTTTGAAATTCTGGGTTTGAAAATGGAACTACTTCCAGCATACTGGAAAAATTCTTTGAGTTGTCTGCTTTGTAAAGGAATTATTTGGCTGTAACCTGAAACATCATCTTGCAAAGACATATGATTAAAATCACTTGTCATTGGTATATCATGGTCTTGGGTAGGAAGGATAAAATTTCTGTCACAAGGGTGTGTATTAGTGTTTCTAAAATCAAAACAGATCCTATGACCAGCTATTTTATTTTTGACTATTACTGTTTGGTTCAGATTTTTGTATTTTCTTTTGTCGAGGTTGTTTCTAGGAGTGATGGCAGTGGCATAGTGTCTCTCACTTTTTTCTCTATATGAAGTAGTATTTTGAACAAGATTGAAAATTCTAGCAGTTCTAAGTCTTTGGTGGAGTGATAGAATGTTAGCCAGTTCAAGTAACTCAGGTATATTTGGACTACAGTCGTCATATCCTTTCATAAGAAGTTTATTAGGCATTTTTTCTGGATTTTGAGCTGTTATGGCTACAGTCAAGGTGTCATTTGAAAGGGTAGAGTTAAGTGATGGAAAATCCTTAAGGTATGGTAAGAACATTAAACTTCCCTACCCCTGAGTTCGAAAGAGTTTTTTGATATGCAAGTCTTCTACTGCCTCTGTTCTGAAAAATTTTCCTGATGTTACTACTGATGTTTTCCTAAGGTTTGAGAAATTTTCTTGATAGTACATAATGGTTTTTGCTTCTTGCTCCATCCCTATTTCAAAAGGAACAAACTCTCTTTCCTCAAGACATAGCTCCTCATGATCATGATAATTTTGAGTGTCTAGTTCATCATAGAGAACTTGGGGCAGCTGATGTGGTGGGTCTAAGTTTGTTTCAAATCCTTTTGACTGTTCTACAATGTCCACATCAGTGTGTAAAATGAAATATTTCAAATCAGAATGCAAGGAGTACATCGAGATGTTATCTGGCCTTTCTTGGTTGCTGATCATATATTTCATGTGTGATTCTCGTTAGAGTATTCTGGTTTGGTCAAACACAGGAATAGTAGCATAGGACATATCAAGTTGAATATTTCCTTGAAGCTTGGGTCCCCAAGATCTGGATAAAAGCATTCCATACTTGGGAGGGATGTCTGCTACCACTATTTCCATGATCAAATGTTTTGCAGGTACTTAGGCCAAACTGAAACAAAGATCTTTGATCAAGCCTAAACATTTGACTCTACTTGAATCAAATAAATATAAGTCTTTATATGGTCTTGTGATCTCTAGGCCTAATATTTCCATCACAACCTTCGGCATGAGATTATGCGAGGCCCAGGAATCTAGCATGGCATTGTGTAGTATTTCGTCATGGATATTCAGATTGATGTAAAAGGGAAGAGTGGTTCCTTCTTGGAACTTCCCTTCTATTTTTGGACCGAACAACACTTCAAGAGTGTCATCAGCGAGATTAAGGGTGTTTGCATCATTTCCTATATTCAGGACCTTTAACACTTGAGATTTATAAGAGCTTCGGGTGATAAGTTCAGTGAGGGGCATGGCAATATTTATTTTGGCAATTTCTCCCTCAAAACTGAAAGGTGTTTGTAGTTTAGACAGGTTTGCATCAGTTTTTTTAGCCATGACTTTCTCTATGTTCTGAGTTTGTTGACTTTGTTTCGGGATTTTGTTTGACACAACCATCTCGGGAATATTTGTGGAGGTACTAGGAGTATCTATGATCCAGGTGGATATTGGTGGCCACCCGCCTATTCCACTTGGGCCCCCACCATTGTCTCTTTCATTTTTTCAGTTTCGGCATAACTTACTATTTTTAGCAGTTTTTCGGGTCCTAAACTTCTGCAGCCGTTTTGAGGCCCTAAATGACGTTTTTTGGGTATCGGAGTACCAGCGAATTTGATTATCAAATTCATCCCAAAAGTTGTAGTCCTCGGATAGAGATTTCTAATGATGTATCATGTGCGTCAAACGGAGATAGTATGCCAAAGTTATGTCCCTGGGAAGTTGAAACACCAATCTACCCAAACGGGGCCCATAGTTTTGGCGCTTCATCTCCTAGGGTTAGGTTTTTGGGATGTTTAGGGTTCTCCATTGTTTCTCAATAATAAATAGGCCCTCGTGCCTCATTGTAATTGAGTTCAGAGCCCTGTAGCCACCACATCTCTTCTCATAGATAGCTACCAGTGCCCTAGCTAGTTTTATTTCCATTCTATCTGCAAGCAAATTTCAGTTCTTTGATATTAATGAAATGAAGTGTTATTTCTGCTGCATCTTTGTATTTATGGTTATATGTTTATTCTGTTGCGTTCCTGCATAAATCCGGATTAGTGGTATCAGAGGGGTCTGCTTTTTCTCGATCCTTCTTTGCATGTCCCCAACGAGGTCGGGGTATAAGGAGCTAGGGCTTGATCTGGTGGAACCTTTGCAAGATCATCCTCGCAAACCTCGACGGACGCCCATGGGGGACGAAAAGAAAGATGAGGGAGCAGGATATCCTATCAAAATATTGCTCGAGGAGGCCCTCGAAAAATAAAGGAACGCGATGATGGATAGCTTTGCTCAGATCCTTCAACGGCTGCCCACCGACGGCGCATCTGCATCCAGTAGCCACTCTGGAGTTGCGACTCCCTTTAAGGTACAAGTAAATTTTGACATTCCCATATTTGAGGGTCAAATAGACGCAGATGCCGTAGATAGATGGTTGAATCTATTGGAAGGATATTTCTCTGTTCATGACTTTTCAGACCGGGAGAAGATTATTTTTGCACTCCTCAAAGCTACCCCCCATGTTAAGGACTGGTGGGAAACCTACTGTGAAAAAAAGGACCAGACAGAACCCTCTCTGTTCTCGGTTGTACCAACTTGGAATTCTTTCCGAGACGCCGTCAAGGAACAGTACTATCCCGTGGGGAGCTATGAGGACAAGTACATACAATGGACCACGCTACGACAACAAAGGGATCAATATGTGCATGAGCTGACGAATCTGTTCCATACCCTGCGCACAAAGTTGGGTATCAAAGATTCAGAGAAAAATTTGGTGCTAAAGTATCGTAGCTATCTGCACAGATACATTCAGGAGGAAATGGAGTTCCTCGACATCTCCTCGCTTGGTACGACATACCGGTATGCTGCCAAGATTGAGCAGAAATTCAAACAGAAGAAGCGAGACTTTGGATCTGCAAATCAAAAGTAAGGGAAAGGTGCTTCCAAACCGCAGAAAAAAGGACAGAGCCAAGGCATGGAGGCTAAAGACAACCCGTCAAATCCATAAGAAAATAACAACACCGCAAAGCCAAAGAAGGACACGGGAAAGTGGTGTGAGTTCCATAAGAGCTCCACTCACAACACAAGTGAGTGTCGGGCCAAGCAGTCGCTAGTGGCCGAGATGAGGGCTTCTGAGTCAGATGCATGCTCCGACTCCGAATCAGAACCTGAAAAGGGGAATGAAAAAGGGAAACAGATTATTGATGCGGAGCCCAACGCCACTGTTGCCACTACAAAGGTCCAGAAGGAGGAACCGGAAGATCCAGAGGAAGAGGAACATCTCTTCCACTCCCAGATGTGGGTAAAGGGCTCCCCTGTACAGTTCATTGTCGACAATGGGAGCCAAAAGAACCTCATTTCAGTAGATGCCGTGAAGCGGTTGGGCTTGCTGACCACAGCTCACCCACATCCATACACCATCGGGTGGCTTCACCAAGGATGAGATCTCTGCGTCAGCCAGCAGTACCGCCTTCCCTATAGCATCAAGCCCTTCGCGGATGAGGTATTATGTGACATTGCTCCTATTGATGTTTCTGATGTATTATTAGGACAACCATACTTGTGGAAGCGTCATGCTATGTATGAGTCTCGACCTCGTGCTGTTATTATTACTTTGGGAAATAATTTGTACAGGATACCAGAGGTACCACCTCCTACGACTATCTCTTTGGTTACTGCAAAACAATGTAGTAAGCTCATTTCCCAAACCCGGAAATTTGTTTTCCTGATGATCCGCCCCCAGGGCAAGAAGAAGACTGTGGCCACGACCTCCAGACAGGGCCCCTCTGCACGACAACAACAAATGGATAAGGTCGTGGAGGAGTACGGGGACATCTTCACCTCACCCACAGGGGTTCCTCTGCACTGCCAGGTCAAGCACCCGATTGATCTGACCCCGGGTGCGCCACTACCCAATGGACCGATCTATCGACGCTCTGTTCTGGAAAATGATGAAATCAAGAGGCAGATTCAGGAGCTGTTGCAGAAAGGTCACATCAGACCAAGTTCATCGCCCTGTGGGAGCCCGATCGTGTTGGTACGGAAGAAGGATGGGACGTGGAGACTCTGTATTGACTATCGGGCGCTGAACAAGATCACTGTCCGGAATAGGTACCCAATCCCACGGATTGATGACCTTCGGGACCAACTCAAAGGTGCAAAATATTTCAGCAAGATCGACCTGAAGTCTGGGTATCACCAGGTACCGATTGAACCCTCCGATGTGTGGAAGACTGCCTTTAAAGCCAAGGAAGGCCTTTTCGAATGGCTGGTCATGCCTTTCGGGTTGACGAATGCTCCCGCCACCTTCATGAGGATGATGGATGACATCTTGCGGCCATTCACCAACTCATTTGTAGTGGTGTACTTGGATGACATTATGATCTTCAGCCAGACTTGGGAAGAGCACCTTCACCACATCTGACAAGTCCTCCAAACACTGCGGCAACACAAGTTGTGTGCCAATTTGGAGAAGTGCACGTTTGGCATGACCCAGGTTCAATATCTGGGATACATTATTGATGAAAGGGGAGTGCATGTGGATCCAGCCAAGATCCAAGTCATTCGAGATTGGCCAGCCCCAACTACTATAACAGAGCTTCGCAGCTTTCTGGGTCTTGCTAATTTCTACCGTAGATTCGTGTTGGGATTCTCTCATATCACTTGGCCCTTGATTCAAGTCACCAAAGGAGGAGCGAGAGCAAAATTATTTTGGTCGGAACCTCAACAGAAGGCGTTCAAAGAATTGAAAAATCGCCTATGTTCTGCCCCAGTGCTCACCTTACCAGACTTGCAGCAGCCATTTGAGATCGAGACAAATGCCTTTGACTATGCTATTGGGGCAGTTCTTACTCAACAGGGATATCCAGTGGCATATCACAGTGAGACATTGTCTGAGACAGTTCGCAACTATCCCACCTATGACAAAGAAATATATTCTATTGTGCAAGCCTGTCGACAATGGAAGCATTACATTTTGGGGAAGGAAACAATCATCCACACCGACCACCGGCCCCTGCAGTTCATACAGACACAAGGGAAGTTGTAGAATGATCGCCATCAGAAGTGGTCCACATATCTGCAATAGTTTCATTTGAACATCAAGTACAAGAAGGGTATCACCAATAATGTTGCAGACTGCCTCAGCTGACCACCGATCGTGGTGCTCACCACCGTGCTCAAATCTTGTGGGCACGAGACTTCTGATTGGCCGCTTCTCTATGAGAGTGACCCAGAATTCGGCCACACTTACAAGGCACTCTTGGGGGGCACGCAAGTTCCAAATTTTCACCTCCAAGATGCACTTTTATGTCACCTGGGACACCTTTGTGTTCCTTCAAGCGAGCGTGCCAAGATGATATGGGAAGCACACTACAGTCGAGTCGCTGGAAATTTCGGGGTCGAGAAAATAGTAGCAATACTACAGAAGTATTTCTATTGGCCGAACCTTTGAAAGGATGTTGAGAAGCACATCAGATCCTGCACTTCTTGTGCCATTGCCAAACTGACCATCAAGAAGCAAGGCCTATATACTCCACTACCTACCCCTAGTCGACCTTGGGAATCCATCTCCATGGATTGCATGTCGGGCCTGCCCTCTACTAAGAATGGCAATGACTGTGTTTTCATGGTCGTTGACAGATTCTCGAAGATGGCCATTATGGCAGCCTGTAAGAAGAATATCACAACAGAAGCTACTGCTAAACTCTTCTTTGAACGAGTATGGGTGCACTTTGGGATCCCACAGTCTATCATATCAGATCGAGATAGCAGGTTCCTCAGCACATTTTGGTCCAGCCTCTAGTCAATGTTGGACACAAAGCTCACCAAGTCCACAACTTTCCATCCCCAAACAGATGGCCAGACAGAGGTCGTCAACAGAATGATTGTACACATTCTGCGCATGTACAATTCAAAGCATCCACGCACATGGGACGAGAGCCTCCCTTATGTACAACATGGTTATAACCGGGCTCTCCACAGTTCAATTGGCCATAGCCCCTTTCAGGTGGGCTTGGGATTCCAGCCACTATGTCCCATTGACGTAGCCATGCCATTTGCAGCTGCTCAGGCCGATTCAGCGCACGTCCAGTCTGAAGTTGAAAAAGCAAGTAGCTTCATCGAGCGCATTCAACACATCCGCCAACAGGTTCATGATATATTGGACAGAGCTAATGCGAAGTACAAGCAGCGCCATGATCAACACCGGGTGCCACACAACTTCCAGGTGGGCGATAAAGTATGGCTGCATTTGCAGAAGGAGCGCCTCACTGGACCTCAACGCAAGCTTCGCCCGCTCCGATACGGGCCGTACACCATCACCAAGGCTGTAGGGAACAATGCTTTCGAGCTTAGTATTCCACCATTCCTTGGTCTGCACCCAGTCTTCAATGTGGATCGCCTTCGTCCTTACTTCCCACCTCTACTAGACACTTCGGACATTGCAGAACAACTCACACCAACAGAGTTAAACCCAGACTGCATGGAACAGGCCACCACAGATTGTATCATGGACATGAAAATTAAGAACACTCGCCAACAGAGGATCCAACTGTATCGGGTTGTCAAAGCTGGCCAACTCCTGCACCAAGGAAAGTGGTTCACCAGGGACCAAGTTCAGCAGAACTTTCCTCATCTTATGGAGGAACTTAACGCAATGGGGACCATTTCTTCCTAAGAGAGGAGGAATGATCTAGGTGGATATTGGTGGCCACCAGCCTATTCCACTTGGGCCCCCACCATTGTCTCTTTCAGTTTTTCAGTTTCGGCATAACTTACTATTTTTAGCAGTTTTTCGGGTCCTAAACTTCCGGAGCCATTTTGAGGCCCTAGCGACGTTTTTTGGGACATATCGGACTGGTAATTTTTCATCAAATTCCATCTAGAAAGTTGCTCAGTCCCTTGGATAGAGCTTTCTAATGATGTATCATGTGTGTCAAGCGAATATCTTATGCCAAGTTACGTCCTGAGAAGTTAAACACCCGATCTACCCAACAGGGGCCCATGGTTTTGGCGCTTCATCTCCTGGGGTTAGGCTTTTGGATGTTTAGGGTTCTCCATTGTTTCTCAATAATAAATAGGCCCTCGAGCCTCATTGTAACTCAGTTCAGAGGCCTGTAGCCGCCACATCTCTCCTCAGAGATAGCTACCAATGCCCTAGCTAGTTTTATTTCCATTCTGTCTGTAAGCAAATTTCAGTTCTTTGATATTAATGAAATGAAGTGTTATTTCTGCTGCATAAATCCAGATCAATCTGAGCCAAGAATTGTTTGAATAACTTTATCTTTGTTTTGGTCAGTTTTCTTGACCATGATTTTGTTGCTATCCATTGCTTTTTTAAGGATGGTATCAGGGGTTTTAGCAGTGTCTGAGCTACCTTTCTTGGAGTTGTCTTGGTTTTTTCTGCTTCTAAGGTCATACTGCCTGTGAGCTTCTACTATGGCAGGATCTTCGGGATCTTCATAGTTGGTTTCATCTTGATTCGGAGAGAAGAACGCTTGTTCTTCTTCTGTGAGGTAAACCTCACTCTTGTTATCCGAACCTATAAGGTTCAAATGATTTTCATCAATGGGCTCTATATCCCTTTCATCTTCTTCCACATAATTTTCATTAAAGGGTGGGCTAATTTGTTGGTCATTTTCCCTTGGTTTGTTTTGAGGTTGTTCCCTCCTAAAATTTTGGTTTTGGTTTATGTTTGGAGGTTTTGGCTGGTTGTCCCTAAGAGGTGTCTTTTCACTTATCTTTTCCCACATTTTCGCCATGGATGTAACCAAGTCATCTATTCTAGGATCTAAGGAAGGGGCTGAAGTGGAGACCTCATCCCGGTATGTGACTTTCCTTTCTGATCTGATCCTAGCTCTTTTTTCTGCTAAGTTGGCTTCTGCACTTATGGCTACTTTTTGCATTTCCTCTAAGGTAGGGGGGGTCCTTGTCTCTTAGTTGATAAGTCATGTTTGGGTCGAATCCTTCGAGGAATTTCGCTAAGGCTGAGCCAAGTGGAGGTTTGAAGTGAGGTGGGAGGGCGTTATACACACTGTTGAACCTAGTACAGTATCCCTGGACACTTTCCCCATTTTCCCATTTTAGATTGTTATATTCCGACGGGATTTGAATGGGGTTCTTTCTGATTTCCCACTTATTTATGAAGGTTTAGTAGAGTTATGGGAGATCGTGGATGTTGTTTGGAGTTAAGCCCTTAAACCATTTTTTGGGTTCTTCGCCCAGGCTTTGGGCAAATATCCTCATCCTGATGGTCTCGTCTTCTATTTCCATGTATTCAAAGGCATCACTAATTCTATCTACATGTTCTTGAGCTGTAGTAGTCTCAACTCCGATAAAGTGCGGGATTTTGGATTGATAATTATTTTGTAAGGGAGCCAAAGGGTGTGGCAACACCAAGGGTGCATACCAAGTTGCCATGGCGGGAGCTAATGGATGATGTACAAAATGAGGGCTTGTAGGATGAGCTGAGGTGTTTTGAACAGTAGTGGTTTGGATGGGTGTGGCAGATGTACTTGGACTAGTGATCTGATTTTGAGCAGATCTGGGATGGTAGGAGCCAAAGTGATAGAGAAGCTGAAAGTCGGGAGGTGTAGTAGGCAAGGCTTCTCTACTAGGACTCTGTGGCAGATCTAGAGGCTCAAGATCGTCAAAGTTTACCTTACTTTGTGACTTGCTTCTAAAAAGGGTTTTTGCTGATTTTAAGTCAATTGGGGAATCCCGCAAGGCTGTGAGGTGTTCAGGTACTAATCTTGCTTTACGGATGGACCTATTGGTAGCTAAATTGCCAGTTTCGGAGCTTGCCACAGAATCTTCTCTGGGTCATCTACTATGATAGGGGGATTTGAGTCTGGATGAGATCTGGTATAGATCCTTTGTGAAGCTAGATTTCGAATTCAGAGCTTAGAGAGGATAGAATTTGTGGTTGTTTTGGATGGATGTCCTCTCTAGGGGTTTACTAATGTGAAGGATGGTCAAAAAAAAAATGGGGATTGGTGGAGTCGCCAGGTGGATTTCTGTGAGAACTATGGTCCACTACCAACACTATCAAAGATGCTTTCGGAAAAAAATTTCTAGCGAACTTTGAGATGAAAACTTGCAAGGAAGAGTGATTCACTTGGTTTCAACAGTTTGCTAGACTGTTTGGACAAGCTAATGGTTCTATTTGCAAGATTATTTCTGTTTATCTCCTATGTTTAGGTGAAGTCTTCTGAATCGCTAAGTTATACTTAGTTTTTCACTGATTACAGAGTTTGCACCATAAGTTTTAAGTTTTTGGAAAGGATGGGTCAACAAAAAGGTATGGTTTATGAATTTTTTGGTTTTTATGGATTTTTTTTTAATGCCTACTGAAGGCTAGTGGAGTCACCAGGTGGGACTTGGTTTTTTTTGTAAAGATGTAGCTATGGTCCATGTTGGCGAAAAGTCAGGTCTCGCGAGCAAGACCCAGGTTCAAGGGTTGTGGCCAACAAGGGGTCCGGTGTAGTCTAGGAACACGCCGGCATTTTCACCCCGCTCTTGAAGAGCAGTGCGTCTCACCCGAGGCGTGCCGCGACCACATGCATAAGGGGATGAGATCACTGGTAAGGAATAAACCCGCAACCAAAGAAAGAAAGTGCATCCATTACATATACCAAATTACACATGCAAGATCACTTACTAAGTATTCAGACAGTCGCAACTTAAAATTTTAAATCAGTGTAAACACATTACAACACATGAACAACTTATTGAGACAGCAATCTTCCCTTATATTATTCTTCTGGCCGAACACATGATTACATAGCTTTCTTCTCGGATAACTCACAAGTCTGATACAGATGGATTTTAGAACAGAAAGGAAGAACATAGAAAGTAAGAAACCATAGGAAGAACAAGCATGATTCTTCCGCAGCTGCTTTGCGCGTCCTTCCTCAGGTCTCGATCCTCGCGACTTCTCTCGTATCCATTCAACCTTCAACACACACTTTCTTTTCAGCCGGGTGATCGTCATTTATTCACCCGCTCCTCGCGACTGACAGCTTCTCTGTGTCTTCACTCTGGCTTTTCCCAGCTTCTCTTCTGATGTCTACGTGTTCTACTTTCTGTTTTCTGCTGTGTTTCTTTCATCTGCACTTATCTCTGCTCGATCTCCAGCTATCGAGTGCTTCCGCGCCACCTTGGTAGCTCCGCAACTCCTGGTCATTGCGGCGCGGTCGCGGTTGCCATTTGTATTTATTCCGCAACTCAAAAAGAGTCAAAGTTCAAAATGTCTTGGCCAAGAGTTCAAAACTTAAACAAAAAAAAGGGCCCCAACAGGCCCCGACCACAATTCTTTGACTCGTCCGCGAGTCAATCACAAATAACAGTTTCTATTTCCATTCCCCCGCTGGCTTCTGTGCCCTGTTCTGCTGTTCCTTCTTCCGCCGCCGGTTCTTGCTGTGTTCTGCCACTTGCTGGTTCAAACAAGGGCCCCAACTTCGGGACCCGACGGAGCGCTGAATCTCTAAGCTCTGTGAAGGCCGCCACCGCTTGCTGCCATTCCTGCATCAGCAAGTCGGCCTCTTGAGAGATTCGGTTGGCGGCGGCTTCGTTTATGGGCGTCGGGGCAGCCCCGAACAACGTGGCGAGCTGGTCCGCGGCCTTGGCATCCAGTTGGTGCATAGCGTCAGCATGGGTGCGAAGGGGCGGACGAATCTCCCGGATGATGTGTTTGGCCGCTGCTGATTCGGCCTCAGTCTGCTGCATGTGAAGTTCCAGCTCGTCCGACTGGGCGTAGAGCTGATCTAACTTTGCAGGGTCCGTGGTCGCCTGAATGTCCCAGGCAATCTGTTGCAGCTGGGCAGTGATGGGCTGCGTCTTGACAGTTAACGCGAGTGAGCACTCCTGCAAACTGCGCAGAAGGGCAGAAGCCGTGGCTGCAGTGGAATGGAGAGTTGCTTGTAGACTAACTGCCTGCGTCTGTTTGGCAGTTACCTGTCCTAAATGGTCACTGGGTGGATCTGGAAGGGTAGGCCGTGCGGCTAACGCCGCTTGTAGCTGCTGGTTCTCCCTGCAAACAATAGTGAAAACTTCCCTGAGGTGATGAGCCTGTAGCGCGATAGTGTCCTCCTCGATGCTGGTGGGAAGTGGAGCATGGTGAGCCCGTGCAACGGGCCATACGCTGGAGATCGCCTGGATAGCAATGTTGACCTGCTCCTGGAGGTTGGTCTTCTCCCGCAGCAGCTGATTGCGCTGTTCAGTAAGCGCCGTGATCTGATTCCGCTGCTCGGTGCACCGCCGCTGTAGCTCTATGTGAATCTGCTCGGCCTTGAGGGCCGCCTGCTGAATGAGCAGGTACAGCTGTGTTGGACTCAAATTTTCTGCATTTGTTGTGCTGGGTGCACCCTGCTCTGGCGTCTGTTCCTGCGAAGATTGTCCCATGGCCGCTGGTCGGCCTGAAGTCTCTGGAGGATGGACCGGCGGCTGCTGCTGCACCGAAGTGGCCATATCATGCTCCGGCCGGTCCAGCTGTGTGGTCTGCTCTGTGGAAGGGGTGGCCGAATCAGCCCCAACTGTAACTGGCTGGACAGATATAGGGGGAAGAGGATCTCGGGATGTGGCCACGGGGTCAACCAGTGGTATCACGGCTGCAGTACTGGAGGTGACCTCCGCCCCGTGGTCACCGCCGAAAAGTTCCCGGATCAAAGAATCTGACACAGTGGCTGATGAATTGGACTGATTGGGGGAGGTGGCATGTGGTCGGCTGGTGGAGGGGGCGGTGGATGGAGTGAAAGAGGTGGGAGGGAGACGAAGGTTGAGGAAAACTGACGGATCAATTAGCGGTTCCTCCGGAATCAAAGTTGCTGTGGGCGGAGTGGCTGGTGGATCATCCTCCGTAAGATCTACCACTGGATCTGTGACCGTAGTGCGGGCCCTTTTGGATGGAGGTGGGTCGGAGGAATCAGGTTTGGGGCCCGGTTCACTCATTGGTGTGATGAGGGGGGTGGCAGAAGTGAACAGGTTAGTGGGAATGGGGGAAATGAGGGGGGCGGTATTGGAGAGACCATGGGACCGATTAATACGAAATTCAGCAAAAGAAGGAAATATAGGGGCACCACTTGAAACAACCTGGGTTGCCACATTGAGTCGCCCTGCCTGGTCGTTGAAATTCTCGACGATGGGGACCAGCGATTCAGGCAGGTCCGGTGCGGTCCCAGCTGCATCTGGTGTTGTCTCCGCCGCAACTTGTGAAGATCCCCCTGCGCCGGTCGCGGCAGGCTGCTGTGCGGCCCTCATCCCCTCAAAATTGTAGCGGATGATTCCGTCGCGGACGTGCTGGAAAACCCCCGGCCACGCAGAGACCTCCCTGTGGAAAACGTTGTCGTTCAGCTGGAAGCGAAGGGGCGCCATATGAAAGGTGTGGTGCAGTACGCAAGTTGGCCGGATGAAAGTGTGGTTGTGGCTGACTCCAAAACACACCTGTTCACTGTATTCATCCAACAGGTGTCGGGGCACCCGTTGCTGGTGAGTGACCACATCAGTCATCATCCCATACCACGCCCGGAACGCTTCTGCGTTCACCTGCTTGGTGCTGGGATCCATGGACACCTGCTAGGGGGTGTATTTCATCGCCAGAGGCTGGCTTATGGTCGTCTCCGCTGGATCCCGGATAGGAGGAAGGTGCCATTTCCACATGGCAAATGCTAAGATCAAGTACCCATAAATAAAACTGGTAGTCCGCTTGTAGTTGTCTTCGCAAGCCGCGAAGAGTTCCTTCAACACAAACGAGCTCCAATTCAACCTGGCTCCCTGGACGCAATGCTCTGCAATGGAAATTGTGTCCAGAGTGCACTCTCCCTTCGTGTAATGGCGCATGGTCTTGCTAGCGATCAGGTAGCAAGCGAACCGGATTTCTGGTACGTTTATCAAATCTATCTTGGCACCTTTACCACCCCTGCGAGTGCCATACTTGGTTTAGAGGTCCGCGTCAGCCGACTTCTGGGCGTGCTTGGAGGATGTCTGGCCCGCAGTGGAGACATCTGCACCTGTTTGAGATAGCCCCGTAAGACGATTAATGTCTGCGGCATGTATTGGAATTTCTTCATTAAGCCACAGGGACCCGTTCTGCACCTGACTGAGGAGGAACCGGGTACATTGCAGAGCTGGTCCTGTGGTTCCGAAGATGGGAAGACTCCTCAAATTCATCAAAGTCGACTGCTGTAGGCCCCGAAATTCTGAACGCATCCGACTGTTGGAGCTTCTCCCGGGCGTGTAATGGTGTTCCATGTATATTTGCCAATGGAGGTGAGGAAACTCAGCTGGGTCGGACAAGTTGGCATCCATACATGGTGCATTTTCATACTTGCCGACCAGCGACTCTACACGGTGAATTCTGCTATCTAACGCTGGTTCAGGGACTGAGAGGAGAGCTCTCGGCATCTTGGCGCGCCGCTGATAGAATTGGACGATTCTTTTGTAATTTCTTTCGAGGTGCTGTGTGCTCTGATACTGCGAATGCTCCGGAGTCGCTGCAACTTCCAAACTGAACTGGTCCGTCATCCTCTTGCTGATAGCCTTCATGTAAATTGGGCCATTTGCTGGCACGCGCGGATTTGATGAGACTCCATAACGGCAATTAATTCTTGCTATCGTTCTTGCCTGCGATAATCGTGCGATCAATCGCAGGCCTGTGTGTAATCTGACAGTTGCTGACGGCGTCATGGGGAGATGGGCGGACTCGACGGCTGAGGGAACTGCGGGTGATGGCAAATGATTACGGTATGATTACTGTCTATTAAGGGAATTTATGACCAAATCTGAGCGATCCTACGGACTGACAAAAGGACTGACGGATATGACCTGGATTGACACTGGCACGAGGATGGATCCGACGTGAACGACACGCTGGACTGGCGCGGTGACATGCTGGACTGGCGCTGCGACACGTTGGACTGGCTAGCCCCGACCACAGTCGGTTGCGGTATGGTTACCGCAACTGACGGTTTATTTGACTGATTTCAAAGGAACGGAAAAGACTACCTACGCTCATCCCGGTTGCGGGAGAGTTATTCAACTACGCTACTCTACGGGTTCTCTCGGTTGCGAGAGTTATTAATGAAAAGTGAGAAGGTACCTACTCCTGGTAGGGTTTCAGGCGTGCGCCATTCACCCACCCAGGAAGAACTGTACCGTCCAGCTGTGCCAACCGGACGGCGCCTGAGTCGCGGATTTCGATGACCAAGTACGGTCCCAACCAGTGCATCTGGAGCTTTCCTGGAAACTTCTGGAACCGGCTGTCATATAAGAGAACTTTGCCGCCAACTTGGAAAGCTTTAGTTTTGATGTGGCGGTCGTGCCACGCTTTCTGCCTGGCCTTCTCAACCCTCTGGTGGAATTCTGCGAGGAATCGAGCCTCATCCAACTCCTGTAGCTCCTGGAGGCGTTCCCGAAGTGACGCCTCTTCTGAGAAGTGAAGGGACGTTGCGATCAAAAGGCTGGGTACGGCGAACTCGGCGGGAATCACAGCTTCCCGGCCATACACCAGCTGGAATGGTGTCTGGTTGGTCAAACGTTTTACCGTGGTCCAGTAAGCCCATAATGTCGCTAGTAGCTGCTCATCCCAATCGTCCCGCTGAGCATTGCAAATTTTAGTCAAGCCCTTTTCAAGAATCTTATTGAAGGCTTCCACCGTACCATTGGCCTGCGGGTGGTATGGGCTACTTTTATGATGCTGGATCATAAATGTGTCCAGTAGTGATTTGACCGTGGCATTAATGAAATGCGTACCCTGATCGCTGGTCAAGCTCCGTGGGCAGCCAAAGCGGCTGATGATGTGTTCAAAGATGAACCGAGCAGCGGTCTCTGCCGAGCAGTCACGTACCGCTCCCGCCTCAGCCCACCGTGTGAGGTAATCCGTCGCGGTAATGATGTACCGGGCTTTGGAATGGCGAGAGATTGGTGCAATGGGGCCTACGAAATCAACAGCCCACTTTTCGAATGGCCGCAACACATGCACCGGGTGTAGCGGAAGCTCGTCCCTGTGCGAAGGCCTTCCCGTCCTCTGGCAAACATCGCAACGTTTCACATAGGCCTTACAGTCTGCATGTACCGTCGGCCACCACAGGCCAGCTTGAAGCACCTTCCTTGCAGTAGGTTTTGCACCCACATGCCCTCCCGCAATACCGCTGTGACATTCCCACATCACTGCTTCCCGTTCATGGTCAAGAACGCACCTGCGCAACACCTCATCCAGCCCCAATTTGTACAGATGCCCCGCAATCAATTGGTAGTCAGCCGCCCGGACAACAAGCTGGCGTTTCTGAAGCGGGGTGTAATCCTCAGGGCACTGACCCGTGGTCAGATACGTGGCAATGTCAGCCAGGTAATCTGGTACTGCTTCAACTCGGAAGAGGTCAGCATCCGGAAGTTGATCGTCCAACGAGCCTTCATTCTCTCCCGTCTCCAACCTGGATAAGTGATCGGGACCAAAATTCAACCTGCCAGGCTTAACAATCACCTCAAACGTAAACTCCTGAAAAGTAGGAGCCATCGACAAATTCTTCCTTCCAACACAGGCTTATTGACCAGATATTTCAATGCAGAATGGTCCATAAAAAATGTGAATTTGCCGCCCAGAAGATAGTGGCGGAACTTCTGGAGAGAGTACACCATCGCCAACGCCTCCCGCTCGGTCGTGGTGTAATTCTTCTCCGCATTCAATAACCGTCAGCTGGCGAAGTATACCGGGTGGTCAACTGTCGTTTCCCCGGGCTGCGCCAATACAGCTCCAAGTGCAATTCCGGACGCACCAATGTGCACATGGAACTACTTATCCCATTCGGGATGAACAAGTATGGGTGTCGTCGCCAACTTCTCTTTCAATGTGTCAAGCACCTTCCTGCACTCCTCCGTCCAGTCAAACACTTCTGACTTCCGCAATAGTTTCTGCAGAGGGGCCGTGATTTTGGCGTAATTGCGGATAAAACGCCGGTAGTATCCCGTGTGCCCGAGAAGTGCCCGCAACTGTTTCACGGTCTCGGGGGCCTCCATGTGGACGATGACCGCGACCTTGGCAGGATCAACGCAGACCCCTTGCTTGCACACCACATGACCCAAGAGTGTGCCGAATGGTACTGCAAAAATACATTTCTTCAAGTTCAAGGAAATCTGCAGCTGGCGACACCGGTCGAACATAACACGCAACAGGGAGGCGTGTTTCTTCAGCAGGCTGTAAACAGTCCAGTCGTCCATATAGACTTCCAGGAACTTGTGAATGTACTCCCGGAAAGCAGCAATGACAATCCGGGAAAACACAGCTGGTGCGTTCTTCAGACCAAACGGCATAACGTGGTATGCGAATGATCCCCACTCAGTTGTGAATGTCGTCTTTGCTTTGTCTTCCTCGGCAATGCACACCTGATGGTAGCCCGAAAACCCATCAGTGAAGGAATAAGCTTCGTTTCCCGCGACATGGTCTAGAACTTCGTCGCTGAAGGGAGTGGGAAACGGATCGTCGATACAAGCATTATTCAAACTCTGATAGTCTACACAGACACGGATTTCCGCTTTGTCCTTCTTGTTCTGGATGACAATGGGACTTACCCACTCGGCTTCTTCTACTGGAAAGATGAGACCCGCAGCCAACATCTTGTCGATCTCCATCTTAACCTTCTCTTTGATACGTGGATTCAATTGGTAGGGTCGGTGCTTCACCGGCCTGGCTCCTGGTTTCAGTGTGATGCGCATCTCGCCCAAATCCCCTTTGATCCCCTTCAGGTCCGCAACCGATGATGGGAATAAATCTTCATATTCTCGGAGGAGGCTGAAAATTTCTTTAGTTGTCTCCTCGTCCCAGTAATCCCCCACCGTTGCGAGCTTGGGTTTCTCGTCCGTTCCAATGTTCAGCTTCTTTGTCCTTATGGGCTGCAAATGGACTCCTTCTGTCGTCGGCTCGTCGCGGATGCTCCGCTCGCCCTCCTTTTCGTCAAAATAGAGATGCCTAAGGTCCTCCAAACTATCATCCTCCGGATCGCCATCAATTCGTTGGCAAACCAATTCGCGCTTGACCCCGGAGCGTGACGCCACCGGGCCCTCATCGGGCTCAGGATGGCGGAAAAACAGAACCTCCTTGACGGCTTGTAGGGCCTGAGATTCCTGCGCCGTCTCCCCTTCGAACGAGAAGCTCTGGACGAACTTTTCCGCGACTACTTGCCAGGAGCGGGTTCCCCGTTTCCGCTCTTCCTCCAGGTACCAGGCCTGGGGAATTGTACCCAGGGAGTGGACAAACCTGTGGACCCACAACTCCTCGGGGTAGCTGGCGCTACGCCACTGTTCCTCGCACGCCCGCAAGTGCTGTCGCGGGTCGGAAGCTCCATGATGTTTAAGTGTAATGCAGGGCCCTTCATCCTCTTTGAAGCGTGCCCGTAGTGCATCCGCCACACGCTCCCATCGCAACAGAGTGTTGCGGTGATTGTTCCACCATCGTCCCGATGTTGACTTCAAGGCCACATCCAAAAGTGGTATCCGGCTTTCCTCTGGGACCCGGTCTTCCATCTTGGCAATAAAAGTATTCACTGCTTGCATGTTTGATAATGTGGGGTATCCGCGGATCTCAGTCCCTACCCACCGGACTTGAGCAATAGAGGCACATCTCCGCGTAGTGGTCTCATACACCCCTTGCTGCCAGTCTTCCCACGCGAGCTCGGATCCGAGCTCCGAGCTCTGCACACTCCGCCAACTAATAGAGCCAGTTGCGGTCAGGTTAATATAATCGTCCCGCTTCCCTGCAGTCATCTGATAGAGATGGTCCATCATCTGAGCATCCTCCCGACTGTCCACCAGTTCTGTATATTGTGGACCCTGATACGGGTCGAGAGGCTGAGTAACCCGTACCTCCCCATCCTCAAAAATCATCAGCTCCTTCTTGAGGTCGATGATGGCATAATTCTCAAAAGCCCAATCAATGCCAAGTAAAGCAGGATAGGGATCCTTGTCGCCCATGATATCAATAACCTCGAAATCAGTATAGGTCTTCACCCCTGCAACATCAACCTCGACACCCTCGAGTCGGCCGATTGGCAAAATGCAGTACTGGTTCGCCATCCTGAGTTGGATTGGGGAATAGGCGAGCCGTGGCCTTCCAAGAGCCTCCCATGTCTTTCGCGGCAGTATATTGACGTCGGACCCCAAGTCCAACATGGTGTCGCTGATTTGGAACCCTGCGACCTGCGTGTTAAGCCGGAATTCCTTGCCTGTTCATTGCTTGTTCCGCTTGACACGTTGCACGTATTGAGGGACGTATTGAGGACTAGCGTCTGCCTGATCTCTAGGTTCTGCGCGCCCCTGCAGCGCTCCATCCAAAGCATGTTTGAGCTGCTGCCGCAGCACAACGTTATCAACAATCCTGAGGAATAGCCGGAGCCAATCCTCGACCACAATATCTGCGACGTTCTTCGCCCCGGATTCTGGCTGCCTGGGCTCCTCCAACCTTCCCTCGTTGTGCAACTGGGCGAATGCCTCAACCGCCTCCTGGAAATATTTCTTCTGGACTTCGGGCCTGATCAACTTCTTTGGGGATGCCGGCCGAACCACTCGTGCTGGCTCCTTCTCATGGGCATCCTCGCCCGTCTTCTTTCCACCCCTTGTTACTATCGCAACATTCTGCATGTCAGGGGTTGCAGCCCCTCGCGGTTCTGAGTTTATCAGATTCGCGCCCCTCTGCTTCGCTCGCTCTTCCCACTTCTTGATGAGTTCCGGACAGTCCTCTGTAGAGTGGGCGTTGACCCGGCACTGGGAACACCAGGGTCATCGCGGAAGGGGACATTCTCGAGCCACATGACCCTCCTGGTCACAGTTGTAGCATTTTACCGGACCGCGTCCGCCCGTTCGACCTCCCCGCGTGCCGCCACCTCTTCCCCTTGGAGCCTCGTTCACCCTGTACGAGGGACGATCCAATCGATCCGCAAGTGCGTCAAGCGCCCTGCACTGCTCAGTGTTGTGGGTCGTAGACACACAGAATTCGTAGTATACATTATTCGGGACCGTGGAGTACTTCTGCAATATCGGGCACATCCGAGGAGGGTGCCCCATCGTCCGGCAAATCTCACAGTACTCTGTGGTGGAGGACCCCGGTTGCGGTTGGAAAGCCGCAAAGGTCTGTTGCGGCTGGTAGACTCCCTGCGGGTTCATCCCCGCACCACCCCGTGGTGGTGAACCTCCCTGTATAGCTGCGACCGAGGGCCCTGCTCCTGCGCCGCGCAGCCGAGGACATTCGGTTGCGACGTGGCCCTCGACCAGACAATGTGTACACCAAACATTCGGTCGCGCTGGCCTCACCGGCTGAAGTTCCTTGAGCTTTTCGGTCAAGCTGGCGATCTGGTGTTGCAACCCTACCAAAGAAGGGTCTTGCGGGGCCACCACCCCCCGATATTCCTGGGGGTAGCCTGCCATGGCTTCAATCTTCATGGCTTGCTCCAAAGCGTCCTGCAGATTATCAATCTTCTGCTGAGTAAGGGGAGTTCGTGTCAAGGGGACCAGAGCCTTGATGAACCAATCTCTCTGGTGGTTTGGATCGATCGGGTAGCTCAGTTTCCCGATCGCGTCCTTGAATCGCCGCATCAACTCCCACGCGGTCTCGCCTTCCTTCTGCTTAATTTCCCACAGCTCGGACAGGCCCTGCTGGTCTGTCTGGGGAAGCTTGAATTCGCGGACAAAATCCCGCTTTACGTCTGCAATTACCGGGTTAGGGTGCGCCTCGGACCACTTGATGAACCAACGCAGAGCTCTCTCTCTGAGCGTGGTTTGAAACTCTATTAAATTCCCTGCATCCGGTGTCTGTCGAGCCCTCCAGATGGCTTCGCACAGATACCAGTGTTGTTCTACGTCGTCGTTGCCCCGGCCAGAGAAATCTGGGTACCGGGTGAAAGATCCAGCCATGTGTACTTGCGGAGAATTAACCAGGATAAAACCTCCCGGTCCTGGTTGCGTAACGGTCCCTCTAGGGAAAATACTACTACTAGCAACGCTGCTGCTACTGGGCGTTACTGACGCCGCTGAGCTACTATATGACTGACTTAATGCTTGTAACAAAATAAAAATATTTCTTAAAGGTTGATAAAGTACCAGGGGAAGGTCGGGATCCTGGCCATGTGGAAAGCGGGACGTAGGGCTGCCTGGAGGGGTGGGTGCCGTCTGATCCTGGGACATCTGCTGCATCACGCCGTGCCATTTGTCATCGGAACTTTCTTCGGGCTGCATCTTTCCATTATCTTTGCTAGTCGTTACTTCTCTTTCTCGCTTCGCTGGGCTCCCATGCACCCACTGTACGTCCGCTGCCGTCCCGTCTCCTGTCCGGGTATCCAAACCCATGGGTCTTGTCTTCTGAGGCGCCTCCTTCTGATTTTTCCTCTCGATCTCCCTTCTCTTCAAATCTCTCATTACCCTTCTTCGCCACCTATCGACGATCTGTGCCCGCCGATGCGCACGTGACTCCCGCAACTTGCATGCGGCCTCAACGTCCATCCCCCGCTCCCCACTCTTACTGTCTACACAGCATCGGTCCCCTCAATCCTTCCCCCAGTACGGGTGGTTTACGCTTCCATACTCGTTTTGTGGAATTCAATCAACCCTTCGTCCACCATCAGGGCTTTGATCCACATCGAAATCTCCTTTAATAGCTTCCCCCTTAGCCCCGAGTGGAAGATAGCCTCAGCTTTCGAGAAGGACTGATAGCACTCAGTAGCAAACTCCACCGTGTATCCTTCCAACGTGGTCCTTACCCAAAAATCCACCGCGCGGGTTAGTTCAGTGTCTACCCGATGCAGTGCTACCAGGTCTTCGTGCGCCCACCTGCGGTTTATCTTCCGCGAACCTTCTTGGGGCACCGTCGCTCATAACCTTCGCAACCAATTGTAAAGGTCAGTAGGGAACCTTCCCCAGAAAATTTCGTACGTATCACTAGCTGAGTCAGAGAAAAGAACAAGCTCCCTGATCACCGCCTCCTTTTTCTTGATCAGCTCCGCTTGCTGAGTAATGAAATGGTCAAGGTGATCATCCCACCATCGCCGTATTGCTCCTTCAAAAATCCTCGAGACCATGATCTAGATCCCCTCAGAACATGCAGGTCCCAACAACGGAACCATTTGTTGGCGAAAAGTCAGGTCTCGCGGGCAAGACCCAGGTTCAAGGGTTGTGGCCAACAAGGGGTCCGGTGTAGTCTAGGAACACGCCGGCATTTTCACCCCGCTCTTGAAGAGCAGTGCGTCTCACCCGAGGCATGCCGCGACCACATGCATAAGGGGATGAGATCACTGGTAAGGAATAAACGCGCAACCAAAGAAAGAAAGTGCATCCATTACATATACCAAATTACACATGCAAGATCACTTACTAAGTATTCAGACACTCGCAACTTAAAATTTTAAATCAGTGTAAACACATTACAGCACATGAACAACTTATTGAGACAACAATCTTCCCTTATATTATTCTTCTGGCCGAACACATGATTACATAGCTTTCTTCTCGGATAACTCACAAGTTTGATACAGATGGATTTTAGAACAGCAAGGAAGAACATAGAAAGTAAGAAACCATAGGAAGAACAAGCATGATTCTTCCGCAGCTGCTCTGCGCGTCCTTCCTCAGGTCTCGATCCTCGCGACTTCTCTCGTATCCATTCAACCTTCAACAACACCTTCTTTTCAGCCGGGTGATCGTCATTTATTCACCCGCTCCTCGCGACTGACAGCTTCTCTGTGTCTTCACTCTGGCTTTTCCCATCTTCTCTTCTGATGTCTACGTGTTCTACTTTCTGTTTTCTGCTGTGTTTCTTTCATCTGCACTTATCTCTGCTCGATCTCCAGCTATCGAGTGCTTCCACGCCACCTTGGTAGCTCCGCAACTCCTGGTCGTTGCGGCGCGGTCGCGGTTGTCATGTGTATTTATTCCGCAACTCAAAAAGAGTCAAACTTCAAAATGTCTTGGCCAAGAGTTCAAAACTTAAACAAAAACAAGGGCCCCAACAGTCCACCACCAATAACTAGGGAAAAGCCATTCTGGGAATGTTTTGGGGTTTTTTGAGTTTTATGTGCAGCCTATGGTTTATTAGAGTGTTCTAAACCTGTTTCATCACTTTGCTAGGGTGGTGAAAACAAAAATATTTTACTCTAAATGATTCTATGGACTTCTTGCCTATTTAAATGTTTAAAGAATAATGAATCTACAAGATTTTGCTAGACTTCTATGTACTCAATTAGTCCCACCGTGATCGCCATTATGTTAGTGAGTGGTGGGATAAGTCAATCAAATAGTATTCTTAAGGTTGATAAAATGTTTAGGGAATCTAAGTTTGATTGCCACTGAGAGTTCCACCGTGATCGCCCTTATGTGATTGTGGCGCTGAGGGGGCTAAATGGCAGGTATGTTTGAAGACAAGGGATTTATGGAGTCCTAAGGTGTACTTAGATTGTCACTAACTCAGAGTCCCACCGTGATCGCCATTATGTTAGGGTCCCGTGATTTGGCTGATTGGGAAGCAAAATGACAGTGTAACATCAAACCAGTCTTTGGAGCCCAAGGACCTAGCCTTCCTGGACTCAGAGAGGGCTCTCTCTATTTTTGTAAGGTATATCTATGTGTTTGATTATTGTGTTCTGATTTTAGGCTAGTTATGAAGTAGGTTTTTGGTTTTGGTTTTTAGGTTGTGAGGGTTGAACTGATCAAAGATTAAGATAGGTAAAAAAGATGTCAGATCAACTGGGCTATGGGGTTGAAAAGGTCAAGAAAGCTTTCAGGTGGTGATACAAGGTTGTTGAAGGGCCGATTTGATTCGAGGTAAAATGGATCTTTGGGCAAAATGGAGTGAGATGGACATTAAATTTGTGAAGAACAAAGGATTTCAAACATAACTAGTTTAATAGCTTACATAAACATGGTAGGGCTAACCATTAATCATGAGAAATGTAACTGTAAACTGATCAATGCATAGAAATAAACATTCAAGCCATGCATAGAGATATATGAATCTCTAACTTTGGGAAATGGCTATTAGACTTTGGGGAAATACATTTAAGTCAAACAAACAACTCAAATCACTATGAAGGAATGCTTAAACATAGTATTCCAAGCTATTGGGCACTTTGAAGCAAGATTGCATAGTTTTAGGCAAAGGGAAAGATCAGTACAAGACCTCCTTGGTTCAACAAATGACAATTTAATCAATCAAAGAGAGGTTTCAGAGGTGGAGCTATGACTAACCATGAGTAATCAGGGCATACCATGAATCATACTTAGCATGCATAAAACCATAAATGAAACAAGCAAACAATATTATTAAGTTATTAAAGAGCAATCAAGAACTCTTTAATGTGACTAGGAATGAAGAAAACATGGAAGCTATAAAGAAACAGGAAATTTGAGGTGCCTCCAAGGGCATGTCTCAAATCTGTTCTTTATTGTCTTATAGCAAGCAAGAACATGGAATTATGAATGAAAACTAAGAAACAAAACAGAGAGAGAGACACTATACCATTCTACCAAGTCATGGAATCCAACAACAATCCTCTTTCATTATCCAAAAACATCCAAGAAACTATCCAAAAGTATGAGACAAGTGTTTCTTCCAAGCTTGTATGACCATATGTTTCTTCTATTCATCAATTTCAGCCTTGTTTACAATGAAAGCCTTTGGAATATATAGGCCAAAGTGAGGAAAACCTCTTAATTCAACTTGCAATCTCATTGGCCTATCAAAAATATCTGATTTTGTCCTTGAGGCTTTGCAAAGCCCAAGGCACAAAATATCTAATAAAATATCTCAAAAATGCTAAAAAAGGGAAATATATTGACTTTTCATAAGTAATCATGTACAAAAATAGCTAAACGCACATGAGGAAAAGTCACTTTTGGAAGGTTCATTTTTTACAAAAATACTCAAGAAATATATCAGTAGAAAGTCCCCTGACTTGCTGGAAACATTTGGAGGCCTTCCCGATGTCGAAACAAGGCCCATGGTGGCTCGTTGGAAATATCTAAATGTCTATTTTCTGAAAATTTTTATTTTAATTCATAATTACCACCAGAAGTCCTCCAAAAACAGACCTGTGTGTAAAAACCCAAAAAATAGGCCTTGCTGATAAATGGGGCAGAGTGTAGAAAAAGCGAGTGTTTTTCGTCATTTTGGGGGAGAAAATCATCTTAAATTGATCTAAAAATCGCTAAGTATATGCCCCTGAAATTATGGCATCTAATGATACCATTTTCATCCTTTGAGGATGCCCCAAACGGAAATGGCGATGCCCATGAGTTTTAGCCAAAAACCCAAAAATGACCAAAAACCAAAATTTGTCGAATTTCACCCAAATTTGGCAAGCATGACCCTCAAGGGTTTTCAGAGAAATGCTATGAATATGAGGCCAATATTTGGATCTTTGAGGTGTCTTTACTCAATTTTGATTCCGGGCGCCTCCTTTTAGCCTTCTTGAGTTTTTCTTGTGCGACCTTCAATTTCCGCTAGGCAAATTGATTGAGTTTCTTATAATGCCCGGTCATCCTCCGTTGAAGGTCCAAGTCTCTATTTTCCTTCTCCAACCTCTTTTCCAAGTGATCATTAACCCTTTCAAGCCATGCTTCTCTATTGTTCTCTATCTCTTGTGTGAACAATGTAGTGAGAGGGGTAGATTGGAGAAGGGCAACTTCTTCTTCCTTTTGTTTCTCAAGGGCCTTTTTGAGCCCCATGGTTATTGGCCTCTTTCTCCTAGGCTGATCTTCATCTTCACTCTCATAGAACTCACCCATGAGTTCTTCCAATCTCACTTGTGCTTTGGAGGCCTCTTTTTTGTATTTTATGGCCCGTGTCTCATATACAGCCATATGGACACTCATTTGTTTGTTTTGAATTTGCAAAAAGTGCTTGAAGTTTCTAGCCCTCTCAAGATCAGTCCTCAAAGCATCAATTTGGTTTTATCTATTGATCAAGAGATTTTCTAGGATCTGGGCTTCATTTTTGCTATCATCACTTTGGATTTGAATGATGTCGAATTCCATTTCCTTTTCATGACTGCTTTCTTCTTTCTCCTTTCCTTTGCTCTGGGTGGCTCTTTTAGTCTTCCTCCTCTTGGGAAATTCGACAACGGGATTCTTGGAAAATTTTCCCTTGCTTCGAAGGGCCCTAGTAACATTTGGAGTTACCACTCTAGGCACACTTTTCCTTGATGTTCGGGGCTTGGCCACTTTCGGAGAAGAGACAATGGCCCCTTGCCTAGGAGAGGCAGCTAGCACATGCTCCATTGGCTCTTTACCCTTGCTACTTTGCTCATCACTCTTGCCACTGTCTTCGATTTCTTCATGGATGCCTTGAATGTCATTTTTCATTTCTTTTTTAGGGCTTTCCTCCTCACTGTGTTGCACCTTTTCATCATGCTATTGTTCATCATCATGTGGCTGCCTATGTTCATCATGCTGCACCTGTTCATTATCATGAGGTTGTTGTTCATCATCATGTGGTTGCCTTTGTTCATCATGTTGCACTTGTTCATTATCATGCTACTCATCATCATGTTGCTCATCATCATGCCCTTCTTCCCCTTGTTGCTCTGCCTCACTATGTTCTTCTTCCCCTTGCTACCCTGTTTCACTATGATGCTGCTCATCATCATCTTCCTCATCGTCACCTTGCTGCCCTATTTCATCATGATTCTGCTCATCATCATCTCCCTCCTCTTGTTCATGCTTTTCTTCCTCATCATGCTATTTTTCTTGTTCAATGGGAAATTTTAGCTTCTTGGGAATAGGCTTGCTTGAAGAAGGCGAAGGATGGCAAGTGGAAGGTGAAGGAGATGTATGAAATGAAGGGACAGTGGAAAAATCTGGATGTGTAATGAAAGTATCCCAAGAGACTTACTTCTTCTCAAGATGATGAAGAATGATAACCTTGACGAGGGAGTGATGGAAGAGGCAGGCTTTCTGCTGAGAAGGAGGATTTTTCTGAAAAGTGGAGGCCATTTTCTTAATAATTCTATGTAGGAAGAAAAGGAGATTTAACAATTTCTCCCTTATGAAATGCGTGAGCAATCGGATATGATAGGCATAGAATTGGGAGAATCTTCCCTCGCAAGTGAAGTATTTCATGATTATCTTCATGAGGGGGGCATAACTAGTCAATAGATATGAGAAGGGAAAAATGGATGGACACGAATCTCTATGCTCAGGCTTCAGAAAAGGCTTTTATTCTTCTAAGTCCAGGTGGATTTGTTTAAACCACTTCTCCCTGACATAAGGGATTTTGGTGGCCTTGGAAATGGACCTTGGAGAGAATTTGAAATCTAGGCCTGCCAGCTGAAAATGCTTCTTTTGAAATCTCAAAGCACAAATATGTGTCAAAGGGGAATAGCTTTTCACCTCCTGTACTCTTTCACAAAACTCTAAACACCCACCCTCATGAAAGTTAAACAGGACTGATGGATGAGCATTTACCTCTTCAATGGAAACAGGTTCAAACCTCCTGTGAAGGCCACTCCTACTTTCTTGCCTGGGAGGCATTTGTTTTTAATGTTCTTTGCAACACCAAGCTGTCTCAAATGGCCTCTGGAATTTTTCTCAAGCACACACCATGTCCTCCTTGTCAGTCACTGTTTGACCAAGACAAACTGCTTCAAATGTTTTAGTCCCCCAACACCAACTTTGTGTTCCTTCTAAATCATTGTTTTGTCCTCTTTTATGCCAAACAACAAGTATTTGTCAAATAAAAAGCATACAGTCAATTTATTGCTGTGTTTGGGCAAGGTATTGAAAAGAGGTATCTGTGTTTTCTTTTTAGAACAAGGATCTCCTTGTGTTTACACAAAAACAAAATCACCCTTCCCCAAACAATGCTCTTCCGTTGTTCACTGTTTCTTATACATAGATAGACAAAAACACCCTCAAATTGATTTAAAAGATCTTCATAGCATTCTCTGTTTTATGGAACAAAGGAGGTTGCACTAGGTTTCACTGTTTCACCATTCAAAGAGGACACTTTTGAAGTGACAAGCATTCAGACTAAGACCACTGTTTTCAAATTAGGCTCACTGTTTTCACCTTACAAACACTGTGTTTACCTTACACACACTACTTTCACCTTGTAAACACTGTTTCATCTTAGATTTTTCTGACAAAGATTAATTTTGTTTTCACCATAGCTAAGACACCTTCAGCAACTTGAAAACCTTCTACCACTGTGTTTTTTTTTCTCGCAATTAGTGTTATGTTTTATCACTTTTCTTGAAGGCGGTTTTAGGCATTTTGAAAATAATGTAAACACACCCTAGCCTTCTACTGTAATATTCTTTGGCAACAGAGTAACAACCCACCTCGCTTTTCTACCAAGAACTTCACTATTCAATCACTATTTTAGTCTTGAAAAACATGGCATCAATCACCCCTTTAGAATTCAAAATTTACCATGGGGAAAATAAAAATACCTTAAGGATGGCTTGTGGCCATTGTTTGATGAGTTGAGTAGGTTCAAGACCTTTTGAAGGCATTTTGGTCGTTCAAACAGGTGCGGCACGTTTAAATGGAAGAGCGCCGCGCAATGAAAATGGTGTCGGGTCAGCCTTTGGGCAATGGTGACCGGCACTACAAGTGTGCAGCGCGCCACTATAGGCGTGCCGCACTACTATTGTGAGCCTTTGTATTTCTTCGTCTGTACGCACCACACGCTTTTCCAGGCATGCCGCGCAGGCTTTAAGCCTCAAAAACTATTAAATTTGCATGAAATTTCTTGCTTGGTCCGGTGAACGGCCAGGGGAGATGTCACTTGCATTTTGAAATGCACAATGATACTTGGCAACGGTCAATTACTCCCTACCTCTTATATGAAATAAAAATGAAACGTTTCATATAATGCTTTAGAGGGTTTGTGTGTTTGAAAAGACTTTTTGTTTTGTCAAAACATGAGCCATTGCCTTTGTAATTTTATCATTTTAAAACACTATAAAGACTCCTCTTCGAACAATTCCTTTGATAGGATGTTGCAGTCGACTTTTGAAATGCAACATAGTGATGGTTCTCGTTGAAGTAAAAGGGCCTTTTTAAGAAACTGCAGACCCCTCCTACTGCCTTTTCACTGTTTCTTATTAAAGAAGAAACTCTATCACTTCTACCTATTGCTGACCTTTTTTAAAATAAAAAACCTTGCTCAAAGACAAATAAATGATGTAGATGCATATTTTGCATGATATCTCTCTTTAACTGTGGGTGAAACTTAGTTGCATTTTCCTGGGTTTTTCCATCATCTGTTTATCAAAAGGAACTCCTTTTAAAAACCCTTCCTACAATTAAATGCAACAACAAGATTTTGTACATGTTTTCATGAAGGAACAAGCCTTTATTTGTGACAATCACATGCTTCAATTTCTTTGAGTGTTGTTTCTGAATTCAAAACACTTTCCATATCCTTTCTTCACATTGATGAAACTATGTGTCTATTTGCAAAGCCTCCTTCAGAAACCAGGCTTAGGCTAACTTCTTGTCCATTTGATGAGTTTTTTGAAAATATCTTCATGAAAAGGAAAAGAAAACCTTCTTTGAATATCAACATCACTCTTTGGCCTATTTTTAACCTAGCTCTCAACTTATAAACCTTGAATGGATTTCCACTAATTTAAACTCTTTTTTTTGAATGAAAACAATGGCTAGATTTCATGCCTATTGATCAAGGAGAAAATCTCTGGAAAATTTTGATGAAATCAAGTACGTCAGCAGGATTTTTTCATTTTGGCTTCAGATTGCCTTTGAAGGAAATCTCTGATAGAAGAAAAAATCAAACCTCTTGGATTATCATAGTACCACTGCTTTCCCTATGTTTTTAACACCATTTTTCTATCCATGAGCCTTCAGTTTCTTTTCCACTGCATGTAAAACCCTGCCCCTCTTCCTGGCCCTCTGTTTTTTAGATGAAGGAGGCCTTTATCACATTGCTAAACCCTCTGCTTGTAAAATGAAGGAGGTTTCAACCAATGACCTGACCATCTACTCATGTATGGAGGAGGTTTTCTCAGTCTTTCAACCCTATGCTCATGTATGGAGGAGGTTTTCTCAGTGATGCCATTTCATCTGCTTTCAAATAATGTTATCTTTCCTTTCACTGCCTATTCATGCTTAAGCAAATAAAAGTGATAAATAGACAATATGCCATGAAGGGAATTTCTCTAAGACATATAATTTTGTTGTTCAAATACCTTTGTGCCTCTTTAGACATCACAAGCAACTTGACCAGTATCTGATATTCATAAATCACTAACCCTTAGACTGTGTTTGCAGGAGCCTATTGAAATAAATCTCTATCATGTAGCTGCATCCCATGCTCAAGACCACATGAGAAATAGTTGTCTTCTCATGTTAAGTTTTTAATACTGTCTTCTGGAACACTAGTACACTTCTGCTTTTGAAAGAGACATTGAAACACTGTAAGTCTACCTAACATCAATTTAACATGTGGCATATGTATTTTTGAGACATTAAGTCTTGTTAGTGGTACGACCTAAGGGTGTAATCAAGCTTTTTTTGCAGAATAGGAAGGTTATCTAGGACTGGTTGATATTAGACAAAGGTTCTTTGGCTTTAGGATAGTTTTCCAAGGGATAAATTCCTAAAGCGCCACTACCTAACTTAGGGGAGAATTCTTGGACAAATTTGGAGTATTCTCTTTGGAGCTGATGGATAAGTTTGTATGGCTAAGGCTAGATAGGGCTTGAAAATGAGGTTTTATCTCGTCATGGGCTGATTCAAAAGTTAGGAAGGAAAAATTGTTTATGGGTGTTTTCCAGCTAGAAAATTTGACAAATATGATATCAGCTACTAGAAAACTTGGCTTTAAAAACTGGTCATCATCAACAGGTGAAAAATACTGATGAGTAACATAGACCATCATGCATAAACAACAAAACCACAGATAATCACACCAAAATTTTTAGGTGGAAACTCAAAGTGGGAGAAAACCATCGTTGCCATAATCTCTATCTTCTTTCCTATTATATGAAGAAAATATTATTACAATATTATATTTGCACAGGCTCTTACCAGTACACAAGAACCCACCTAAAAAAGGCTACAACCTACTCTCATTCTCCAAAACCCACTGGAAGGGAGATACAACCCCTTGGTCTCATTTACTAGCTCCTATCAGAAGGGAGAAACTACCCCTTGAAATAATTTAGCAACAACCAATGGAAGGAAGCTTGGAATCCCTTACTAAAGGCTCCAACCCTCATCATCTGTATGGACCATGTTTCATAATATTTCATACTGGATCCAGTACCTGAATAAAAACATTAAACCTGTAGGCCACCTTTCATCATATTTTCAAACTGGACCCACACCCATCATTAAGCACAAGACCAACTAAATACTAAATATAAAATACAATCACTTGAACCAACAAAATCAGTATAACATCACCCAACCAATCAATGAATCTCAATCAATATTTTCAACTAGATCATACTAACCATTCATCAATATACCAAGCCATATATTATCCTGAAACATAATGTTGTTCCTGCAAACCTTGATCAAACATATTCTAGAATGTATAAGCTACTGTTGTAAATAACACCCACATATGTATGGTTTTCCTATCCATAAGAAGTGCATACATATCTCAAATCACTGACTACTGAATCTGAATCACTATAACAATGAATCAACCATTGAATCTTGTACTGAAACAATATAAAATAACTAAATCAATCATTGAACCAAAAACAGATCATTCTGTAGCATCATTACCACAATCAATTCAACCCAATCAACTGATAGGTCCCTATATTACTATTATAGTCCCTTATTGTTGCTAGTGTAACCCCCTTATTGTTATTATTGTTAGTATGAATCTTTTGTCGAAGTGTACGAAAAAATACCACTTTATCTATGCATAACTTATAGCCCTAACATCAAATATGGCTGCCAATATCTTCAGATCTACAGTTAGTTGATCAAGACAAGTGCTGCAAAAAACTGGATCTATGCATAAAGAGACATTAAGCAGTAAAAATAAGGTTTTGCTCCATACATCCAATAGGCAGGACAAGAACAATATTTTTTGAAAGAATTTTTGTATTAAGGGCACCTGGGAGGAAAACAAGAAGGTGTTTCCAATTCTCCTCAATGGGATGGGTTCTTGGAAGTCCTCATCACTTCAGATCTAGCATTTCTCTCTCCTGTTGGTGTAGAAAACCCAGACAAAGATAGAACTCTAAGGGAGCTCACACAGCAAATAATGGAAAATATGACAATGATAATGGCTCAAAGTCAGACCAAGAGTATAGATCCAGAGTGATCTAATGGGCAACAAAAGGTGAAGAATGGTAGGAAAAACCCTCCTATTTATAACAAAATATTGGGTCATTCTAGATCTTGGTGCATGATTAAAATAACATTAACCAAATCTAGATCCACCTTTTATGGAATATTTTATTATATTTGTTGGAGGGAAAAAGTATTTGACTTGGGTAAAATCCCTTTATTTGTGAATAATAAATAAATAAATGATTTATTTATCATTTAAGGAAGTGGTTGAAATATAATCAAATAAATAATGATTTATTTAATTATTTATGGGTGATTTAGTCATATTTAACAAGGAATATTATTTAAATAAGATTTAAATAATTATTCCTAGAAAATAATAAGATAAATAAAGATTTATCTAATTAATTTCATTGTTTTGGGTTAAACATGACTAGGAATAATAATTAAATTATTGTTTAATTAATTATTCCATGAGGAAAATCAAACAAGTATAGGTTCGTTTAATATTTCCTTTTGGGGTTTCCTATTTAGACCATAAACAACCTAATAAATGTGTTTTATTAAGTTATTTTACATAGTGAAAGCAATTTTACTTAGGGTAAAATTGGTCTTATATGGTGTACTTGGGTCCATCTAATGATAATAGGTTAGATGACCAAAAAATGGTGTTACAATTATTGTACCACTGTAACCCCCATATTGTTATTATTGTGCCCTTAAATTATTGTTGTTAGGTTGGCTAGGATTACAATGTGGCCCCACCAAGATTAAATTGTGGCCCCATGGACTCCTATATATAAAAAAGAGGTTTTGTAATTTGTATCATCCAAGAATTGTTCATTCATGTAATGTATTGGAGGTTTCCCCCTCGAAGTGGCTTACTTCTAAGGCATTTATATCTCTTTTCTTCTATTTTTGGAGCTAGTTTCACAACATTTGGTATCGGAGGCTCTGGATTCTAGGGTTTCGCTACACCAAAAAGGTCATCATGGAATTTGCGATATAAAATTTTTTCTAAGAAGGTTTAGAAGCTGAATTTTTTTGAGTGCGAAGCAAAAATCCTGAGAAACATCATCACAAAATTTCATAGCTTGGTTCGCAATATTTTCGTAGATATGATCTATGGAAGTTAGGGATTTTTGCAGGCTCCTAAATTTCACTTAAAAACGTCATTGTAGAATTTATTCTATAATTTTTTTTCTACGAAGGTTCAAAAGCTGAAATTTTTACAGAACGAAGCCAAAATATGGAGTAACAACTTCGCAAAATTTCAGAGCTTGGTTCGCAATAGTTTCAGAGATATGATCTGTGGAAGTTAGGTCTTTTTCAGGCTCCCAAATTTAATCTCAAAGAGGTGATCGTGGGAAAATATTCATATCTTTCTCTCTGAGCATCGGATTGGAATTCTGTAAAAAGGGACTGGAAGTGCACAGACAATAGTTTCCTGTTTATAAATTTCAAAGCCAAAGGAGCGAACAGTGACACGTGGAAAGTTGTATAAGTTCGCTCTACTGAACCAGTCCATAATTAGGTCATTGTGGGAGATTGGACATAACTTTGCCTTGAAGAATCCAAATCAAGTCAAACCTATGGCATTTGAAAGAAGCTGCAGAGGAATACTACAGGGCCAAATTTCAGATATTGAGGATCTGCAAGTATAGAGATAAGTCTTTTGTATTTTTTTCCCGAATTGCATAAGTCTTGTTTGAAGAATCAACTTGAATTGATTCCAAGGGCATATTGTAGAATAGATATCAATATTGGATTCTAAAATGGCACCTAAAAAGAATTCAACACCCATTAAGCCTTTATAAGGCTCTACTATGACTCATGAAGGCAAAGAATGGTAACATGACATATCAAAATTACAAGAGCAAGTGCAACGAATTTCACTCTCGCAAATAGCAACAAAAAATGATATGGAAGTTTTGAAGAAAGGCGTGGAAACTAGGATGGATGGTTTGAAGAAAGGTCTAGAATCTAATATGGATGGTTTGAAGAATGGTGTGGAAGTTGGCATGGAATCTAAGATGGATGACATGGAAGCTAAGATGGAAAAAATGACGAATGATCTAAAAGAAGACATGGAAGGTTTGACAAATTTTATACAGGAAATGTTTCCTAATGGTGAAAATATAGTAGAGGAAACTCATGATGAGAACAAAATAAATGTTAATCGTGATTTCATAAACTCTAAATTTGGAGGGAAGAACCACCATATTCCAAAAAAGGATATGAGGAATTTTAATGGAAAGGATCATGTAACATGGATACTCCATATGGAGTAATATTTTGATCTCAATAATGTGAAAAAAACACAAAAGGTACGCATTGCAACTTTACATTTAGAGCAAAATACATTTCTATGGTATCGATGGCTTTGCTCCCGTAAAAATTTTTTCAGTTGGTCAATTTTTATAGAGGAAATGATAGCACATTATGAGGATACAAAGAGAAACACTTTCTTTATCCAATTGATAAATCTCAAACAAAATTGTTTAGTGGGGAAGCACCTTTAGGACTTCCAAAAAATGAATATAAGGGTAATTGATATTCCATAGGAACACAGTATTGATATCTTCATAGGTAATTTAAAGAATAACATCCAACATGAAGTTCGCATTTTGGAACCTGATTCATTGGAGAAGGCATTCAGGTTGGCAAGAAAAATTGAATATAAAATTATGGCGACAGGGAAGCCTAGCACTCACTTCTATAAAGATGAAAGTGTTGCTACTCCTAGATTTCCACAACCTACAAGGTTGACACCACAAAAATTGGAAGAAAAAAAAACAAAAGGGATTTTCTACAGTTATGATAGCAAATACACTAAAGGTCATAAGTGTGCTGAGAAGAAATTATTTTACACAGATTTTGAAGAGGAAGAAGAAAATGAACAAGAATCTTCAAAAGAAGAGGATATACACCAGGAACCAGCCCTAGAAGAGGAAGAAATGAGTCCAACCATATCGTGTAATGCATTGGTAGGAATTACCACTCCTCAAACTCTCAAGATAGAACATATCAAGAAGAAAAAGGTAATAGTGTTGATTAATTCTAGTACCCATGATTTTATTCATTGTAAGGTAGCCAAGGAATTGAATTGTTTCGTATACCCAGAACCAAAATGTCAAGTGAGGGTTGCAAATGGAGGAACTATAAATTTCTCTAGAAAATGCCATAATATCAAGCTAACCATGGGGGAATATGTATTGAATAGTCCAATACTTTCCATTCCTATGGGGGGTGCTGATTTTGTATTAGGAGTATAATGGTTACAATCTTTGGGGATGGTAGATTTTAATTTTGAAGAAATTTTCTTGAATTTTTTTTCAGAAGGAAAGGAAGTTGAATTACGGGGTATTGCAGGGAAGCTGAGAAAGATAATAAGCTCTAATTTCATGACAAATATTCTAAAGAAATAACGACGAGGTGTAATTGCACAATTATTTTCACTAGAAGTTCAAACATCAATATCATCTATTTCTACAGATCTCCAAAAAGTCTTGGATAGTCATCCCAAAGTGTTTGAAACTCCTAAAGGACTCCCACCTATTCATGATCATGATAATTCTATTCATTTTATTCTAGGAAGTGTTCCTCCAAACATCAGGCCTTATAGATATCCTTATGTCCAAAAGAGAGAAATTGAACGTATGATTGTAAAAATGTTAGAGGCGAGTATAATTAAACCTAGTCAAATTTCTTTCTCTGCTCCTGTAGTATTGGTACACAAGAAGGATGGATCATGGCACATGTGTCCGAATTATAGGGAGCTTAATAAGATCACCATTAAATATAAATTTCCCTTTCCTATGATTGATGAATTATTGAATGAATTACATGGAGAAATTTATCTTACCAAGTTGGATCTTCATTCATGATATCATCAAATTAGAATGAAGACTGAAGATATTATGAAAACAAATTTCGAACTCATGAGGGTCATTATGAATTTTTGGTCATGCCTTTTGGCCTTACCAATGCACCTTCTACATTTCAAGGGTTCATGAATTCCATTTTCAAACCCTTACTTAGAAAATTTGTGCTAGTATTTTTTGATGATATACTAATCTACAACAGGTCTCGAAGGATCATGTTCAACATGTTGAAACTGTTCTCAAACTATTGCAGGAGAAACAATTATATGCAAAAACATCCAAATGTTTATTTGGAGTACAAGAGGTGGAATATCTGGGTCATGTTGTATCTCACGAGGGTGTTAAGGTAGACAATAACAAAATTGAAGCCATTAAGGAATGGAAAGTCCCCATGTAATATCCCAAATAGGGAACATGAAATAATGCTTCATACAATATAAGAACTTACAACAAGATAAACAATAAATCTAAGTACACATCAGAATATGCAGAAAGAGCTGAGCCATTTTATTATATTGGAGAAGAGTCAGTTACACAAGTACAAAATGTAGGTAGATCTAGCCAAAAAGATGAGCTAGGATCACCCTGAAAACATGCATACAGCAGGTACAGCATAACTGTAGAGGCATTGAAGTAAATAATGCACAATCCTTTCAGCTGAACATGAGCATATAGGGGCAGGATGAAAAGGAGAATGAAAATCTACTCAAATCCGAAGCTCTGATGATGCCAACATTCAAGATATGGCCAACGTGATGGATTCCCAAGATAACCCAGAAAGGATTTTCCAGATCTGCAACTTTGGAAAATCACCTCCCTAGGATTTGATCCTTGGTCTGCTGGGAAATATAGATCTGAAGCTAAATCTGACAAATATATGGCTGAAATATGATATCACATCAAATATATGCTTGAAGGGCTGATCCCTTCCTCAGATCTATGCGCTGGTAGCTCTAGATCTAGCTTCTCAATCCTTTAATGATGATTGCAGTTGTTGCAACACAACTGCCTCTAGAAACTGCACTGTGAGGGAAAGAGAGGAATTATTCTTGCTGAAATGTGCTGCAATAAACTCCAGGTTGATGGTAAGATTGATGGTAATGTGAAGGAATGATCCTCCACTAGATTGCTAGCTGAAGTACTAGCAACTTCCTTCCTCCTTTTTGATCTGCAATATGGACAGCGTAATTCCTGATGGAAATACTGCTGATAGGAGGTCAATAACCTTTGACTTGATACCAGATCTACAATGTGGCTTTTGGAGTGCTGATATACAAGCCAAAGTGATGGGAATAATCCCTCACCTTGTTCTCCAGCTGAAGTACTGAAGACAACTTCCACCTTCCAAACTGATCTTCATAAATCTGCAGATTTCTGAATATGAATGTTCTGTAGAAAGCATAAAAGAGATGTGGCACCAATGCCTAATGTAGAATGAAGAGAAATCCTCCTTCTAGAGCTACTAAAAGAAAGAGGTGGGATTCCTGCCCGGAACACCCTATGCTAAACAACACCCACAATCTCTACTAAACAGCCCAAGAATACAGTGGAATGTCACTTGACAATTCTAGATCTAAAAGATCATACATCAAATAATCCAAGATGCCTTTCATATTTTCCCTCATCTCCTTTATAATGTTTGAGCCTTCCCAAGCATTGGCCCTAATCTCAATTGCGCAGTCACATGTGGACAATATCCTCCAAGTGGGACTGTGTTGTTTGACCAAATCAACTAACAAGTCTAGGTGCAATGTACACCTCCTCCATCATGTGTGCTTCATTTTCACATGATCTTCCATCACTTGATCATGAATGCTCAATGATCCTTTGTTTGACATCTTCAAGATCTTAGTTGAGTTAATCAACCCTCCATGATCTTTACCGTTAAATGAGACATGATCTCCAATCTCATTCACATTAGTAGTTGCTCAACTACCTCATTTTGCATATCTAGGCTTAATTAGTCCACATTCACACAGAAAAAGTGGATATTATTCATCTTTTGGGTTTGTGGTTCCCTCCACCATTTTATTTACTTAATCCATTAAGAATATTAAGGACTCTAATATTCCATTTAAAGCAAGTACAGTTTCTACTACATTTATGGACACAATTCAAAAGCTACATGGAAACCCAAGGGTTATTTTGAGCGACAGAGATCCCATTTTTATTGGAAATTTTTGGACGGAGTTATTTCATTATTTGGGTACTCAATTAGCTCATAGCTCATCTTATCATCCTCAATCTGATGGTCAAACTAAGATAGTAAATAAATGTTTGGAAGGATATCTTCATTGTTTTGTATCTGATAAACAAACACAATGGGTCAAGTGGTTACCTCTCGTTGAATGGTGGTATACCACTTCCTTCCATACTGCAGCAAAAATGACCCCATTTATGGAACTTTATGGATATCATCCACCATCCATCACATCATCTTTAAGAGAAAATTCGAAGGTTCAAGCAGTGGAATATCACATCAAGCATCAACAAGAAGTTCTCCAACTATTAAGGGATAACCTGAATTTGGCACAAAATCGAATGAAACAACAGGCATATCAACATCGCAGCGAGAGAATTTTTGATGTAGGAAACTGGGTATTTTTATGGCTACAATCATACAAAAAAATGTCCCTCAAGCAAGCTAAGAAGGATAATAAATTATCGCCAAAGTACTATCGTCCTTACAAGGTGTTCAAAAATATTGGTACTATGGCATACAAATTGGAGCTTCCTGCTTCTTCACGAATGCATCCAGTTTTCGATGTTTCATGCTTAAATAAGGTTATAGGTGAAAATATTTCAGTTTAAACAATATTGCCAGAACTTGATGAGGAAGGAAAAATCATATTGGAACCTGAAGCGATCACGGAAACAAGAACTCAATAGCTACGAAATCGATCAATTTCAGAGTATTTCATCAAGTGGAAGAACTTACCCACTGAATATTCTACATGGGAGGATGAAAATTTTATACAGAAGCACCCAGAGCTACTCAAGTGTTGAGGACAACACTTTTTTGAAGGAAAGGGGCATGTTAGGTCCCTATATTACTAGTATAGTCCCTTATTGTTGCTAGTGTGACCCCCTTATTGTTATTATTGTACCACTGTAACCCCCATATTGTTATTATTGTGCCCTTAAATTATTATTGTTAGTTCGGCTAGGATTACATTGTGGCCCCACTAGGATTACATTGTGGGCCCATTGACTCCTATATATAGAAAGGAGGTTTTGTAATTTGTATCATCCACTAATTGTTCATTCATGTAATGTATTGGAGGTTTCCCCCTCGAAGTGGCTTATTTCTAAGGCACTGATATATCTTTTCTTCTATTTTTGGAGCTAGTTTCACAACATCAACAGTGTCAAACAAAAATCATCATGATAGATACATCATTGAAAGACAATAGCAAATAGAACATAATTGATCAAATGTCATCATCAAGTCATACTGCAAAACCATAGTACATATACACAATTTCCACAAGACATATAAATGTATGTACGTGCTTGTCATGTAGAACACCCGCATATAGATATTCACAACTTTTTTTAGAATATATATGTGACCTACAGAGACAAATCCACATAGGTACGTGACTATCGAAGAGAAACCTGCGTACATATTTGAAAACTTTCACTACAAACATAACTTCACTTTTCACATCTTTTACTGTCAAGACTTCAGAAGTTTGAATAAATCATTTAGATCACAACATCATTATAACCACATATTCATCATTATTATCTACTTTTATATTTTCCACAAGTAAATAAATCAAGAATATATGTCAATGTACTTTCATATCTTTTGGACCTAAGTCTTCTCCTTGCTCCCTATTGCATACATGTTCCAAATAAGATCACACATGTATAACTGATTACTTGCACACCTAAAACCTTGATCTCCATCTCCTTATATATTTTAACCTTATCCAATACCTTAGGTAAATCCCATGGTAACATCATTAGTATTATTTGACGAGATCAAATAACCATTATCGCTCCAATTTCCATGGGCCAATACCATGGTAATGACCCCTTGTGTCCAAAATACCATGGTTCAGATTCTGTACACAACTTTGCTTGACAAGAAATGCGCATGTATGTAACCCTTCTTCATAGGAACTGTGTGTACTTTTTCAAACTTCAACTTCTCCATCCATTTATCTTTGAAGTATCAATGTTGTGTTCATAGCCTCAGTAAAATTTGTAGCAAAATTCATGAGTTCCATAGACATCATGATATGGAAATTTTGACATGTTTATTAAGTAGGTTTCCATAAAGGACAACACATTAGCATAATGGAAACATATAGGATAGTCATGCATTAATGCAACATACCTAAAAATTCCCTGAATGGTCTATGAATTTAAACTAGTATTCTTCCTTTTAATATATAATAAATTTTTGTTGATATTTTATGTCCACAAAAATGTATTTCCACTTCCATGAAGGCCCTGATAATTGTGGATTGTTTTCATGCTTGGATTTCATGTTGATTTTTACATTGCAAGTATTATTAAATACTGGCATAATTTCCTAAGTTAGGTGGAACAAGAGTGAAGCCCTAGATCAGTCTATTTAATTATAATTTTTATGTTTTTTATCAAGGGGGAGAGATAATGCCAAGACTATGAGGATATATATATATATATCAAGTTTCCATGCAAGATTAGGACTAAGTGTGTGTTTTTGTGTGTGTGTGTGTGTGTGTGTGTGTGAAAATCCCATGAGTAGTTCACACAATCGAATAAGTGTGTAAAAGAGGAAGTGGTCAAGATGGAGAAACTCATACATCAGTTGATGGGAATAAATCCCCATCTTAAGACCTCAGAGAGCCCACGAGGTGTGCATGATTGCGAAAAACCAAGAGTTGGCAGTTGAAACAAAGGAATTTCCGAGAAGTTAATGGAAGGGAATCCTCATCTCAAGTCCAAGGCCTCAAGGAAAAACAAAATCCAAAGAGCGGCCAAAATATTTACAAAGGGAAATTTTGATTTCACACTGAGTTCCGAGACAAGTGGGACCCATACGAGGTGGAAAAGTGACATGGACCTCCCCAAAAGGGTGGAGGGATGTGACATGGGCACCACATGGGGTCCACATTGGTGCCACATGAAAAAAAAAATTCTAATATGGTAACAGTGTTGTTGTGGCTCATTTTCCATATCCTTTATTTTTAATTTTCAAAAATACAAAAAAATAGAAAATTATCAAAAGATATGTTAAAGTATCAAGTTCCATATACTTTAGCATAAAAATGTATCTTCTTGTTATATTAAAGTTTAAAGTTTAAATAATTTAAGTCTTTATGGAAGCGGGTCCCAGTTCACAGACTAAATATCGAGCATTTTATAGAGTGGGATTCGTTGATTTATCAAATAGTCAGTAAAAGGTTCAACTTGTGAGCAGTTTCAGCGCGTGGGTTAACGAGGAGAGTGCCTCCATAGTTGACCCCGTGGACTGCGGAAGAAATCCAGATCAACGGTCGAGATTCACTGCGGGGGAATAAGCCTAATAAGTTCTTTGTACTTCAAGGCCTCCCATAGTGACATATGCAACCAAGTTGGTGAAAGTTGGAGTCCACGTTAAGTTTTACTAATGGTCTTTTGGCGCATCTTATCAGCATTGAATTTTAAAGCTTGCGCCACCTATTTAAGAAGGATTCTCATTTTTCTGAGGTTATTATTGTTAGTTTATGTTTGAAAGTTTGTCTGTGTTGTGTTTTTCTCAGCTATCTATCATCCTGTCAATTATTTGTCACCTTGTCAATTGTCTTCTATCCTAAGTTGAATTATGGCTAAGCGCTCATCCCCGTCAGGTTCTTCCAGTCACATCCCTCTCATGGACATTGAGAGGGATATCCAGGATACAATTTGTTCCCTTGACCACCTTTCATTTTATCAGCAAGTCTGCTTAAATGATAAGGCCTCTCCATTCTATACCGCCATGGTCAAAGCTGGTGTATTTTCAGCATGTACTCCAAGAACGCATATTTTCCCCGAATTCGTGTATTGGCTAGTATTTGTTATGTACCCAAGGAAGTGTTTTGTAATGAAATTTCAAGGTGAAAATGTTCTGTAGGTTTCAGCCCAATTAATTCGTCACACTCTGTGTTAGCCTGAGTCAGAGTCATATGTTCAATTTACTTATGACTCATTGATGGCACATTATGATAGTCTTTCAGGTCAGGAGTACAAACAATTCATCTCTTTTCTTAAGCCAAATACACAACAGTTTTTACCTGATAATAAATATTTCCCCATGGAGGTTTTTGATATAGAAGGAAGACCAGTGTTGAAGTGCATTGCAAAGTTTTTGGGAAAAGATGATGATAGTATAATGGAAAAATCAGTTCTGGGAATTTTCGCCATGATGATGAAGCCAAGAGTGGTACTGGATATTCCATCTTATTAGCAAGAAGCTGTCAACTCTCAACTCATGAGCCTATCACTGACAGGTTCATTTAGGCTTCCTTCTCTTGTTATTTACCTCTTCTTATATCAAAATGTAGAAGAATTCATGCATCTAGGATTAACTATAATGTATATGAATAAGAAAAGACAGTCAGTGGGTTTTTGGATAGACATATTGAGGAAAGAGAAGAATGAGGGTGGTTTATTTGATTTTTCTAGTCATTTCATGTCTAGTGCTTATAAAATTTTGAATGGAATTACTCCCCCTTGGTTTCTACCAAAAGCTCAAGAGTTCTTGCAGTTGGGGACAAGTTGTAAGTTTGGTGATTGGTTTGTCTTTGAAGAACATTATGAGATTAGACTTTATGGAGCTAGTGTAGAGCCTTATAGGCTTCCTGTTTTTGTGCCTATGAGATTATTCACTTTGGAGTTCATTATGCAAAGTTTAAATGTTGATCAAGTACACTTTGTGCCTATGAAGAAAGGTCATATGTTTAAATTTCCAATGATTGTTGGTCCTTTTATAATTAATATGAGACAAGAAATTGATGAAGTAACCAAGATGTTAGATGAAATTCACCTACTTCTAGGAGAGAAGTGGGCTTATGACCCTTATAGTGTGATTTCTAATAGGAGAATTGAAAATTGGTATTCAGAATTCATTCATGAGAGTAGACATGATATAGAAAAAATGGCAAGTAAAGGTGTTGCAGGTTCAGTGAGCTCAAATATTTAGACTCTTGTCATATCAAAGAATTCAAGTAAGAGAGGTACAGAGGCAGTGATTAATTAAAAGGATGAGGAATAGAGGACTAAGAAGATAACAAAGTTCAATGAAGATCTTGTAGATGCTCAACCTAGTTTCTCATTACAATTGGGAGATGAGAAAAATGTTCCTGCTTCACCTAGGAGACATGAAAACACTCAAGAATAAGTTCCCTTAATCAAACAAATGTTTGCCCAGATTGCAGAAAAATATCAGAATATGAAAGCAAGAATGGAGGCTCAAGCTAAGTAGCAGATTTCCCCAGATCAAACGAGACTTATAACTACAATGGATCTTGAAAAGGATCAATTTAACATTGCCTTTTCACATCCCTCTGATATGTCTATTGGTTCATCCAATAATTTTAATATTGTGAACCTGATTGTAGATGTGAAGAAAATTCCATTGCTTGACAAAGTAAATTTACATATGCAAATAGGTCAACTCATTGTGAATGACCTAGCCAAAACTAATGCAATGGCACTAAAGGCTAAAAAATATGCTTGGAAAAGTGATCAAATAGTTGAAGTTAGAGAAAGCCAATTCCAGGGCTTTGACAATCTAGAATGAGGAACTCAAAAATATTATAGTGAAGATTGTAGTAGATCATAATGATAGGTCTACTATATAGAATATTTTGCAAAGTGCTGAATCAGAAATATTTTTATTGAAGAAAAAATTGAAATTTTCTACAGGAGAACACTCCATGGCAGCAGAGGTTGCAGAAATAGAAAATGAGAAATAAAAACTTCTTCAGCAACTCTTGCAAAAGGAAGAAAAAATCACCAAATTAAAGCAAACTACATTGTCATTGCAAAATCACATTGAATCTCATAATTGCACTTTTGTTTTTCCATAAGGTAATGAAGATCCATTAGCACAAATATCTCAATTCACCACTGAATTGTAGATGGCAAAGAGAGATCGAAAAAGGGCACAAACTGATTTAGAAACAACAACAAAGATCATACAAGCCACAGAGGGAGAAGTCAGTAAATACAAAATGGACTGCCAAACTGCTGATGTTGAGATTAAAAATATCAAAGAAAAATTGAAGTGAAATATATCCTTAATACAGGCTAAGAATATCATATGGAATGATATTATTGCAGAAATGAAAGCAATCTAGGATTTTCTAACTGTTGTTGCAGAAGAAAAAAGTATTATCAAGGAGTTTGAAGAACAAGTCATGACAGACAAGAAGAAGACAATTAATAGGGCCATTTGGCCTAGAAAGTTTATTAATTTCATTGATCGAAAACAGATCAGGAGTTGGAAGAAAATGAAATTAAAGACAGGATTTTATATGCTGTGGAAATTAATAAAATGATTGTAAAAAATTATTGCACGAAGTCTACAAAAAATAAGATGATTGAGCTTAAGGAAGCAGTGAACCAGTTTGATAAATTATTTGATAAAATAGCAAGAGCATGTTTGCCATCATGTTGGGGTCTTGGAGGTGGTCTTTTATCATGGAATTCTTATGAACCATTACTAGTGTTGGCAAAAAATAAAGTAGATAGTACTCATGAAAAGACTCGGGTCCTTAAAGGAGCAACAGTGATCAATTTCCTTCAAAGACATTTTCAGCTGTTGTGGTTAGTGAAAACTTTATTTGTAGAAAGACCATCTTTCAGTAGAATCACTACTTTCATATAGGAGTATCACAAGTTGGTCTACTCACCCAAGACAAACATTGAGATATGGAAGAAATGCATAGGCTAGATGACAGATATACCAAAGGACCCCTTGACTTCAAAGAAGGATAAACCAGCCAGTCAAAGAAATGTAGCACCATCGTCATCAATTGACATTCATCATATAGATCAGGATTTTAATTTCATGTTATTTTTCTCTTTTAAAGAGAATATAATTGTAATAAGACATTTTGAGGACATGTAATAGATATTTGATGAATTCCTAAGTAGTTGAAGTAGTTAGGATTAGTTACAACAGTTACAAACTGATTTATATTGTATTTAGTGAGATGGAAAAGAAAGAGAAAGGGTTCGTGTTTTGGACCTTCAGACTGCAATTTTTGTACTTAGATTTCAAATGATTAATGAATGAAAATAAAATTTATAGAATTTGTTGATGTTGATGTGTCTTTTAATTTACATTATGTGGTTTCCATCTCTGAATAAAATGAAGTAATGAATTTGCAGGTCTCTTTTTACTTATGTGAATAAGAGTTAAAATCCTTAATAGGAGCTCCTTCATTTTAACTGTTTCTTTTCTTATAATTCTTCTGGAGTTTGAGGTGATATATTCTATAAAATAGCATATCAGTTTCAACTTCTCTCTTTCATTTTCTTATGATCATTTCATTCTGTATCAATAGGTAATAGCATTGTGGGACATTCATTGTGCTTGAGCTTTGAGGGTTTAATGATAAATATTTGAAGGTGATTAAACAAAGACCAATATTTCTATGACATAATTATATAAATTTATTAAGCACGGATTCCTTATCACAACTAAGGGATTGTCTCTTAAGGTGCAACATTTTTTTTGGTGTCATTACGGGGGATGAAGAAGAGAAGTTTTTTCCCTCGGTTTTGTTCATATTTCCTCTGGTTTTTCAGAGAGGAGGAAATATTAGGCTGTGTATTTATTTCATAATTATGGTGTATAAAATGCCACATACGACATCAAACCTCTCAGCGGAAAGCTCCTATTCTTTTAGATCCTGAAAATTTGGTTTCTAAAAAAGGCCATAAATCAAGAGCGCTTACTACACCTGATGCTACACTGCCTGCACCAGGCAGCAGTTCCCATACCCTTTCATCCAAGGATATTTCTTGGAACAAGGATCCTTGTCCCCACCTATTTATTTCCAAGAACCAAAGTTAGAAGAACAATATTTTGAGTCTGTTTCATTTAAATTTACAGAAAATCAACCTAATATAGTTACAAGTTATTATGTTATTTTTCAGCAACCCCTTCCCATATCAGTTGTTTCACCTCATCCATCCACATTTACAACTGTTATACAAACCCCACCTACTCAAGGAGCAGTTAATCAAGGCATAAACATGGCAGCCCCTGCCCCTGATTTCTTGATGAATAGATATGCATCATTAAATCTTCCACAACCAATGAATGCAATGCCTCAGGAATACCTTAAATTGCTTCTTAGATTTACTGGTGAAGATGAAATAACTACAGAACAACACTTGCCTTTATTTTTCACTTTCACTGAAAATTTAAATGTTGAACATCTTGATGTAGTAATGAGACTATTTGTACAGTCTCTGAATGGAGAGGCAAGAAAATGGTTTAAAGGATTACCAAATGGCTCAATTAATGATTAGGACAAATTAGAAAGAAAATTCATCCAAAGATGGGGTCAAAATATAGATCATTGTTATTCATTGACAGAGTTTAATGCTATTAAGAAAATTCCTAATGAAAGAATGAATGATTTCATTAAAATATTTTTAAAAATTGTACAATATTTTACCCACAGAAATGAAACCCCCTCCTATTGGAGCAAGGGTTGTTTTTGCTGGAGAATTTGTATCAAATTTTAGTTTCACTTTGAGAGAGAGAAGACCTGCTACTCTTGAAAAGATCCAAACAGATGCTTTAGAGATTGAAGCAAACATGATTGTTGCTGGAAAAGCACAGGAAAGGAAGACAATTCAAGATAAACGTAAGGCTAAAGAATATTTATCTCAGCATCATAGGATTGATGACATGACTAAGTTCATCAAGAACCTGTCAAATAAATTAGTGAAGATGGAATTGGATAATAAGAAACCTGCACAACAAAACATAGGTGTTTTTAATCCATAGTTCGGAAAGAAACCCTTGCAGATTTTGTAGAGGGCAATAAGAGACCAGGATCAAGTTCAAGCACCCTTATATATAGAAGCAACAACTTCATAGTTTGTTGAGGATGATTAGAAAGAGGTTGAAGATCAAATATCTATTGTTTATATGGAAAATGATGAGGAAGAAGAGAAATGTGAAAAAGGGAAATTTGAAGAAGAATCCATAGAAGCTGGTGTATCATTTGATCAGGAAGAGATGGATAACTATTGTAAACAATTCTCTGATTTTATGCAAGCAGAGTTGCATAAGAAGTATGAATTAATATCAAAAAGAAGATTGAGAACTCAGGATGATGAGGAAAAATAAGTGGAGTCAGTTCCTTCTCCAATGGTGACTCCACAACCAAAGAACTCAGTAAAACAATCAGAAAAAGGGAAACAGCCTATGAATTCAGTGACTACAAATGAAAAACAAGCTGAGGCTTCCCAAAATAAGTCAATTGATTCAAATATTTTGGAGAAGATTGTCACTGTACCTGAGAAAAATGCTAATTCTAACAAGAATCAAGAAGAACTTGAAAATATTATTAAACATAATCAAGCTTTCAGTATTTCCAAAGAATTAGAAAATATCAAAATTCAAGTACCTTCGCATGAATTAGCTAAAACACCTAGTTACAAGAAAGAAATTGAAGAATTTATTAATGTTTCTTAGTCTAATGATATTGGTGATATTGTGAATTTACAAAAGGAAAAGCCAGTAGTCACTTTTTGTCCACATGTTGAAGAGGTAGGCTCTTCTGTTCCTCCATTTATATATCGGTCCTTCTTCATGATTTCATTTTGCATAATTGTATGTTAGATTTTGCTGCATCACATAATCTTATGCCATTATCTATGATGAAAAAATTAAATTTAGAAATCACTAAGCCCTATAGAGACCTTTATTCATTTGATTCAAAAAGGGTGAAGTGTGTTGGGCTTATCAAAGACATGGTGGTATCCCTGGCTCAAATTCCAGCCAAGAGTATCATGATGGATGTAGTAGTTGCAAATATTCCAGCTAGATTTGGTATGTTGTTGTCCATCTTTGGGGGAAAATCTTGGAGGTGTCTTAAAACTAGATTTTACATATGAAATCATTCCTGTGTTAAGACTACCACAAAGAAAGATGCAGGAAATTCCCCTATCTATGGCCAAGAGAAGGTGGATCTCTCTTATTTCATGCTGCATGAAGATGTAGAATTTGCTGAAGACTCACAGAAGCAGCTCTCTTCAACAATTGTACATAAGAAGCTAGATTCAAATAAAATTTGGAAGTGTTATTTCGATGGTGCCTACTCAAAGGATGGCACAGGAGCTAGTTTTTTATTCATATCTCCATAAGGTAATATTTTACCTTTTCCTTTTAAATTTAAATTTGAATCAACCAATAATGTAGCTGAGTATGAAGCAATGATTTTGAGTCTTCAAACTGCTAAAAAAAATGGAATTCAATGTATTTCCATTTTTGGTGATTCTGAGTTAATTATAAGATAGATTAAGAATTTGTGTCAAACCAAACATCCATGGAAAATTTTAGGGGCTAATATTCGCAGGTGGGCTAATTTTCCATGGTTTTTCCAAAAAAAAGATTCGGAAATTTCCATTTTTTTATCAAAAATTTTCGCCCAAATTTTATAATATAAAATTATATTACATGGAGAATCGCCAACATTATATAGAGAGCATATATAATAGAATTATAAATTTCATTTTTTTTACAAACACATCAATAAACATTTTATAGTTTGCATATTAGGGACTTGTGAGATTCGCCAATTTTTTAAACTTCAAGATAATTTTCCATCCTTTAAATTTTCCCTGCAAACATCCCAGATTGAGGTCTTACAGAAATGAATTGTGGGACCTTGTGGTATCCCAAAATTGGGATTCACAGCAAAGCCTTCTCGAATAATGCTTTATTCAGAAATTGGTGCACTAAAATGATTTTGCAGCCCCTGGATCCCTTAGAGCAGTAGATCTAATATCTAAATCCAAAATTAGAGCAAAAACAAATCAAACTAGGTGAGGTAAACAAACCTCCCACCACCTAGTATGGCTGAAAAACACCCAAAGAATGGGGTTGCAGTCATGCACAACAACTCTGCTTCAAAAATAACGCAGTCCCACTGATTTAAAGTAGAATAAAAATATGGAGGCTCAATAATTACATGGACATCAGTAAAACAGATCTATAATGTGGCCCATAAAGTGTACAAGAGAAAAATAAAATATGTACAAGAAGAAACCCCCAAGGTTGAGGTTCTCCAACAACAAATTGAGACTAAAAAGCTTGACAGCATTATTTTATGGCATGAAGCAGTTGTTTATTACATTTCAGATCTAGAACAGATCTATGTACAAAAAGATATATCTATATCAGATCTGTACACTAGACGAGTTCCTCTATAAATTCCCATTGGGGTTTTAATCAAAACATGAATGTACAGGAGTAGATCTGAGATCTAAAATTAGAGATCTACAGAAATATTCAAGGATTATGTAGTAGATAAAAACATAATTAAATAAGATCTGAAACAAACATGGATTGGTTGGCCAATCCATGGATCACCACAGTGAAAGGGAGAATCCTATCACCGGAGACCTCTGCTCCAAAAAGCAGTCAAAATACCCTGCAACTGAATACTTGCATATAACGTAGTTATGAAAGGAAAACAACACTATAGGCTCTAGCACTAGTTTGGCCTGATGCCAAGATCTGAAAAGGTAGCTCAAAGGGTCTAGAATCCTCTTGCCAATGGGATAAACAACTTCCCCAATGAAAAGAGCCTCTAGATTGGCCTAGATCTGAGTAGATCTAGACTCCAGTTGTTGCAACTTACAAAAAAAATCAAACCCTCAACAAGATCTGAATTGTGGTTGGAAGATGAAGCTTGGCCAACTGCCTGATAGTGGACAAGATGCAACAAGACTCCTCCAAGAGCTGCTTTAGGAAGGAGGTGGGATTCTCGACTAGGAACACCCAAGTGCTAAGCAACACTATTCTCAGCTAAACAAATAGAGAATGAGGGATGTATAAACAGACAATACCTTCAGCAATATCAAATGATCAACCCCCTCCTTGGTGTCCTCCTCTTTCTTTTATAATGCAGAAGTCTTGCCGAACCCTAAACCATCTTGATTAATTACCTTCATTCACATGATTGGCCTCCAACATGGACTACACTGTGCCTTTAGGAGATACATTGCATCTAGATAGTGCTATTGATTTGGTCCTGTTGACCCAGTCAATTGATCCAGCCTCTTTCACACTCAAGTGTGTTCTATAAAATGGCCCAGATTTAGCCTTGTTTACATTGGGCATTAATTTATTTTTATGTTTTTAGGAGTTTTACATGTCCTCCTTCACATTTTATTCATCAACATGAAAATCAAAATAAGACAAATAAAAATTGAATATTCCCATTAGCTTGGGCTAAGTGGGAATATTACATTCCTCCCCTCCAAAATGTTGCTTGTCCTCAAGCAACTCATAAGGTGAGTGCTGCAACACTCCTCCTTCCCCATTGGTGACACCATCAAGGATCCAGTTCTTTGCATAAGCTAAGTGTTCACCAATCCATCCTTTCATAAATTGTCCCTTCAAAGTCATTATGAGATGTATATAAATCATCCCAAAAAGATTCAACAATTTTACTGAAACAAACATGGCTAAGCCCCTACTATCCCTAAAATATGTAGCAAAGTATACAAAGAGAGTCCCCATCCGATGTGGTACACACATGCCTCCTATTCTTCATCCATACAATTCCAAAAATAGGACAAGTACATCATTCATGTATGGAAGAAAAATTACAATTACATAAACAAAAATTTGAACAAGAGGAGGTGGGTTATAGTCCCACATATGGTACCAGTGCAGGGCATCTCCTACATGCATCAGATCAAGGTGTGGTAAGTGGTCTTCCCACCACTTACTTGTTGCCCATACCATCTCACCATAGCTGGAAGTGTGAGATATGTTTGGTACCTTTGGGAAGCACCCATCATGATGAAAAATCTCCCTTGTTCTCCAAAGGCAGTGGCCCAATTCAGAAATTTTTGGGTCCCAATATTGGCCATGAGGCTTACAAAATATATTACCCCTCTTTGGAGTCATGGCCTGTAAAAACATGGTGTAATAATGCATGAACTCAGAATATGAAATACATGTATTAATTTCATGCTCTTCACCAAAAATTATCCTCCTATCAATGGAGTGGTGCATAGATCTACTCGCTTCTTCAAGGGAAGGAAGTCAGGGCTGATTTAACTCTCCCTTAGAGTCATGTTGCCGCTCCAACTCCACAGGGTCCATGCATCTCTGACAATGCTGATATAGTTCTCTTTCAAATCCCTCCTAATAATAGCTCCTCAAACTAGGTGAGGTAAACAGACCTCCCACCACCTAGTATGGCTGAAAAACACCCAAAGAATGGGGTTGTAGTCATGCACAACAAGTCTGATTCAGAAATAATGAAATCCCACTAAGTTAAAGAAGAATAAAAATATGGAGGCTGAATAATTACATGTACATCAGTAAAACAAATCTATAATGTGGCCCATAGAGTGTACAAGAGAAAAATAGAAGATGTACAAGAAGAAACCCTCAATATTGAGGTGCTGCAGCAACAAATTGAGACTGAAAAGCTTGAAAATGTTATTTTATGGGCTGAAGTAGCTGTTTATTACATTTCAGATCTAGAATAGATCCCTGTACAAAAATATAGATCTAGATCAGATCTGTACAAATTCCCATTGGGGTTTCGATCAAAACATGAATGTACAGGAGTAGATCTGAGATCTAAAATTACAGATCTAAAGCAATATTTAGGGATTCTACAGTAGATAGAAACATAAGTAAATCAGATCTGAAACAAACATGGATTGGTTGGCCAATCCATGAATCACCACAGTGAAATTGAGAAACCTATCACCAGAGATCTCTCCTCCAAAAAGCAGTCAAAACACCCTACAACTGAATACTTGCAGATAACATAGTTATGGAAGGAAAACTGCATTGTAGGCTCTAGCACCGATTTGGCCTAATGCCAAGATTTGAAAGGATAGCTGAAAGGGTCTAGAATCCTCTTGCCAATAGGATAAAGAACTTCCCCACTGAAAAGAGCCTCTAGATTGGCCTAGATCTAAGTAGATCTAGCCTTCACTTGATGCAACTTACAAAAAAAATCAAACCCTCAACAGGATCTAAATTGTGGTTGGAAGATGAATCTTGGCCAATCGCTTGATAGTGGACAAGATGCAATAAGACTCCTCCAAGAGCTAATCTAGAAAGGAGGTGGGATTCCCGACCAATAACACCCACGTGCTAAGCGGCACTATTCTCAGCTAAACAGATAGAGAATGAGGGATGTCTAAACAGACAATACCTTCAGCAATATCAAATGATCAACCCCCTCCTTGGTGTCCTCCTCTTTCTTTTATAATGTGGAAGTATTGCCAAACCCTAAACCATCTTGAGGAATTAGCTTGATTCACATGAGTGGCCTCCAACATGGACTGCGCTGTGCCTTTAAGAGATACATTGCATCTAGACATCGCTATTGATCTGGTCCTGTTGACCTAGTTAATTGATCCAACTCTTTCACACTCAAGTGTCTTCTATAAAATGGCCCAAATTTAGCCTTGTTTACATTGGGCATTGATTTATTTTGATGTTTTTAGGATTTTTACATGTCCTCCTTCAAATTTTATTCATCAACATGAAAATAAAAATAAGACAAATAAAAATTGAATATTCCCATTAGCTTGGGCTAAGTGGGAATATTACAGTCCTCCCCTCCAAAATGTTGCTTGTCCTCAAGCAACTGATATGGTGAGTGTTGTAACACTCCTCCTTCCCCATTGGTGACACCATCAAGGATCAAGTTCTCTGCATAAGCTAAGTGTTCACCAATCCATCCTTCCATGAGTTGTCCCTTCAAAGTCATTATGAGATGTATATAAACCATCCCACAAAGAGTCAATAATTTTACTGAAACAAACATGGTTGAACCCCAACTCTCCCTGAAATATGGAGCAAAGTATACAAAGAGAGTCCCCATCCGATGTGGTACACACATGCCTCCTATTCTTCCTCCATACAATTCAAAAAATAGGACAAGTACATCATCCATGTATGGAAGCAAAATTACAATTACATAAACAAAAATTTGAAAAAGAGGAGGTGCGTCATAGTCCCACATATGGTACCAGCGCAGGGCATCTCCTACCTACATCAGATCAATGTGTGGTAAGTCATCTTCCCACCACTTACTTGTTTCCCATACCATATCACCATAGCTATAAGTGTGAGATATGTTTGGTGCCTTTGGGAAGCACTCATCATGATGAAAAATCTCCCTTGTTCTCCCAAGGGAGTGGCCCAATTCAGAAATTTTTGGGTCCCAGTATTGACCATGAGGCTTACAAAATATATTACCCCTCTTTGGATTCATGGCCTGCAAAAACATGGTGTAAGAATGCATGAAGTCATAACATGAAGTACATGTATTAAGTGCATGCTCTTCACCAACAATTCTCCTCCTATCAATGGAGTGGTGCATAGATCTACTCTCTTATTCAACGGAAGGAGGAGAGGGTTGATTTAACTGTCCCTTAGAGTCATGTTTCTACTCCAACTCCACAAGGTCTATGCATCTCTAACAATGCTGATATAGTTCTATTTCAAAGCCCTCCCAATAATAGCTCCTCCATATGATATTGTTGAGCTTCATAGAATAGGTGTGGCCGAAATGGAACTCCTCATAAGCCCTTTATAGAGCCTCCCCTTGAGCTTGGAGGCTCTAGATAAGAATATCCTACCATGATTATAGATGACTCCATCAAGTGTTGAATATCTTCCTTCATGCAACCATTCATCAAGAATGATGCAAGTATGAAGATCCTCAGGATATTCCACTAATAGTTGGGATTTCTAATAGCGATCTAATGTGCCCAACAATGACAACACTGATAGTGTGTCATCTGAAGTGTCTGCCATGTTTTGGTTCTCCTCCTTGAAATCTCCCATGCAAAAGGTACAAGATGGAAGGTTTCCAGTCCTTCCTTGCTGCTTTCCTTGCTCATGCACATGCCCTAAAGAAGATGAAATTTATTGGAAGTTAGCCTTCGATGGAAGGCTGCCATTTATCAAAAACCTCCTTGTTTTTGCCAAAGTATGCATGTGTGCCCACCATATCTCATCATGTATGGAATACGATCCTCAAAACAAGCTTGTCTTCCAATTCAAGGATTGCCTTCCTTGCTTCATGATGGTGTCATTCTTCATCCTTGCAGCATCTTCTCTCAGCGCAATATGGGATGAGAGAATGGATAGTGAAGTTAAAGGAAAAATGTTTTCCATCTCCTTGTATTTTCCCCATATTCTCAGCACTGAAGCATGGTCTTATAATGCTCCCTCCCTCCTTGGATCTATGAAAGGAGCATCTATGCATGAAACATCTCCCATCAAATCTGAATTAGGTGGTCTACTAGGGGGTATGCCATAAGATAATGATGTCTCATGGCTTATTCCCATGTGAATAATAGATGGGAATATAATATGACTTCTTCCACTACGTAAATCCATCTCTAATTTCTTTGTGGAAGTATCATGATAATGAGAAGTTAGAGAAACTCCCCCATATTCTTTTTTATTACCCATCTTCTGCAAGATTTCACAGTCTAAGGTGCTTCCTTTTTTTACCTCTTTGTCCATCATCATAGATACATGCTGCTCATATTCTATATGTGTAAGATCCTTGGGGCCTTCTTGTAAAGATACAATAACACACTTAGTGGAATAAATAGCTTTAGCTCCATCTCTCAATGGAAAGATATCTCCTTCTGTTGTCACAGCGCTGGAGGAACCTTTCAGTTCTTCTTATTTCTTCCCCTTATCAATGGAATATGCCCCATCAATAAGATATCTCTCCTTGAAAGAGGAACACCCATGTCTCTTCTTGGAGAATAATGCTCTTGCTGAAGTGGGGCTTTTTCCCTTTGAAAATCATGTAGCAAATCCTCAGCTCTTTCAGCAATGTTTTAAAATGGAGTCGTCTCCATGAATCTTCCCATCTCATGCAAAGGTTATGATTCCTTGGGCTAATTTTCCTTACCCAAAGAATTTTCATATGGTATAGAATCAAATATCTTCACTAACTTCCTAGTGAACTTTGCATAAGTAGAGATGTTTATACCCTTCAATGAAGAATACTCAAACAACCACCAGGCATATTCTTTACCTTGTAGGTGCAGTGCTGCTACTCTTATGGCTTCTTCTTTAGAGAACTGATGCAGCTGAAAGTATGTGTCCAATCTCTCTACCCAATTCTTGGTTGAGCTCTCACGTGACCCATCAAAAGTAGGTAGGAAAGTTCCACCCAAGGTGTGCTACATGCACCCTCTTCTCCTCATAGTTCTACTGGATCTTATTTCTTCTTTGAGTTGAAAAAGCTCTGGAAAGCTTAGATTCTCTCTGAATATTTTAGACTGATATTCATATTCCCGGCGATAGCCACCAAGAGTCTCCTCCTTTGGTGTCTCTCCCCTCTCTTCTCCTCTTGCAAGGAATGTGGGCATGCTACAACATTGCAGATCAAATTGTGTGGCTGAGTGCTCACACACATCAGAGGAAGTAGTGGGGCTCTCTTCCTGTGAAAACCATTTCAGAAGATCTGCTTGTCTTTCCCTCCTCATTCCCTCGATTTCTTCCTTCATCTTATGCATAGCTTGAGAAAGAGTGTTAGAAAACTCTTCTCTTTTAATCCTTCTAGGTAAAGGGGTTTCACCCTTATTCTCTTTGTCTTCTATGTAATATTTCTTCTGTCTTATTATTTGGTACCTTTCCTCTCTAGTAGTGAGAGGTTATTATTCTTCTGGAGACATATTGGCTCTGCAAGAAAAGCACAGGTTGAGCTAAGAAAGGTGCTCTGATACCACTGTAGTATCCCAAACTCCATATTCAGAGGAAAGCCTGCTCGAATAATGCTTTCTTCAGAAATTGGTGCACTAAAATATGTTTATAGCCACTATATCCCTAAGATCAGTGTATATAATATCTAAGTCCAAAAGGAGAGCAAAAAAAAATCAAACTAGGTGAGGTAAATAGACCTTCCACCACCTAGTATGGCTGAAAAACACCCAAAGAATGGGGCTGTAGTCATGCACAACAAATCTGCTATAGAAATAATGTAGTCCCACTGAGTTAAATAAGAATAAAAATATGGAGGCTAAATAATTACATGTACATCAGTAAAACAGATCTATAATGTGGTCCATACAGTGTACAAGAGAAAAATAGAAGATGTACAAGAAGAAACCCTCAAGATTGAGGTGCTGCAACAACAAATTGAGACTGCAAAGCTTGACATCATTATTTTATGGGTTGAAGCAACTATTTATTAAATTTAAGATCTGATACAGATCTATGTACAAAAATATAGATCTATATCATATCTGTACACTAGATGAGTTCCTCTACAAATTCCCATTGGGGTTTTGATCAAAACATGAATGTACAGGAGTAGATCTGAGATCTAACATTGCAGATCTGTAGAAATATTCGGGGATTCTGCAGTAGATAGAAACATAATTAAATAAAATCTGAAACAAACATAGATTGGTTGGCCAATCCATGGATCACCATAGTGAAAGGGAGAATCCTATCACCGAATATCTCCCCTCCAGAAAGCAGTCAAAACACCCTACAACTGAATACTTGCAGATAATGTAATTATGGAAGGAAAACTGTGCTGTAGGCTCTAGCACTAGTTTGACCTAATGCCAAGATCTGAAAAGGTAGCTCAAAGGGTCTAGAATCCTCTTTCCAATGGGATAAACAACTTCCCCACTGAGAAGAGCCTCTAGATTGGCCTAGATCTAAGTAGCTCTAGCCTCCACTTGCTGCAGCTTACAAAAATAATCAAACCCTCAACATGGTCTGAATTATGGTTGGAAGATGAAGCTTGGCCAACCAATTGATAGTGGACAAGATTCAACAAGACTCGTCTAAGAGCTGCTCTAGGAAGGAGGTGGGATTCCCGACTAGGAACACCCAAGTGCTAAGAAGCACTATTCTTAGCTAAAAAGCTAGAGAATGAGGGATGTCTAAATAGAAAATACCTTCAGCAATATCAAATGATCAACCCCCTTCTTGGTGTCCTCCTCTTTCTTTTATAATGTGGAATTCTTTCCAAACCCTAAACAATCTTGATGAATTAGCTTCATTCACATGAGTGGCCTCCAACATGGATTGCACTGTGCCTTTAGGAGATACATTGCATCTAGACAACGTTGTTGATTTGGTCCTATTGACCCAATCAATTGATCTAGTCTCTTTCACACTCAAGTGTGTTCTATAAAGTGGGCTAGATTTAGCCTTGTTTACATTGGGCATTGATTTATTTTGATGTTTTTAGGAGTTTTACATGTCCTCCTTCACATTTTATTCATCAACATGAAAATCAAAGTAAGACAAAGCAAAATTGAATATTTCCATTAGCTTGGGCTAAGTGGGAATATTACAGTCCTCCCCTCCAAAATGTTGCTTGTCCTCAAGCAACTGATAAGGTGAGTGCTGCAACACTCCTCCTTCCCCATTGGTGACACCATCAAGGATCTAGTTCTCTACATAAGCTGAATGTTCAACAATCCATCCTTCCATGAGTTGTCCCTTCAAAGTCATTATGAGATGTATATAAACCATGCCACAAAGAGTCAAGAATTTTACTAAAACAAACATGGTTGAACCCCTACTCTCCCTAAAATATGGAGCAAATTATATAAAGAGAGTCCCCATCCCATGTGGTACATACATGCCTCCTATTCTTCCTCCATACAATTCCAAAAATAGGACAAGTACATCATCCATGTACGGAAGAAAAATTACAATTACATAAACATAAATTTAAACAAGAGGAGGTGGGTCCTTGTCCCACATATGGTACTAGCGTAGGGCATCTCTTGCCTAAATCAAATCAACGTGTGGTAAGTGGTCTTCCCACCACTTACTTGTTGTCCATACCATCTCACCATAGTTGGAAGTGTGAGATATGTTTGGTGCCTTTGGGGAGCACCCATCATGATGAAAAATATCCCTTGTTCTCCCAAGGAAGTGGCCCAATTTAGAAATTTTTGGGTCCCATTATTGGCCATGAGGCTTACCAAATATATTACCCCTCTTTGGAGTCATGGCCTACAGAAACATGGTGTAAGAATGCATGAAGTCATAATATGAATTACATGTATTAAGTGCATGCTCTTCACCAACAATTCTCCTCCTATCAATGGAGTGGTGCATATATCTTCTCTCTTTTTCAAGGGAAGGAAGAGAGGGATTATTTAACTCTCCCTTAGAGTCATGTTGCTACTCCAACTCCACAAGGTCCTTGCATCTCTGACAATGCTGATATAGTTCTCTTTCAAAGCACTCCCAATATTAGCTCTTCAATATGGTATTGTTGAGCTTCATAGAATAGGTGTGGCTGAAATGGAACTCCTCATAAGCCCTCTCTAGAGGCTTCCCCTTGAGCTTGGAGGCTCTAGACAAGAATATCCTACCATGATTATATATGACTCCATCAAGGGTTAAATAGCTCCCTTCATGCAGCTAGTCATCAAGAATCATGCAAGTATGAAGATCCTTGGAATATTCCACTAACAGTTGGGATTTCCAATAGGGATATAATGTGCCAAACAATGATAGCATTGATAGTGTGTCATCTGAAGTGTCTACCATGTTTTGGTTCTCCTCCTTGACATCTCCCATGACAAAGGTACAAGGTGGAAGGTTTCCAGTCCTTCCTTGCTGCTTTCCTTGCTCATGCACATGCCCTAAAGAAGATGAAAGTTCTTGGAAGTTAGCCTCCCATGAAAGGCTGCCATTTATCAAAAAACTCATTGGTTTTGCCAAATTATGCATGTGTGCCCACCATATCTCATCATGTATGGAAGATGATCCTCAAAACAAGCTTGTCTTCCAGTTCAAGGATTGCCTTCCGTGCTTCATGATGGTGTCATTCTTCATCCTTGTAGCATCTTCTCTCAGCGGAGTATGGGATGAGAGAATGGATAGTGAAGTTAAGGGAAAAATGTTGTCCCTCTCCTTGTATTTTCCCCATACTCTCAACGTTGAAGTATGGTCTTCTAATGCTCCCTCCCTCCTTGGATCTATGAAAGGAGCATCGATGCATGAAACATCTCCCTTCAAATCTAAATCAGGTGGTCTACCATGGGGTATACCACAAGATAATGATGTCTCATGGATTATTACCATGTGAATAATAGATGGGAATATAATATGACTTCTTCCATTGCACAAATCCATCTCTAATTGCTGTGTGGAAGTATCATGATAATGAGAAGTTGGAGCAACTCCCCCATCTTCTTATTCATTACCCACCTTCTGCAAGATTTCACAGTCTAAGGTGCTTCCTTGTTTTACCTCTTTTTCCATCATCATAGATACATGTTTCTCATCTTCTATTTGTGTAAGATCCTTGGGGCCTTCTTGCAAAGATATAAGAACTCTCTTAGTGGAAGCAATAGCTTCATCTCCATCTCTCAATGGAAAGAGATCTCCTCCTACTATCACAGCGCTAGAGGAACCTTTCAGTTCTTCTTCTTTCTTCCCCTTATCAATGGAATATGCCCCATCAATAAGATATATCTGCTTGAAAGAGGAACACCCATGTCTCTTCCTAGAGAAGAATGTTGTTGCTGAAGTGGGGCTTTTGCCCTTGGAAAATCATGTGGAAAATCTAAAACCCTTTCAGCAATTTTATGAAATGGAGTTATCTCCATGGATCTTCCCATCTCATGAAAAGGTTATGATTCCTTGGGCTAAGTTAGCTTACCCAAATAATTTCCAGATGGCATAGAATCAAATCTCTTCACTAACATCCTAGTGAACTTTGCATAAGTAGAAATGTTTATACCCTTCAATGAATAAGACTCAAACAACCACCAGGCATATGCTTTACCTCGGAGGTGCAGCATTGCTACTCTTATGGATTCTTCTTCAGAGACTTGATACAGCTGAAAGTATGTATCCAGCCTCTTTACCCAAGTCTTGGCTGAGCTCTCAGGTGACCCATCAAAAGTAGGTAGGAAAGTTCCACCCAAGGTGTGCTGCATGCACCCTCTTCTCCTCATAGTTCTACTGGATCTTCTTTCTTCTTTGAGTTGAAAAAAATATGGAAAGATTATATGCTCTCTAAATATTCTAGACTGAGATTCATATTCCAGGAGATAGCCACCAAGATTCTCCTCCTTTGGTGTCTCTCCCCTCTCTTCTCCTCTTGCAAGGAATGTCGGCGTGCTACAACGCTGCAGATCAGATTGTGTGGCTGAGTGCTCACACACGTCAGAGGAAGTAGTGGGCTCTCTTCCTATGAAAACCCTTTCCAAATATCTACTTGTATTTCCATCCTCATTCCCCAGATTTCTTCCTTAAGCTTATGCATAACTTGAGAAAGAGTGTTAGAAAACTCTTATATTTTAATCCTTCCAGATAAAGGGGTTTCACCCTTCTTCTCTTTGTCTTCTATGTAATATTTATTCTGTCTTCTTATTTGGTACCTATCCTCTATGGTAGTGAGAGGTTATTCTTCTTCTAGAGACATATTGGCTCTGCAAGAAAAGCACAGTTTGTGCCAAGAAAGGTGCTCCAATACCACTGTAGTATCCCAAAATTGGGATTCACAGCAAAGCCTGCTAGAATAATGATTTATTTAGAAATTGGTGCAGTGAAATGAGTTTGAAACCCCTGGATCCATTATATCAGTGGATCTAATATCTAAATCCAAAAAGAGAGCAAAAACAAATCAAACTAGGTGAGGTAAGCATACCTCCCACCACCTAGTATCGTTGAAAAACACCCTAAGAATGGGGCTGCAGTCATGCACAACAAATCTGCTTCAGAAATAACACAGTCCCACTGAGTTAAATAAGAATGAAAATATGGAGGCTAAATAATTACATGTACATTAGTAAAACAGATCTATAATGTGGCCCATACAGTGTACAAGAGAAAAGTAGAAGATGTACAAGAAGAAACCCTCAAGATTAAGGTGCTGCAACAACAAATTGAGACTGAAAAGCTTGACAGCGTTATTTTATGGGCTGAAGTAGATGTTTATTACTTTTCAGATGTAGAACATATATGTGTAGAAAAATATAGATCTATATCAGATCTGTACACTAAATGATTTCCTCTACAAATTCCCATTGGGGTTTTAATCAAAACATGAATGTACAGGAGTAGATATGAGATATAAATTTACAGATATGCAGCAATATTCAGAGATTCCACGGTAGATAGAAAAATAACTAAATCAGATCTGAAACAAGCATGGACTGGTTGGCGAATCCATGGATCACCACAGTGAAAGGGAGAATCCTATCACCGTAGATCTCTACTCCAAAAAGCAGTCAAAACACCTTGCAATTGAATAATTACAAATAAAGTAGTTATGAAAGGAAAATTGCATTGTAAGCTCTAGCACTGGTTTGGCCTGATGCCAAGATATGGAAAGGTAGCTCAAAGGGTCCAGAATCCTCTTGCCAATGGGATAAACAACTTCCACACTGAAAAGAGCCTCTAGATTTGACTAGATCTGAGTAGATCTAGCCCCCACTTGCTGTAGCTTACAAAAATAGTCAAACCCTCAACAGGATATTAATTGTGGTTGGAATATGAAGCTTGTCCAACTGCCTGATAGTGGACAAGATGCAACAAGACTCCTCCAAGAGCTGCTCTAGGAAGGAGGTGGGATTCCCGACGAGGAACACCCAAGTGCTAAGCAACACTATTCTCAGCTAAAAAAATAGAGAATGAGGGATGTCTAAATAGAAAATACCTTCAAAAATATCAAATGATCAACCCCCTCCTTGGTGTCCTCCTCTTTCTTTTATAATGTGGAAGTCTTGCCAAACCATAAACCATATTGATGGATTAGCTTCATTCACATGAGTGGCCTCCAACATGGACTGTGATGTGTCTTTAGGATATGCATTGCATCTAGACAACATTGTTGAGTTGGTCCTGTTGACCCAGTCAATTGATCCAACCTCTTTACCACTCAAGTTTGTTCTATAAAATGGCCCAGATTTAGCCTTGTTTACATTGGGAATTGATATATTTTGATGTTTTTAGGATTTTTACATGTCCTCCTTCACATTTTATTCATCAAAATGAAAATAAAAATAAGACAAAGAAAAATTGAATATTCACATTAGCTTGGGCTAGGTGGGAATATTACATTCCTCCCATCCAAAATGTTGCTTGTCCTCAAGCAACTGATAAGGTGAGTGCTGCAACACTCCTCCTTCCCCATTGGTGACACCATCAAGGATCCAGTTCTCTGCATAAGATGAGTTTTCACCAATCGATCCTTCAATGAGTTGTCCCTTCAAAGTCATTATGAGATGTATATAAACCATCCCACAAATAGTCAAAAATTTTAACTGAAACAAACATGGATGAACCCCTACTATCCCTGAAATATGGAGAAAAGTATACAAAGAGAGTCCCCATCCCATGTGGTACACACATGCCTCCTATTATTCATCCATACAATTCTAAAAATTGGACAAGTACATCATCCATCTATGGAAGCAAAGTTACAATTACATAAACAAAAATTTGAACAAGAGGAGGTGGGTTATAGTCCCACATATGGTACCAGTGCAGGGCATCTCCTACCTGCATCAGATCAAGGTGTGGTAAGTGGTGTTTCCACCACTTACTTGTTGCCCATACCATCTCACCATAGCTGGAAGTGTGAGATATGTTTGGTGCCTTTGGGAAGCACCCATCATGATTAAAAATCTCCCTTGTTCTCCCAAGGCAGTGGCCCAATTCAAAAAAATTTGGGTCCCAGTACTGGCCATGAGACTTACAAAATATATTACCCCTCTTTGGATTCATGTCCTGCAAAAACATGGTGTAATAATGAATGAAGTCATAATATGAAATACATGTATTAAGTGCATGCTCTTCACCAACAATTCTCCTCCTATCAATGGAGTGGTGTATAGATCTACTCACTTCTTCAAGGGAAGGAAGAGAGGGTTGATTTAACTCTCCCTTAGAGTCATGTTGCTGCTCCAACTCCAGAAGGTCCATGCATCTCTAACAATGCTGATATAGTTCTCTTTCAAAGCCCTCCCAATAATAGATCCTCAATATGATATTGTTGAGCTTCATAGAATAGGTGTGGCTGAAATGGAACTCCTTATAATCCCTTTATATAAGCTTCCCCTTGAGCATGGAGGCTCTAGAAAATAATATCCTACCATGATTATAGATGAATACATCAAGGGTTGAATAGCTATCTTCATGCAACCAGTCATCAAGAATCATGCAAGTATGAAGATCCTTGGAATATTCCACTAACAGTTGGGATTTCCAATAGGGATCTAATGTGCCCAACAATGACAACGCTGATAGTGTGTCATCTTAAGTGTCTGCCATGTTTTGTTTCTCCTCCTTGACATATCCCATGCCAAAGGTACAAGGTGGAAGGTTTCCATTCCTTCCTTGCTACTTTCCTTGCTCATGCACATGCCCTAAAGAAGATGAAATTTCTTGGAAGTTAGCCTCCCATGGAAGGCTTCCATTTATCAAAAAAATCCTTGGTTTTTCCAAAGTATGCATGTGTGCCCACCATCTCTGATCATTTATGGAAGAGGATATTCCAAACAAGCTTGTCTTCCGGTTCAAGGATTTCCTTCCTTGCTTCATGATGGTGTCATTCTTCATCCTTGCAGCACCTTCTCTCAGCGCAGTATGAGATGAGAGAATGGATAGTGAAGTTAAGGGAAAAATGCTTTCCCTCTCCTTGTATTTTCCCCATACTCTCAGTGCTGAAGCATGGTATTCTAATGCTCCCTCCCTCCTTGGATCTATGAAAGGAGCATCGATGCATGAAACATCTCCCATCAAATCTGAATCAGGTGGTCTACAAGGTGGTATACCACAAGATAATGATGTATCATGGCTTATTCCTCTGTGAATAATAGATGGGAATATAATATGACTACTTCCACTACACAAATCCATCTCTAATTACTATTTGGAAGTATCATGATAATGAGAAGTTGGAGCAACTCCCCCATATTCTTCTTCATTACCCGCCTTCTGCAAGATTTCACAGTCTAAGGTGCTTATTTGTTTTACCTCTTTGTCCATCATCATAGATACATGTTTCTCATCTTCTATATGTGTAATATTCTTGGGGCCTTCATGCAAATATACAAGAACCCTCTTAGTGGAGGCAATAGCTTCAGCTCCATCTCTCAATGGATAGATATCTCCTCCTGTTGTCACAACGCTGGAGGAACCTTTCAGTTCTTCTTCTTTCTTCTCCTTATCAATGAAATATGCCCATCAATAAGAGATCTCTCCTTGAAAGAGAAACGCCCATGTCTCTTCCTGGAGAAGAATGCTCTTGCTGAAGTGGGGCTTTTTCCCTTGGCAAATCATGTAGAAAATTTTCAACCCTTTCAGCAATGTTCTGAAATGGAGTTATCTCCATGGATCTTCCCATCTCATGCAAAGGTTCTGATTCCTTGGGCTGAGTTTTCTTACGCAACTAATTTTTAGATGGCATAGAATCAAATCTCTTCACTAACCTCATAGTGAACTTTGAATAAGTAGAGATGCTTATACCCTTCAGTGAAGAAGACTCAAACAACCACCAGGCATATGCTTTACCTTGGAGGTGCAGTGCTGCTACTCTTATGGATTATTCTTCAAGGATTTGATGCAGCTAAAAGTATGTGTCTATTCTCTCTACACAAGTCTTGGCTAAGCTCTTAGGTGACCCATCAAAAGTAGGTAGGAAAGTTCCACCCAAGGTGTGCTACATGCACCCTCTTCTCCTCATAGTTCTATTGTATATTCTTTCTTCTTTGAGTTGAAAAAACTCTCGAAAGCTTAGATTCTCTCTAAATCTTTCATACTGAGATTAATATTCCCAGAGATAGCCACCAAGATTCTCCTCCTTTGGTGTCTCTCACCTCTCTTCTCCTCTTGCAAGGAATGTGGACATGCTACAACGTTGTAGATCATATTGTGTGGATGAGTGCTCACACACATTAGAGGAAGTAGTGGGGCTATATTCATGTGAAAAAAATTTCAAAAGATCTAATTGTATTTCCCTCCTCATTCCCCAGATTTCTTCCTTCATCTTATGCATAGCTTGAAAAAGAGTGTTAGAAAACTCTTCTCTTTTAATCCTTCTAGATAAAGGGGTTTCACCCTTCTTCTCTTTGTCTTCTATGTAATATTTCTTCTTTCTTCTTCTTTGTTACCTCTCCTCTCTAGAAGTGAGTGGTTCTTCTTCTTCTGGAGACATATTGGCTCTACAAGAAAAGCACTGGCTGTGCTAAGAAAGGTGCTCTGATACCACTGTAGTATCCCAAAATCTGGATTCACAGCAAAGCCTACTGGAATAACGCTTTCTTCAGAAAATGGTGCAATGAAATGATTTTGCAGCCCCTGTATCCCTTAGATCAGTGGATCTAATATCTATATCCAAAAGGAGAGAAAAAACAAACCAAACTAGGTGAGGTAAACAGACCTCCCACCACCTAGTATGGATGAAAAACACCCAAAGAATGGGGCTGCAGTCGTGCACAACAACTCTACTTCGGAAATAATGTAGTCCCACTGAGTTAAAGTAGAATAAAAAAATGGATGCTGAATAATTACATGTACATCAGTAAAATTGATCTATAATGTGGCCCATACAGTGTACAAGAGAAAAATAGAAGATGTATAAGAAGAAACCCTCAAGATTGAGGTGCTGCAACAACAAATTGAGACTACAAATCTTGAAAATGTTATTTTATGGGCTGAAGCAGCTATTTATTACATTTTATATCTAGAAAAGATCTATGTACAAAAATATAGATCTATATCGGATATGTACACTAGATGAGTTCCTCTACAAATTCCCATTGGGGTTTTAATCAAAACATGAATGTATAGGAGTAGATCTGAGATCTAAAATTAGAGATCTGCAAAAATATTCAGGGATTCTGCAATATATAGAAACATAGGTAAATCAGATATAAAAAAAAAATGGATTGGTTGGCCAATCCATGGATCACCACAGTGAAAGGGAGAATCCTATCACCGGAGATCTCTCCTCCAAAAAGCAGTCAAAACACCCTGCAACTGAATACTTGCAGATAACACAGTTATGGAAGGAAAAATACACTGTAGGCTCTAGCACTGGTTTGGTCTGATGCCAATATCTGAAAAGGTAGCTCAAGTGGTCCAAAATCCTCTTGCCAATGGGATAAATAGCTTCCCCACTAGAAAGAGCCTCTATATTGTCCTGGATCTGAGTAGATCTAGCCTCCGCTTGCTGCATATTACAAAAAAAATCAAACCCTCAACAGAATATGAATTGTGGTTGAAAGATGAAGCTTGGCCAACTACCTGATAATGGACAAGATGCAAGAAGACTCCTCCAAGAGCTGATCTAGGAAGGAGGTGGGATTCCCGACTAGGAACACCCAAGTGCTAAGTAGCACTATTCTCAGCTAAAAAACTAGAGAATAAGGGATTTCTAAACAAAAAATACCTTCAGCAATATCAAATGATCAAACCCCTCATTAGTGTCCTCCTCTTTCTTTTATAATATAGAAGTCTTGCCAAACCCTAAACCATCTTGATGAATTAGCTTCATTCACATGAGTGGCCTCCAACATGGACTGCACTATGCCTTTAGAAGATACATTGCATCTAGAAAACGCTGTTTATTTGGTCCTGTTGACCCAGTCAATTGATCCAGCCTCTTTCACACTCAAGTGTGTTCTATAAAATGGCCCAGGTTTAGCCTTGTTTACATTGGGCATTGATTTATTTTGATGCTTTTAGGAGTTTTATATGTCCTCCACATTTTATTCAACAACATGAAAATAAAAATAAGACAAAGAAAAATTGAATATTCCCATTAGCTTGGGCTAAGTGGGAATATTTCAGACCTGATTGAAAATTATTTTGAAGCCTTGAATCTTCAGTTTATTCCAAGAGAAGAAAAAATAATGGTAGATTCACTGGAAGTTGTAGCTAGTACATTTAAGCCTCCCATTAATCCAAGACTGAGATATGAGATTAAGTTGAGGCATAGATCTTCAATTCTTGATAATGTAAAGCATTGGCAGGTTTTTAAGGATGATGAGCAGATCAATCATTTCTTAACAATGATTGGAAATTTTGAAGACAGTGAAATAGATCAAGAAAGTGAACAAACTAATCAGAATGATGTTTTGAAAAACCTGAAGCAGTCAATAGGTGATCAGAAGATAATTCAGTTGAAAGATAATACATTGCCCAAAGGTTTGGTTCCTCTTGAAATATTGTTCGATGCAAATGATGTATTAGTGAACCAGAAAAAAGTATCTTAGGAGGGCAAAATGGAAGATTGTAATTTAGGAACTCAGCAGGAGCCCAATATGGTTACATTGTTCAAAGGAGTTCCTAAGGATTATAAAGAAAGGTATGTTAATCTTTTCAAGAAGTATATGGATGTATTTTCATGGTCCTATGAAAATTTAAATACATATGATTTAGATATTGTTGAACATAAAATACCATTAAAATATGGGGTTAAGCCTCATAGAAAAAATCTCATGCAGATTAATCTACTGTTACTTGCCCCAATTTAAAAAGAAGTGAAGAAAATGTTGCAAGAAAAAATCATAGTTCCACATAGATATTCAGACTGGGTGTCTAATCTGGTTCCTGTGAGGAAGAAGAATGGAGAGATAAGGTTATGTGTTTATTTCCGGAACTTGAACAGAGCTTTCCTAAAATATAACTATCCTCTACCAAAAATGGATTATGTTTTGAAAAAATTCACAGGAGCTTATAGGTTATCTATGGTTGATGGTTTTTCTAGGTACAACCAAGTAGCCATTGAAAAGGAAGATCAGAAGAAAAAAAATTTTACGACACCTTGGGGAATGTTCATGTATTCCAGGATTCCATTTGGTCTCATGAACGTAGGGGCTAATTTTCAAATGGAAATGGATATAACATTTGTGGGTGACAAATTTGTAGTCATATATTTGGATGATGTGACTATTTTTTTAGGTTCTGATGATGAGCACTTGGAGCATCTGCAGAAGGCTTTCCTAAAATGAAAGAAGTTTGGGTTATCATTAAATCCTAAGAAATCTTTGTTTGCTTTGGAGGAAGGTAAGTTGTTGGGACATATAGTTTCAAATCATGGGGTGAAAATTGATCCAGCAAGATTTGAGGCTATACAAACGATCCCATTGCCTAGAAGTAAGAAAGATATCCAAATATTTCTTGGGAAAATTAAATTTTTGAGGAGATTTGTCCCAAATTATGCTAAGATTGTCAGAAACATAACAGATATGCTAAAGAAAAATGATGTAGTGAAATGGGATAAAGATGTAAGAGCATCCTTTTCTAGGATTAAAAAGGTTCTTCAAGAAGCTCCATTTTTTATCAACCCAGATTATCAAAAGCCTTTCCAAATATTTTCATTTTCATCACCTTCTACCATTGCTACTGTGTTGCTGCAGAAGAATGAAGAAGGAAAAGAGAAACCTATAGCATTTTTCAGTAAAGTTCTCAGAGATGCAGAAATCAAATACAATATCTTGGAGAAACATGTATATGATTTAGTTAAATCATTGAAAGCCTTCAGGACTTATGTGCTTCATTCTGAACTAGTAGCATATGTGCCTAATTCAGCTGTAAAAGATGTGTTAGTTCAAAGTGACGTGGAAGGAAAAAGAGGAAAATGGATTGGTAAAATCCAAAAATATGATTTGGATATTAAGCCTACTAAGTTGGTAAAAAGTTAGGGCTTGGAAAAATTGCTAACAAAATCTAATTTTCAAGCTTTGGGAATTAATCTGCTTGCACCCTTGAATGAAGTTGTTGATGAAACAAGTCAAAGTAGCACAAATTCAACAATCAAGTACAAATTTCTTTGCTCTGATTGGTATAAGATGTTATTCAATATTTGTTCTTTTTCTCTTGCCCTCCCATAATAAACGTAACCAAGTACAGAGCTCTTAAACTCAAAGCTCAACCTTATGTTATAATTGATGCTAAATTATATTGTAAGGATTCTGCTGGCATTTTGTTGTTGTGTTTGACAGAAGGAGAGTCAATGGAAGTTATCAAAGAGTACCATGAATGTTTGTGTGGGGGGAATTATAGCTGGAAAGTTACTGCTCATAAAATCCTCAAATTATGTTTTTACTAGCCTTCCTTATTTGTTGATGTATACATAGTGGTTAGAAGTTGCCGAAAATGTCAGTTGTTTGCAAAAAATAAAAGGTTAGCTCCTCTACCTCTTCTCCTTGTATTTGTTGAAGAACACTTTAGACAATGGGGATTGGATTTCATTGGAGAAATTAATCCACCATCAAGTGGGCAGTTCAAATGGATTCTGACTGCCACTGATTATTTTACAAAGTGGGTGGAGGAAATACCTACCAGAAAATCAAATGATCTAGTAGTAATGAAGTTTTTGGAAGAGAACATATTCAGCAGGTTTGGATGTCTAGTGAATATTGTAACAAACAATGCTCAGGTATTTAATTTAGTCATATTCATAAATTTTTTCAAACATATAATGTCATTTTGTCTCATTCTATAGCATATCATCCTGAAGGGAATGGGCTAGCTAAATCTTCCAACAAGACATTGGTTAATATTTTGAAGAAAATAAATTAATGAGAATCAGAAAAACTAGGATTCAAAGTTGATATTTTCTCTCTGGGCACTAAGAATGACTAATAGAATATCTACAAGAAAGTCCCCTTATGAATTAGTATATGGAGCTCAAGCTTTGTTTCCCACTTAGCTAGCTAGACCAGTAATTTCTTTTCTTCAAGAAGCACAAGAAGAACCTAATGAATTGATAAGAAGATTGAATAAGGTGATAGAATTGAGTGAGAGTAGGAATAATGTTAGGGAAAACTTGGTCACCTATCAAGAAAAGATGAAGTACATTTTTGATAGGAAGGCAAAAGAGATTCTTTTCCAAATTGGAGATTTGGTATTAAGATGGGATACTAGAAGAGAAGAAAAAGGAAATCATGGTAAGTTTGATCCTCTCTCATATGGCCCATACAGTATTATTGAAGCCAGATCAAATAACACTTTTATACTGGAGAATCTTGATGGAGAAACAGTAGAGCTGCTTGTGAATGGGCAGTATCTAAGACATTATTTCCAACATTGAAATTTGATGGTTCACCATTTTACATATTCGGTTTCCTTCATTGTACATTTTTTTCATCAAAAAATATTTGACTCCATCTCGAAGTGAAGGCACTAATCTACGGTTCTTAGTGTTTTGTGGCAAAACTACTATCTCCAAGTGGAGCCAGATGTTGTGGCTCATTTTCCATATCCTTTATTTTTAATTTTCAAAAATACAAAAAAATAGAAAATTATCAAAAGATATGTTAAAGTATCAAGTTCCATATACTTTAGCATAAAAATGTACCTGCTTGTTATATTAAAGTTTAAAGTTTAAATACTTTAAGTCTTTATGGAAGCGGGTCCCAGTTGACAGACTAAATATCAAGAATTTTATGGAGCGAGATTCGATGATTTATCAAACGGTCAGTAAAATGCTCAACCCGTGGGCACTTTTAGCACGTGGGTTAACGAGGAGAGTGCCTCCGCAGTTGACCCTATTGACTGCGGAAACAATCCAAATCAACAGTTGATATTCACTGCGGGGGCATAAGCCTAATAAGTTCTCAGCACCTCGAGGCCTCCTGCAGTGGCATATGCAGCCAAGTTGGTGACAGTTGGAGTCCACATCAGGTTTTCCTAACGGTATTTTCATGCGTCTTATCAACATTTAATTTTAAAGCCCGCACCACCTATTTAAGAAGAATTCTCATTTTTCTGAGGTTATTATTGTTAGTTTGTGTTTCAAAGTTTGTTTGCGCTATGTTTTTCTCAGCTATCTGTCATCCTATCAATTATTTCTCGCCCTTCAATTATCTGCTATCCTAAGTTGAATTATGGCTCAGCGATCATCCCTGCCAGGTTCTTCTAGTCACATCCCTCTCATGGACATTGACAGGGATATCCAGGATACTATTTTTTCCCTTCACCACTTTTCATTTTATCAGCAAGTCTGCTTAAATGATAAGGCCTCTCCAATCTATACCGCCATGGTCAAAACTGGTGTATTGTCAACATGTATTCCAAGAACGCATATTCTCCCCGAATTGGTGTATTCTAGTATCTGTTATGTACCTAGGGAAGTGTTTTGTAATGAATTGTCAAGGTGAAAATGTTCTGTAGGTTTCAACCCAATTAATTCTTAATGCTCTGGGTTACCCTCAGTCAGAGTCATATGTTCAATTTAATGAGGATTCATTGATGGAACATTATCATAGTCTTGCAGGTTAGGAGTAAAACCAATTCATCTCTTTTCTGAAGCCAAATACACAACAATTTTCACCTAATAATACAGATTTCCCCATGGAGGTTTTTGATATATAAGTCAAACCAATGCTGAAGTGCATTGCAAATATTTTTGGAATAGATGATGATAGTGCAGTGGAAAAATCAGTTCTAGGAATGTTCACCATGATGATGAAGCCAGGAGTGGTGTTGGATATTCCATCTTATTGGAAAGAAGCTGTCAACTCTCAGCTCATCAGCCTATCACTGACAGGTTCATTCAGGTTTCCTTATCTTGTTATTTACCTCTTCTTATATCAAAATGTAGAAGAATTCATGTATCTGGGATTAAATATAATGGATATGAATAAGAAAAGACAGTTGACGGTTTTCTGGACAGAAATACTGAGGAAATAGCAAAATGAGGGTGGTTTATTTGATTTTTCTAGTCATTTCGTGTCTACTGCATATAAAATTTTGATTGGAATTACTCCCCCTTGCTTTCTGCCAAAATCTCAAGAGTTCTTGCAGTTGGGGACGAGTTGTAAGTTTAGTGATTGGTTTTTCTTTGAAGAACATTATGAGACTAGACTTTATGGAGCTAGTGTAGAGCCTTATAGGCTTCATGTTTTCGTGCCTATGAGATTATTCGCTTTAGAGTTCATTAGGAAAAGTTTAAATGTTGATCGAGTACACTTTGTGCCTATGAATAAAGTTCATATGTTTAAATTTCCAATGGAGGTTGGTCCTTTTATAGTTAATATGAGACAAGAAATTGATGAAGTCACCAAGACGTTAGATGAAATGCACCTACTTTTAGGAGAGAAGTGGGCTTATGACCCTCACATTGTGATTTATAATAGGAGAATTGAAAATGGGTATTCAACATTCATTCATGAGAGCATAACTGATATAGAAAAAATGGCAAGTAAAGGTGTTGCAGGTTCAGTGTGCTCAAATATTGTAATGTTCCTTTTCAGAAACATTGTCAATCGACAAAGAAAATCTATTCTAGTGATAGACTGTAGGGGCATTTACTAGATTTTTCACCTTTGAAGAAAGGATGAGCTCTAGAGGCTACCTGGCCCACTAGTAGACTCTGTCCATAGAGTGATTTTCAAGGGACAATATCCCCAAGAGGGAAAAACAACAAGATTGGGGATCTCTTAAGATAACCCCAACATTGCAGCTACAACAATAAAAAATACATCAAATGGAAAATAGCAGTGATTCATATACACATGAAATGCTAGAGAATCAAATGGCCATCATATTAGAACATAGCAGCATAAAATATACAACTTCTTGAGGAGATGATCACTCAAGCAAGGCACAATAAGCCTCAAGAAAACTGTACATGCAAATATGAGAAACACTGTTGTATATAGAAAGCCCTAGGCCATGAATGCACAGTTACATGAGAGACTGCTGCATAAATAATTATAAAACAATGATATGAAAATGATAGGCTCAAATAAGAAGGGGGAGCAAGCTCTCAACCCCTGAAAATACATAACATCAATCCTTTAAGAGGATTGGCTGAAATCTATCCAAAAATACTATAATACAAAAATGTCAAAGTTGTAGTAGCAGCTGCAACTCAAAATATGGAAATACATGGAGAAGGCCGAAATGGATGCAACAAATGAAGAACACTCCTCCAATGGAAATCTAAAGTGAAAGGCTAATCCTTTAACCCAAGACTTCTCCTTCAAAATGTCCGATAATCCCTCACAGCAAATATTCACCAAGAATAACACTGTCTAAGAGAGGGACTACACTACCAATGGTGGAATGTGGTTGGCCTGATGCCAAATATGATGGAATATTCTCAAGAACCCCCTTTTCTTATCCCCCAATGGATGGAACCTCCCTCCACTAGAAAGCTAGCTACGGATGGTGTGTGGAAACCTCCCCAGCAACACCTAGCAACACCGCACAGGTGTGGATGACTGAAGCTATGGCCTGAATGCCTGAATATGGGGAATGGATTGAAATCCTTCATGATATCCTCAATAAGGAGAGGAATTCCTAAGCAGGACTCCCTCGTGCCCGAAGGCACTGCAACTCTGCTGAATAGCAAGAGGTAACAACAAGTCTCGAAGACTCAAATGTAAAATTATCAAAGATAATCTAAATGGATTCCTTGCTCCTCTTTTAAACAAGTGAGCCTTCCCTCCATGGGCCCTACTTAAAATTAAGGTTTCCTTCCTCTAGAAGCTTCCCTCCTACGTTGTCCCACTTAGTGCTTTCCAACTCATGCCAACGCAGTTTGACTTGGTCAACCTTGGCCAAACCTTTATGCAAAAACCTCCTTTCACACATGGAGGTGTGAAATCCAGCTCCAACATGATCCTCTTTCATACTTAGAGGATTTTTATTCTCTAATCATGCGAATAATGGGTCCCCTAGCCATTTTATTCATCTTCTTAACAAAAATTAATGTTCGATAAAATTTGGAACATTACAGTCCTCCCCTCTCAAAATATTGCTTGCCCTCAAGCAATTGCAAGGATGAACTGATTTTATTTCTTCCCTTCCTATTGTAGCACCCTTATGTGATGATATCCTCAAGAAAAAGGATGCCATATCAGCAATCAAGGCTCCAAACTATCCCTCCAACATATGCAATCTAGCCTTGGGGTGAACACTCCCAAAATAGCTATCATGTAGAAACAAATATCCATGAAGGAACAAAGATCTGTCTAAGTGCCTCCTTGAGGCATATTATATGATATATAATGGGACTTATCATCCCCATATTAATCTCCCATCCTCGAGCCATCAATCATGAAAAATAAGCTGCCTCCCAACAAGGCAACTCATGGAAAATCTCCCTCCACCTTGAGCTCCAAAAATGAAGGTGGGTTGAAATATGATCATGGAAATATTTATAGCCTACCACTTGCTGTCCTCCTCTACACTTATGATAGGTGTAGAGTATGTACTGATCATGGGCTGCAAATTTTTTGGCCTCAAATGGAAAAATGAAGAGTAATCCCCCAAGGATCTCCCCTCCATCAATGATAATCTAGTTGGCCCAAGACATCTAATCTATGATGAATAGGACAAGATCACCATAGAATTCCCCCATGACATGTTTTCTGTAGGTTATTCTATGTGCAGAAAATGCAAACAATGCCTCATAGGGTCACAATGCAACCTCATCCACTGCAGCTGCAGGAAATAACATGGCAGGTAGTGCACAACAAATGTCACATCTACTAATGAGTAGTAAATGGCTGAAATAAACAACAACAAAGACCAAAAACATGCCCATGGCTGTACAATGGATGAATATCAAGTCCATGGTCCAGCTCAAAAGAGAACACATATGTAGTAGTGGTGGCCATATCTCCTCCCATGGTCCCATTAGAACATGTAGTGCAGAAAATGTGAGAGTTTTTCTCACTCAAGGACACATCCAACTCATGTTCCTTTCTCATAATCATGCTTCTTATACAAATCTGATCCATATCAGTAAAGGAAGTCATTATCAGAAATACAATGAGGAAAATTCTGAAGGTTTTATGTGTTGCAAGAATGTACCAACAGTTTTCCCAAGAGTGACAGCACAGTTTTCCAAATTGCTGGTTTAGAAAATCACATGGCAAGTTGTTTTGTGTTACATGAATAGTTATGTAAGTCATGATAGCTACTGATGAATAGAAAATGGCTGAGTGTATCAACTAATCATACATGAAAGAAAACACTTTCCCAAGGCCATATAAAGGATGGCTATCTCCATCATACAAATTGGCCCAATTTTGTCCATGGAGCAATCTGAAAAGCTTGTCCTCTTGTAGAGCCATGCACTGCAAAATAATGGTAAGATTATACAATTCAACCAATGTAAAAACTGATTTATTACCATATAACAGAAGTAAGATGATGTATGGATCCATGAATGAACCCTCCATAATTGTTTGGCATGCTCCCATGAAGAGGAATGAACTAGGTGCTGCAAGAAGATCCTTCTTCTCGTGCTTGGGTATCCAAGTCAAGAAGAATGTAGCATAGTAATATATGACTCCATCTACTACATCATCCATCTCACCTCCTCTTTGTCCATCAAGTGCAAAAAATATGAAATGATCCTGGGACCTGTGGGTTATGGATCCACCACACTTCCACTGGGCACACTTCATCCATAGGTCACTGCTCCAAAGAGACAACGATGTTGGTCTATACCCTTAAGCTCTTATCAATACAAAGCTCCATTATTTGACATGCTCCTTGTCAAAGGTATCTTTCATAATGATGCAATACATAAGAAGCCCCTCCCAATGTGGAAGTACCTCTCTATCATCGAAAGTCAAGTAGAGAATGCCATTTCCTCCTCCTGCAACATCATGCAAAGTATGAGAGAAATTTTTCCCTTGCTCTCCCAAGCAAAGAAACAAAGTATTTTGTTGCCTTCCCATACTTTCAACATAAAACTCATGTGATGAAGACACATTGGATGATATGAGTATGGCATCAACATAATACATCCACACTCTATGCTTCTCAATGATGCAAGTATCATGCCATCTCTTTTCCATTCTTTTGGTACTCCTCCCATGAGGGCTACCATCCTCCCAAACCAATTCCTTCTCTTTGCATTTCATGAGAGTTTGAAATGCAGCTCCTTAGAGACCTCTTAGAAATGGCCTCTCACCCATGACTATGTTGGATCTATGAGGACCCAAATGTGATGGAGGTGATGTCTCCTCTCCACCCATGTTCAACAATGCTGCTAATTCCTCCAATGGTGTAGCAGCTATTTTCTCCTCTGGTTCACAATTTGTTTCATGATTTTCCATGGAGGTGTCATGGTTCATTACATCCTCCAAAAGTTCACACTCCCACCCTAAAGGCTGAATGCAAATCATCAAAGGTGTGTGAGGATGAGGGTTCACCTTCTCCTGGAACCCTTTGCACAACACAATGCAATCTTGAGGCCCTAAAGTGGCCATGTGATTTGATCCTTGGACCTCTTCATATGAAATTCCACCATCCTTAAGAATATTTTCTGAAATATAAAGTGGAACTTTACTCATACCTTGGTGGGTCTTGGGATGCCCTTGTGTGGTTGCAATGAATTTTTCTTCTAATGAAATGGCTGCCCTATCCATGGATGTTGAAGGATGCTCCTCTAAGTGTAGCGCTTCAATAACCATTGCTTCTTTTTCTGCCATTGGATGTAGCAAGAAAAATTCCTCCAACTCTCTCACCCAAGCTCTAGCTGGAGTAACCCCATCAAATGTAGACAATAGGAACCTATTGCCTATGATTATTTCCTCTCCAAAGGGCCTTCTCTCCTCCATCTGTTGAATAGACTGTGGGAACGTTGTATCTCCCCTGAATGCTACAGAATGGTGTTTATAGTCACCCATGTACTTGCATAAGATCTGGAAATCCAAGCATCTCCCATGCTGGTCTTCAAGAGAATAGGAAGTGCATGGACCTTCCTCTTCTCCCCTTTTCTTCTCCTCCTCCTCAGGGAGGATCTTCTTTATTCCAAAAATAGATGAGATCAATCTCATCTTATTCATCATTCTCCTCTAAAATCAAACTCACAGGTTGTGCCAGTTCAATGCTCTGATACCACTGTAATGTTCCTTTTCGGAAACATTGTCAATCAACAAAGAAAATCTATTCCAGAGATAGACTGTAGGGAAATTTACTGGATTTTTCAGCTTTGAAAAAAGGATGAGCTCAAAAGGCTACCTAGCCCACTAGAAGACTCTGTCTAGAGAGTGATTTTCAAAGGACAATATCCCCAAGAGGGAAAAACAACAAGATTTGGGATCTCTTAAGATAAGCCCAACATTGCAGCTACAGCAATAAAAAATACATCAAATGGAAAATAGTAGTGATTCATATACACATGAAATGCTGGAGAATCCAATGGCCATCATATTAGAACATAACATCATAAAATATAGAACTTCTTGAGGAGATGATCACTCAAGCAAGGCACAATAAGCCTCAAGAAAATTGTACATGCAAATATGAGAAACATTGTTGTATATAGAAAGCCCTAGGCCATGACTGCGCAGTTACATGAGAGACTGCTGCATAAATAATGATAATAAAATGATATGACAATGATAGGCTCAAATAAGAAGGGGGAGCAAGCTCTCAACCCATGAAAATACATAACATCAATCCTTTAAGAGGATTGGCTGAAATCTATGCAAAAATACTATAATACAAAAATGTCAGAGTTGTAGTAGCAGTTGCAACTCAAAAGATGGAAATACATGTAGAAGGCTGAAATGGCTGCAACAAATGAGGAACCCTCCTCCAATGGAAATCTGAAGTGAAAGGCTGATCCTTTCACCCAAGACTTCTCCTCCAAAATGACAGATAATCCCTCACAGCAAATATTCACCAAGAAGAACGATGTCTAAGAGAGAGACTGCGCTGCCAATGATGGAATGTGGTTGGACTGATGCCAAAGATGATGGGATATTCTCAAGAACCCCCTTTTCTGATCTCCCAAGGGATGGAACCTCCCTTCACTAGAAAGCTAGCTCCAGATGGTGTGTGGAAAGCTCCCTAGCAACACCCAACAACACTACACAATATCTGCTACAGAAACTGCGCTGATGTAGATGACTGAAGCTATAACCTAAATGCCTGAATATCGGGAATGGAGTGCAATCCTTAATAATCTCCTCAAGAAGGAGAGGAATTCCTAAACAAGACTCCCTCGTGCCGAAAGGCACTGCAGCTCTGCTGAACAACAAGAGGTAGCAACAAGTCTCCAAGACTCAAATGTAAAATGATCAAAGATAATCTCAATGGCTGCCTTGCTCCTCTTTTAAACAAGTGAGCCTTCCCTCCATGGGCCCTACTTTGAATTAGGGTGTCCTTCCTCTAGAAGCTTCGCTCCTATTTTTTCCCACTTAGTGCTTTCCAACTCATGCCAATGCAGTTTGACTTGGTCAACCTTGGCCAAACTTTTATGCAAAAACCTCCTTTCACACATGGAGGTGTGAAATCCAGCTCCAACATGATCCTATTTCATACTTAGAGGATTTTTATTCTCTAATCATGTGAAGAATGGGTCCCCTACCCATTTTATTCATCTTCTTAACAAAAATTAATGTTCCATAAAATTTGGAACATTACAAATAGTCAAACTCCTGTCATATCAAAGAAGTCAAATAACAGAGGTAAAAAGGTAGTGACTGATTCAGACGATGAAAAACAGTGGACTGAGAAGAGAAAAAAGTTCAATGAATATTTTTTAGATGCTCAACCTGGTTTCTCATTATAATTGGGAGATGAGAAAATTGTTCCTACTTCACCCAGGAGACATGAAAGCACTCAGGAACAAGTGCCCTTAATCAAACAAATGTTTTCCCAGATTGTAGAAAGAAATCAGAAGATGAAAGCAAGCATGGAGGCTCAAGCTCAGTACTAGATAGCCCCAGATCAAACAAGACTTCTAACTACAATGGATCTTGAAAAGGATCAATTCAAGATTTCCCTTTCACATCCCTCTGATATGTCTATTGGTTCATCTAATAATTTCAATACTATGAATTTGACTGTAGATGTGAAGAAAATTCCATTGCTTGACAAAGTAAATTTACATATGCAAACATGTCAACTAATTGTGAATGGCCTAACCAATGACCTAACCAAAACTAATGCAATGGCACTGAAGGCTGAAAATATGCTTGGAAAAGTGATCAAGCATATGAAGTTAGAGAAATATAATTCCAGGGCTTTGAAAATCCAGAATGAGGAACTCAAAAATATTATAGAGAAGATTGGAGTAGATCCTGTTAGAAAATTATATATTATGGAGCAATGCAACACATAAAATATGCGGAAAAAATAGAAGCACATAAAACCATAGAGACACAGATATACGTGGTTCACCCAGTTTGGGCTACGTCCACCCCGAACAGCCAGTCCTTCCTTTCTATTATCTAGCAAAAATGAAGAGAGAAAACCTACAGCAGATCCACTGTAATATCCTCTGTTCTTTCTCACACTCTCCCTCTCAGTTTCTCACTCCGATAATACACATACGATACACAGCCACAATACAATACCCTCATATATACAAGGGGGTTTCCTTCTAGGGCAAAAAACCCTAATCTAAACATAACTTCTACCGTCATATCATTGGCCTAATGAACGGCCTAGATTGACTAGAAATTACTATACTTTTACAAGGAAATTTTACATCTGTTTTTAGCTTCGGGGGCGCTGCCCCCAAAAGCCCCCGCCAGGGGGGGGCTCTGAAAAGTGCTACTGCCCCCCCTGGACCCCCCACGGCAGCAATTAATTACAGGTGGCATTGCTGCCCCTTTGAAGGTATAGGGGTCCAATGCTGTGATACAAATTAAACAAGATAATCAGGCTCCACACCCAACAATCTCCCACTTGGAGACTAATTTTAGAAACTCCATCACTGCTTCATTTTCTGTACAATGACTCCTCTTTGGACTTGGTTGTTCCTCATCTTCATCATCATCCTTGAAGACCAATTGAAACTGAGCACATTCTCAGTTTCTCCCTGGTTACAACTTTTGTTAGCATATCTACAGTATTCTGGCTACTGTGTATCTTTTCCAGCTTCAACTTTCCATCTTCCAATACTGACCGTATGAAATGGTACTTGAGATGTATGTGTTTAGTCCTGGAATGAAATTATGAGTTCTTTGCAATGTGAATGGCACTTTGGCTATCACTGTATAACGTGCCCATATCATGCTTCTTACCCAATTCATCCATAAACCTTTGTAACCAAATCATTTCTTTACTAGCCTTTGTAGCAGCAACATACTCAGCTTCTGTTGTTGAAAGTGCAACAACACTTTGGATTTTTGAAACCCAACTGACAGTTGTTCCACCTATATTAAATACATATCCTGTAGTTCTCCTCCTATTATCTCTGTCACCTGCCATATCTGCATCAACATATCCCTGTAGAGCAATGTTTGAACCACCAAATCATAATGCTTGATTTGTGGTACCTCTCAAATATCTGAGAATCCATTTTACTGCCATCCAATGTTCTTTTCCTAGATTATTCATGTACCTGCTTACAACTCCCACTGCATGTGCAATATCAGGCCTTGTGCAAACCATTGCATACATTAAGCTTCCAACTGCTGATGCATATGGAACTTTAGACATATAGTCCATTTCTTCTTGGGTCTTGGGGCACATCTCCTTACTAAGTTTGGAATGGCTAGCAAAAGGTGTACTAACTGGTTTTGCATTATGCATATTAAATCTTTTCAACACCTTTTCTATGTACTCATTCTGAGACAGTGTTAATTTGTGATTTTTCCTGTCTCTAGTTATCCTCATACCAAGGATTTGTTTTGCAGCTCCCAAATCCTTCATTGCAAATGAATTTTCCAATTTTCTTTTGACCACATTTATTTCCTGCATGTTAGACCCTGCAAAAAGCATGTCATCTACATACAATAACAATATAATATAGCTGCCATCATTTTGCCTTTTTAGATAAACACAATGATCAGAGTGACATCTAGTATATCCTTGTTCAGACATGAACTTGTCAAATTTTGGATACCACTGCCTTGGAGCCTGTTTTAAACCATACAAGCTCTTCTTTAACCTGCACACCAATTTTTCTTTCCCTTTTACCTCATATCCTTCTGGTTGCTGCATGTATATCTCTTCCTCCAAATCTCCATGGAGAAATGTTGTCTTTACATCTAACTGTTCAAGATGTAAATCTTCCGCTGCTACAAGACTTAAAATAGTTATGATTGAATTCATCTTAACAACAGGAGAAAATATTTCATCAAAATCAATACCTTTCTTTTGTGCAAACCCCTTCACCACAAGTCTAGCTTTGTACCTCTGTTTTCCTCCATCTTCTTCTTTCAGCCTGTAAACCCATTTATTCTGCAATGCAGTTTTACCTGCAGGCAACTTGACTAAGTCCCAAGTCTGGTTATGCATTAAGGAGTCCATCTCTTCTTCCATGGCTAGCTCCCACTTCTTCCTGCTTTCAACCTGCATTTCTTCTTCATAACATTCAGGTTCACCAGAATCAGTCAGCAATAAATAATATAATGAAGGAGAATATCATTCAGGGGGTCTACTTATCCTGGTAGATATTCTAACACCACTTTCAGGTGTTTGAGGTGCCTGTTGCTGTTGTGGTGGTTGCTGCTGTTGTGGTTGTTGATTATTATTATTTTCAGGCACCTTTACTTTTTCAGTTATCTCATCAAGAACCATGTATTCCTTGCTTTCTTTTTCATGTTTCTTTTCCTGCAGCTGATTCTTATACAAGACCTTTTCATTGAATATTACGTCTCTGCTCCTAATGATTTTGTGATTTTCATAATCATATAAGCGATAACCAAAATCATTGGCACCATATCCAATAAAGGTACATTTCTTTGATTTTGCCTCAAGCTTTGTTCTGTTTTCTTTATTAATATGGACAAAGGCCTCACAACCAAAAGGCTTTAAAAAAGAGTAGTTTACCTTTTTACCTGTCCATGCTTCCTCTGGAATACCACCATCCAAGGAACTTGCAGGCCCTCTGTTTATTAGATAAACAGCAGTATCTACAGCATCTACCCAAAATTGTAAAGGCAATCCTGCATGCAATCTCATGCACCTTGCACGCTCCATGATTGTTCTGTTCATCCTTTCTGACACACCATTTTCTTGTGGTGTTCTTGGAATTGTCTTATCTTTAAGAATTCCATGCTCTGAACAGTACCTATCAAACTCTTTGCTGCAATACTAACCTCCATTGTCTGATTTGAGACATTTCAACTTATTTCTTTTCTCAATCTCAACCAAAGCTTTTCATTTCTTGAAAGTATCAAATACATCAGATTTATTCTGAATAAAATAAATCCATGTTTTTCTAGTTGCATCATCAATAAAAGTAACATAATAACGAGAGCCACCGAGAGATGATACCTGAGAAGGTCCCCATACATCTGTATGCACAAGCTCCAATTTTTCACTCTTCTTTTCTTTCCCAACTCTGAAAAATCTGACTCTCTTTTGTTTTCCATAAATGCAATTCTAAAAGAAATCCAAATCAACATTCTTCAATCCCGACAACAAATTTCTTGAGTGAAGAATCTTCATTCCCTTCTCACTCATGTGTCCGAGCCTATGATGCCATAATGTTGCATCTGCTCCTTTGGAAGTTAAAGCATTAACAGAATTAGAAATACCATTGCATAAATACAATGTACCAACCTTTTCACCTTTTTCTATTACCAGCGCTCCTTTGGTGACCTTCCAAGTTTTATCTATGAAAGTTGTCACACAACCTTCACTGCCTAACTGCCCTGTTGAAATCAGATTTTTCTTCAGATCTGGAACATGCCTTACCTCCTTTAGTAGCCATTGGTTTCCATTCTGTTGTTTTACAAGAACTTTAACCATTCCAACAATTTTACAGGGTTTATCATCACCCAAACGAACTTGTCCAAAATCTCCTTGGACATAGTCATGAAAATATTTCTTATCAGGTGTGGCATGGAATGAAGCCCCTGAATCTATAACCCAAGAATTAGTAACATTTTCGAAAGAAAGAATCAAAGCATCTTGTAACACATCACCTGTCACATTTTCTTCATGATTTTTTTCTTGCTGTGTGTCTCCTTATTTTCCCTTCCGAGATCTACAGTCTTTCTTTAGGTGTCCTTTCATTCCACAATTCCAGCACACTATCCCCGATATGGACTTGGATCTGCCTTTCCTTGATTTACTGCGATATCCCGAGCTCTTTCCTCTTTCCATTATTCTTCCCCTAGACTCTGAACTCAAAGCATTACCTGATGTCTCACCGGAGATTTTCTGTCGCATTTCCTCACCAAGGATAGCACCAACAACATCATCAAACTTTAAAGTACTAGATCCAGAGACAGAGTTACTAATGTCCATTACTAAACCATTCCAACTCTCTGGAAATGAGCACAAGAATAACAAAGCTCTAACTTCATCATCAAACTTTAACCCTACAGAACTTAACTGACTGGTAACTGTATTAAATTCATTTAAATGGTCTGCAACATATCCACCTTCCGACATCTTCATATTAAATAGTCGTTTCATAAGAAATACCTTGTTTGAAGCCAAGGGTTTTTCATATAGTTTCGCCAACGTCTGCATCAAACCCTCTGTTTTTGTTTCCTTCGAAATATTGAAGGTGACTGACGCTGCAAGGCACAACCGTACTGTTATGAGTGCCTTTCTATCAAGAATGTTCCATTCTGCGTCTATCATGGCCATCGGCTTCTTTTTTTTTCGCTCAATGGTAGGTATAGATCTTTCTGATACAGATAATCTTCCATCTGCATCTTCCACAGCGGAAAGTTTTGGCCGTTAAATTTCTCGACCCTAAACTTACCATCGTCTGCCACTGCTCCCACTCGAACCAGGAACCCTTATTTCCTGCGAGTTTATCAGCCAAATATACCTTCGGCTCTGATACCAGTTGTTAGAAAATTAAATATTACAGAGCAATGCAACACATAAAATATGCAGAAAAAATACAAGCACATAAAACTAGAGAGACACAGATATACGTGGTTCACCCAGTTTGGGCTACGTCCACCCCGAACAGCCAGTCCTTCCTTTCTATTATCCAGCAAAAATTAAGAGACAAAACCTACAACAGATCTGTTGTAATATCCTCTGTTCTTTCTCACAGTCTCCCTCTTAGTTTCTCACTCCGAGAATACACATACGATACAAAGCCGCAATACAATACCCTCATATATAAAAGGGGGTTGCCTTCTAGGGAAAAAAACCGTAATCTAAACATAACTTCTACCGTCAGATCATTGGCCCAATGAACGGCCCGGATTGACTAGAAATTAATATACTTTTACAAGGAAATTTTACATCTGTTTTTAGCTTCGGGGGCGCTGCCCCCGAAACCCCTCACCAGGGGGGGCTCCGAAAAGCGCTGCCGCCCCCCCTGGACCCCCCATGGCAGTGATTAATTACGGGCGGCGTTGCCGCCCCTTTGAAGGTATAGGGGTCCAATGCTGTGATACAAAGTAAAAAAGATAATCAGGCTCCACACCCAACAGATCCCGATGACAGGTCTGCTGTACAAAAGCTTCTGCAAAGTGCTGAATCAAAAATATCTGTACTAAAGAAAAAATTGAAATTTCCTATAGGAATACACTCCATGGCAGCAGAGGTTGCAGAAATAGAAAATGAGAAAGAAAAAATTCTTCTAAATCTCTTGCAAAAGGAAGAAGAAATCACCAAATTAAAGCAAACTGCATTGTCATTGTAGAATCATATTGAATCTCATACTTGCACTTTTGTTTTTCCATCAGGTAATGAAGATCCATTAGCACAAATATCTCAATTAACCACTAAATTGCAGATGGAAAAGAGATATTGAAAAAGGGCACAAATTTATTTAGAAACAACAACAAAGATCATACAAGCCACAAAGGGAGAAGTCAGTAAATACAAAATGGACTGCCAAACTGCTGATGTTGAAATTAAAAATCTCAAATAAAAATTGAAGGGAAATATATCCTTAATACAGGCTAAGGATATCATCTGGAATGATATTATTGCAGAAATGAAAACAATTTGGGATTTTTTGACTGTTGTTGCAGAAGAAAAAAGTATTATCAAGGACTTTGAAGAACAAGTCATGACAGACAAGAAAAAGACAATTAATAAGGCCATTTGGGCAAGAAAGTTTATTAATTTCATTGATTCCAAAATAGATCAGGATTTGTAAGAGAATGAAAATAAAGATAGGATTTTATATGTTGTGGAAATTAATAAAATGATTGTCAAAAATGATTGCAGGAAGTCTACAGAAAAGAAGCTAATTGAGCTTAAGGAAGCAGTGAACCAGTTTGATAAATTATTTGATAAAATAGCAAGAGAAGGTTTCCTATCATGTTTGGGTCTTGGAAGTGGTCTTTTATCATGGAATTCTTATGAACGCTTACTAGTGTTGGAAAAAAGTAAGGTAGACATTACTCATGAAAATACTCAAGTTCTTAAAGGAGAAAAAGTGATCAATTTCCTTCAAAGACATTTTCAGCTATTGTGGTTAGTGAAAAAATTATTTGCAGAAAGACTGTCTTTCAATAGAATCACTGCTTTCGGATTGGAGTATGACAAGATGGTCCATTCACCCATGACAAACATCAAGATATGGAAGAAATGCAGAGCCTGGATGATATATTTACCAAAGGACCCCTTGAATTCAAAGAAGGATAAACCAACCAGTCAAGGAAATGTAGTAGCATCATCATCAATTCACATTCAGCATATAGATTGGGATTTTAATTTCATGTTATTTACCTATTTTAAAGAGAATGTAATTGTAATAAGACATATTAAGGACATGTAATAGATATTTGATGATTTCCTAAGTATTTGAAGTAGTTAGGATTAGTTACAATAGTTACAAATTGCTTTCTATTGTATTTAATGAGATGGACAAGAAAGAGAAAGGGTTCAAGTTTTGGACCTTCAGACTGCAATTTGTGTACTTAGATTTCAAATTATTAATGAATGAAAAGCAAGTTTCTAGAATTTTTTGATGTTGATGTGTCTTCTATTTTACATTATGTGCTTTCCATCTCTGAATAAAATGAAGTAATGAAGCTACAGGTCTCTTTTTACTTCTCTGAATAAGAGTTAAAATCCTTAATAGGTGCTCCATTATAACTGTTTATTTTCTTATAATTCCTCTGGAATTTGAGGTGATATATTCTGTACAACAACATATAAGTTTGGGCTTCTCTATTTCATGTTCTTCTGATCATTTCATTCCATATCAACAGATAATAGCATTGTGGGAGATTCATTGTACTTGATCTTTGAGGGTTTAATGATAAATATTTGAAGGTGATTAAACAAAGACCAATATTTCTGTGACATAATTATATAAATGTCTTAAGCATGGATTCCTTATCATAGATAAGGGATTGTATCTTAAGTTACAACAAGTGTAATGGTGATCTAAAAATGATCTCGATAACTTGTATGTATTTCAAGAACCTACCACTCAGTTTAATTTAAAATGATCTACCTTGTACTTGACAATTTTGTGGAATTATTTACTTGAAAGTTGTGTAAGAATTGTTACTGTTTATGTGTCTTAAGTTCATTTGTTCTTGCTACAAATTAACATGTATGACAACAACATAATGTAGCAAATAATCATTCAAACACAAAAACAATTTCAATCTAGGATTTCACCCGAAATCTCGTGGGCTACGTCTCCTTTAAGCTTTATCATCATGACTCAGCTCTTTGGGGTTATGGTAAGTTTTTTTAAAAGTAATTACCTAATTCCAATGAATACCAAAATGATCCAAAGGACTGAAAATACGATAAATATCCCTCAATTGGCTTTCCAAATTCTGTAAACATCTTTAGGCTCTTGTTGACACGATTCCTTCTGTCGGTGCACTAAGCTACTCTAAGCTTCTAAATGGCACAAAACCCCTCAATTTTTTTTTTGTCACTGAAACCACTCCTCCTATATTCAACACACATCCGACCCCAAATACCAACTGATAAATTTCTCAAATCGAGCACTGCATCCCCAAAATAGGCTATCCTCCACGGTTTGCCCAAGGCTGCCCAAAACTGCACATCAACTTTTTGAGCTTTATAATTTCTCAAAATGTCATGAAACAACCTCCATTGGTTCCAAAATGACTAAAATAGTCAATATCTAGTTTTTTTTCATCAAAAATAGCCTCCGGCTGCTGCGGTTGCGCCTTAATCACCTATCGACACCCTTGGCACTAGGGTCAAGAAAAACTTCTATGCTGAGTTTTTGACCTCTAAAAATATTTACCACTTGCTAAAACCTCTGTAAATAGATTCATGATGATTTTTTCATTTAATAATGACCATTGGTTCACTGTAAATGGTCTCAAACAACACTTTCTAAGCCCTGCACTGTTGCTGGCAAAGGCTGGCACTAATGGCCCCTTGAACTTTACTGAAGCTTTTCGGCCTTCGAATGTTCTCTACAGGATCTGTAAACCATCTCATAAGATTTATAACATCATAATTATCCAATTTAGCCAATTGGAACTCTGTAAAAGGACTCTAACTCCCCTAGTTAGGCCTCAAACTGAATTTGTCTCATGGTGGCCCTAATGGCTCCTTCATCTTCCCTGAAGCAAAAGCTATAGAAGATCACCTCCATTTGACCTGAAACATGTCCCAAAGTTCTCAGGAGGTTGACAAGACCCAAAATTGACTACATTTTCTCCAATTTGGTTCAATAATGAGGGAGTTATGGCCAAAACCATTTTTTCCCAATATCCCTAAACAAACTCCACCAAATGTGGAAGAACTGCCAGTTAAAAAAAGAAAATTGGCTTCTCCACCAACTTTGGCACACTCCGCCTAATCCGCCAGATGGTTAAAAATTGGCATTTAATTTTTAAGGGCAGCAGTCACATGCCATTCCTGACCTAATCGCAACCTTAATTGTTATAACAACCGTGGCATTAAAGTGTTAGTGGGAGCGGTCACATTAATGGTTGGTGGCGGAAGTTGTAACCACCAGCCTTATCCCCCTTGGTCACCAGCGATTGGGTCGTATGGCATCTAGGTCTTGTCAGGCTAGCCCTGCAGGGCTAGGCTTTAAATTTTTCCACCCACTTCTTTTTTAAAACATAAATACAAGTTGCGGTCGATGGTTATCAAGAACCATCCACGTGGCCCAACGGTAAGGCATTGCGTTTTTAGTCAATAGGTTGGGGGTTTTAAACTGTCGTCTAAAAAAATTTTTGATATGCCAAAATTCCACCAGCCTGGGGCCACGTGGCGGACTCCGAGCTTGCTACGTGGCACCCTTTGATTGGTCAAAATCTTGTAAAGTCAATCCAACATCCAATAGATACTTGCCACTTGTCCATAATTGATTTTCCCAAATGGAATATTCTAGGGAATATTTCAGGGAATATCCCTAGAATATTCCTTGGAATATTCTTTTTTCCATTTTTCCAATGTTGGAAAGTCAAACTTGGTCAACTGAATTTTGGAGTTTACTAGAGACTTCAAACCTGAATAACTTTCGCATACGACCTCCGTTTTGTGAACCATTCATGGAGCTAGAATCGCAGTGATGAGACATTTCCAGTTGTTTAGGTTCGAAACTCTTCTAAGCACTTTAAATTTTGAGCTATCATTCTAGTCCATGATCCAGTTTTGATCACACCTCCCAAATGAGAAGCTTTTGGACCCCAAAAGCTCTCCGGAATACTAAAACTGATCTGTACAGTGAATAAGAGTATTGCACCTTCTTCTCTTTAGCCTCCAAACACTTGCCTTGCATGGATAGTGACTTTGAACCACAGCTAGAAAGAAATTCACACTTTTCTTCCCTTCCTTGATGCACTTGTCCTCTTGTCAAGAGCTATCTTTCTTGCACTCACTCAGAAAATTTTTGGCAAGAAATTTGCAGAAGGAAACTGTACATCACTACCTTGATCATCGATCCAAGGTGGCTCAAACAAACGAGATATTGCAGCATAAAATACATATATACAACTGAAATTTGCATATGTACAAAATGAGTACATCTTACTGTACCAAGAATTCCATCCACTTCTTACCAAGCCACTTCCATGGCGACTTTTGTTGCTGCAACTCTTCCTCATGTGAATCTTCCATTTTCACATCAATAATGGAATCTATAGTTCCACTTATGCCAATCTTTCTGTCCTCTTTTTGCATGTGCTTTGGACGAATAGTTGGATGCAAAGTCCAACAATGGGAGACAACATGTCCCCTCTTTTCGCAAAATGTGAAAAACTAATGCACCTTCTTTGAAAGTTGTCTTTTCCTCATCTACTTCTTGTATGCTTTCTTCCTCATCTAGCATCTCGAAACATCATGGTTAAATCGACCACAATATGTATAGCAAATATTTCTTCCATTTAAGCATGCAAAATTATCATGCTTTGTAGAAACACAATCAAATTGATCATGAGAAGATTTATACCTCTTGTACTACTTTGAATGTTCATCCTTTTTGCCTACTTGAGGAGATGAACTAGTAGAGGCTATATCTTTCATTTGCAGACTAACATCATCATTCTTGTCTTGAAAAATGTATGAACTTGCATGCTCGCCATAAGCTGCATGTCTACCATCTTCTTGCTGCAATAAAGGCTTAAATCAATGGAAATCATCTTTGAAACAAATTTGACATATTTTCATCTTAGAACTTGGAATAAAGGTTCTCTTTGAAATATTCTCACATGCCTTCAAGGATTTGTAGTCTTCGCCATTAAATTACACATAACCAAGACCAATATTTTTGGGTTGTTCCTCAATTGAAACAGGTTCAACTATGCCTTGTGCATGCTTGCCTAATCCCTTACCTTCATAGCCCATTTTAATCATTTACTTGGACCATATACCTATTGTATGCTTTTCTAAAGAACCAATACATCTTTCTAATGAGGAAATTGAAGACAAGTTAGAATGGATTACCTCTTCCTCATGCATTTTCTTGGTCAAAGCCTCTTGGGCTTGATGGAGTTGCCTCTCCATATCATGCAATATTTTAAGAATTTATTCCTTCTCTTCCTTCATGGAGAACAACTATTCACGAAGTTTAGTGATTTCTCTTTTGTCCTCAAACAAAATCTACACCATGTCCTTCAATATAATAAAGTCACGCTTCATATCATCATCCAAGAATCTTGTGAAGGCGGAAAATTTACTTGTAGAAGTTGTCATTATGATTTCAATGAAAAAATTAACTTCAAAAAAGTTCTCAAAGCTTTTCAAAACAAATGACAAAGCTTTTTTAACCAAATGGCTGTAGAGACAAAATCTTATTCAAGCAGCCAAACAACAAACAAACTCCAAGAGCTTCTTAACAAACAATCACCAAGAGAGTTTGTGTTCTAGTGTTGACCATAAGGTAATTTGGGGTAAGGAAGAAGCCTTCAACTCTTTCTTCCTTTTTTTTCTCTCCAAGAATTAGCTAATCAGTAGCTATCCCCAAATCTCAAGAAAACTAAAAAAACAATCATTTTGCAAACAGTAAAACAATCAATCTTTTACACCGTTTAAACACCTTTCAAGCTATACAATCAAGCAACCAAATTCTCTATCAAGAAAGCAACTATGCTCTGATACTAACCTGATCTGAAAATGGTCTAGATAACTTGTATGTATTTCAGGAACCTACCACTCAGTTTAATTTAATATGATCTAGCTTGTACTTGACAATTTTGTAGAATTATTTACTTGAAAGTGATGTATGAATTTTTATTGTTTATGTGTCTTAAGTTCATTTGTTCTTGCTGAAATTTAACATGTATGACAACAACATAATACAACAAATAATCATTCAAACACAACAAAAAATTTAATCTAGGAGTTCACCCGAAATCTCATGGGCTATGTCTCCTTTGAGCTTTATCATCATGACTCAGCCTTTGGGATTATGTTAAGTTTTTTTACAAGTAAATAATTAATTACAATGATTAAAAAAATTACACAAAGGACTGAAAATACCATAAATATCCCTCAATTGGCTGTCCAAATTTTGTAAACAGCTTTAGGTTCTTGTTGACACGATTCCTTTTGTCGGTGCACTAAGCTACTCTAAGCTTCTAAATGGCACAAACTCCCTCAGAATTATGTTTCTATCATTTAAACCACTCTTTCTATATCCAAAACATATAAGACACCAAATTCCAACTGATGAATTGCTCAAATCAAGCAATGCATCCCCAAAATAGGCTATCGTCCACGGTTTGCCCAACGTTGCCCAGAACTTCACATCAGCTTTTAGAGCTCTAAAATTTCTCAAAATGTTCTTAAACGAATTCCTTTGGTTCCAAAATGATTGAAGTAGTCAAGAGAGGGTTTTGGTTCATCAAAAATAGTCTCCGGCTGCTCCAGTTTTGCGTCAATCACCTATTGGCACCCACTGGCACTAGGGTAAAGAAAAACTTCTCTGCCGAGCTTTCGACCTCTAAAAGTATTTAAAACTTTCCAAAACCTCTGTAAATAGATTCATAATTAATTTTTCAGTCAACAATGACCACCGGTTCACTGCAAATGGTCTCAAACAACTATTTCTAAGCTCTGCACTGCTACTGGCAAAAGCTGGCACTAATGGCCCCTGGAACTTTATTGAAGATTTTCGGCTGTCAAATTTTCTCTAAAGGCTCTGTAAACCATCTCATCAGATTTAGAACATCCGAATTATCCAATTTAGCCTATTGTAAGTCTCGAAAAGGACTCTAACTCCCCTGGTTAGGCCTCAAACTGAATTTGTCTCAAGGTGGCCCTAATGGCTCCTTCATCTTCCCTAAAGAAAAAGCTACATAATATCACCTCCATTCAACCTAAAACCTATCCCAATTTTCTGAAGAGGTTGAAGAGACCCAAAATTGACTAAACTTTTGTCTAATTTGGTTCCATAATGAGGAATTTATGGCAAAAACCAATTTTTCCCAATATCTCTAAAAAAACTCCACAAAATGTGGAAGAACTGCCAGTTGAAAAAATCAAATTGGCTTCTCCACCAACATTGGCATGCTCCGCCTAATCTTTCGGATGGTCAATAGTTGGCATTTAATTTTTAAGTGTGGTGGTCACATGCCATTCCTGACCTAACCGCAACCTTAACTGTTATAACAACCGTGGCATTAAAGTGTTAGTGGGAGCGGTCACGTTAATGGTTGGTGGAGGAAGTTGTAACCACCAGCCTTATCCCCCTCGATCGCCAACGGTTGGTCGTATGGAATCCGAGTGCTGTCGGGTTAGCCCTACGGGGCTAGCCTTTAAATTTTTCCGCCCAATTCTTTTTTAAAATATAAATACAAGTTGCAGCTGATGGTTATCAAGAACTATCCACATGGCCCAATGGTAAAGAGCTACGTTGTTTGTCAATATTTCGGGGTTCGAAACCATAGAATAACAAAATTTTTGATTTTCCAAAATTCCACCAGCCTAGGGCCACATGGCGGCCTCCAGACTTGCCATGTGGCACCCGTTGATTGGTCAAAATCTTGTAAAGTCAATCCAACATCCAATAGATACTTGCCACTTGTCCATAATTTATTTTCCTGAATGGAATATTCCTGGAATATTCCTTGGAATATATATTTTTTAATTTTTCCAATGTTTTTTGGCGAATAAATCCGTCTTGCAGATAAGACCGATCTCCCTAGTACTAAAAGTATCTAGCAACAAACAACCAAATAGACTAATCTTTCTCTAAGCATATATGATCCATGAAAATATCTATAGAGGTGTTAAGGACTTACCATTTGTCTAGTGCTTGTTTGAAGTCGTTATCGTCCCTCACGCGCTTGAAGGAGTTTTCCTGGTAAACCTGCAGTCACAAACAAGCAAAATATTACATAGCACCTGTATAGAAATCATCATAAACCATGCTTATCATAGTGATCAAGGAAACTATGAAATAAACCATTGATTGAAAGCTTATTGAGAAAAATAAGTATATTTGTATTAATTTCAAAAGAAGAAAATCCTTACAACCTGAGCCTTGATGTTCCACAGGACTTTCCGAGGTCCGAAGCAAGAGTCTCCTTTACTTTGAAAAGCTCTACACTCCTCCAACCAAGACACATAGAGGTATGTAATCTATCCTCACAAAATTCTTAGTTAACTGAGTCTAAATCTCAACAGCACTTAACCTCAAATATTCTTAAGCTTGAACTCGATTCTCAATCTCCAAAAACTTAACCCTTTGAGGCTACCCAATGCCTCTTTTTATAGTGGAAAAGAGGAGGTTTTATGTTCCAAGTATGAAGGGATAGAATCCTCCCTCAAAGGGATAAGCTCCTCACATCAAGGGGTTAGCTCCATAAGGTAAGGGATTCATGCACCTCACAAGAGCGGTTCTGCCACCGCAAAATCCATTCTAGAAGCTTCCAGAATTCACTTTAATTGAGATTTTTGGAATTTACTTGCACCTTTTTTATCTTACAGGGGTCCGAACCTTTAACACAGATAAAGTGAGTTCAGGTATACAAGAGAGCTGAACATTAGGTGCGGGACCGCAAGCAAGATAGAGAGAAAGTGCGATACCAAAGTTTAGGAGACTTTTAGGAACATTTCTCTGATTTTCGAGGCTTGACATGAGGAAATAATGTGTTAGACTTGCAAAGGAGGAAGTATGAGTGATAATGAGCTCATACAGTTAGCAGAATGTCAAGGTGACAATTGTTTGTGTAACATATTGCCCCCTAAAGTGCAAAGTATTGAATAGATGATGCTGAAGTCTGTCATATATGAAGAGTGCAGTACTTTATCATTTCAAGGATCATCCTGTGGTCACCCCAGTCAGAACCTGTAAAAAAATTCAATGCAAAATATATACATATGCATTCCCATACTCAGATCAAAAACTAACTAAACTTGTTCTGATACGGAAATGTTTTTAATATTACATCAATATTGTAGACATAGCATGGACGCAACCATCTGTTTGTAAATAGTCTACTGTAAGATAAAAAAATTCCTCGCAGCCTGGATGGTAGAAACTAGATCCAGGGTCTTGATTTTTGCACCTCGAACTAGTACGATTCTATCCATGTGAATAAATGTGTCAAAGTCGAACATGGTAGAAACCACTTGATTACTAGTCAGTGATGTAAACTGTTAACAAGTGTGAGAGAAACCACCAGTAATGTCAATGGTTCTCAAAGTACCCAGTACAATCCATGAAATGTGAATGAATGAGCTGAAGTCAAACATGTCACGGAATCATTCGATCGAAGGTCAATGATGCAACCTGTCGTCAAAGGCGAGAAACTTGCCATTAAGGCTTGCAGATTTCAAGGTACTGACGATTTCTAGATCAACTCCCTAGATAATGAGTTGTCTTCGATAGAAAGTAATCTATTGTAGGCAAGCCCACAACACAAAATCGTAGATCAAGTTTTGAAAACATATTGGCAAGGACTGACTCAGGGATGGTCAAAAATGGATGACATATATTTTGCAGATGAATGGTTTATTTGAACTGTCCTCTTGAACACATAACGACACTGCAGATGGCTTGGTAACAATTGACCCAAAGCTAATACCCAGAAACCAGCTGAAAACTTTCAATATGGTTTGATTAACTGTTAGGAAAAGGATTTCCCAACCCAGGTGATCAAAAAGTGTCGTGTTCGAGAGTGGTTAACTGGATTTTCGAAAAATCAAAATACAACAAACAAGTTCATTTTTCTCTCTTTTCCCCCACCATTTCTAGCAAGTACCTCTTTATTTTTGACAAGCTTGAGGAGGATAACATTTTCCTGTTTATAAGCTCATCCTTCAGATGAGTCCAACTTAGTTTAAGATTCAAACCCTAAGAAGGAGTGGTTCGTTCCTGTTTAAAAGTAAACAGGTCCTTTACTGTTAAATTTTAACGAGTCCAGTATAGGAGAAACTCGGTTTTTTTCAATTTTAGGGAGTCAGAAGAAAAAAACTTAAGAAAACTCCATGGGTGTAATTTTTCATAAATTTAGTCTCTCGAGCTCGAAAAAGGATAAAATAATGTGGGAGAGAACTCTATTGACCATAATTAGTCAACGTATACCTTTTTCGTAAATAGTCCATTTCAGTACGTAAAAGGGGTAAACTTATACGGAAGGGACGACTGTTCATTTATTTTAATGAGTTCGAATAGTCAAGTACTCGGAAATCTTTTCATTTTTAGAGAGTCTGAAAAGGGCTTAAAAGAGGACTCCAGGGTTTCACTTTTTCGATAAGTTTTAACGAGTTCGAAAATGGGATAAAAATGTACTCATGGTTTTCTCTTTTTCGTAAGTTTTAACGAGTTCGAAAAAGGGATAAAAATCTACTCTTGTGGCTGACTTTCAATTTAATTTACGAGCAGGAAAAGACGGAAAGAACTCGGCATTTTCATGTGTTTTATGAGAATGAAAGATAGCAAAATAATCTCAATATTTTCATGAGTTTAACGAGTCTTGAAAATAATAACCGAAATTGACTCGAGATAGGTTTCATTTTTACAAAATCTTGAAATAGAGAAAAACTATGCTTCAGAGTGGTTTCATTTTTACACAAGCTTGAAATAGAGAGAGAACTATGCTTGATGCCCCCTAAGCGTAACTGCTAGAGCGCATGCCCCCCCAGCTTCATTTCATTCAACTAAATACACTGATGGTAATTAATAGCTGGATGGAATGAAGGTTCATTTACGAGATCATATGAAAGACCCAACCTAAAACTGTAAGAAAATTATGCAAAAATTGAAATAACTAACCTAAATATATGACTTAACATTTATGAGATCTAGTCAAAGACTCGACTCAATTAGGGGAGGATTTGTTTCATTTTTTAACGAGCTTGACACAAGAAAAGAACTATGCTCATGGAAACGTGTTTCATTTTTTAACGAGGTTGACAGAGTAAAAGGAACTTTCCTCTTCTACATGTTTCATTTTTTAACAAGGTTGACACAGTAAAGAAGTGTCCTCGTATATACTCTCTACAATCTACCTATATAACCTACTAATTCATTTTTTAATGAGGTTTACACAAGAAAATAACTGTCCTCATACCTGATTCATTTTTTAACAAGGTTGACTCAGTAACAGGAACTATCCTTTGACCAACTGATTCATTTTTTAATGAGGTTGACACAGGAAAAGAACTATCCTCATACCTGATTCATTTTTTAATGAGGTTGACTCAGTAACAGGAACTTTCCTCAGAAACTACTTATTTCTAATCTACCTACATAACCTACTAATTCATTTTTTAATGAGGTTGACACAAGAAAAGAACTGTCCTCATACCTGATTCATTTTTTAATGAGGTTTACTCAGTAAAAGAAACTATCCTCTAACCAACTGATTCATTTTTTAACAAGGTTGACACAGGAAAAGAGATATCCTCATAAACTACTTATTTCTAATCTATTAATCTACTCTCTAAAATCTACCTACTGTTTCATTTTTTAATGAGGTTGACACAGGAAGAGAACTGTCCTCATCGCCGACTGATTCATTTTTTAACTAGGTTGACACAGTAAAAGGAAATCTCCTCACCAGCCACTGATTCATTTTTTAACGAGGTTGACACAGTAAAAGGAACTATCCTCAGACTCACTGATCCATTTTTTAACGAGGTTGACACAGTGAAAGGAATTCTCCTCAGACTAACTGATTCATTTTTTAACGAGGTTGACACAGTAAAAGGAACTATCCTCGGACCCACTGATTCATTTTTTAACGAGGTTGACACAGTAAAAGGAACTCTCCTCGGCCACTGATTCATTTTTTAACAAGGTTGACACAGTAAAAGGAACTTTCCTTGGCCACTGATTCATTTTTTAACGAGGTTGACACAGTAAAAGGAACTCTCCTCAACCACTGATTCATTTTTTAACGAGGTTGACACTGTAAAAGGAACTCTCCTCGACCACTGATTCATTTTTTAACGAGGTTGACACAGTAAAATGAACTCTCCTCGATAACTTGATCATGGCTTCCAACTGGAAGAAACACATGTCAATGGACACACCTTGATCATGGCTTCTAAGAAGTCTTCGTCAGATGGAAGAATAGTTCTCTGGAAGGAACACATGTCAAGGGACTCAAAAGGGATAAGAACATCATGTTCAAGTAATCCCATAGAGTTTTCCATGTCAATTACCAGATCTAAGTCAAAGGAAGACGAGCAAACAGTGATAGGATCGCTTACATCGGTAACTGAAAACATGGGACTAGTTGCCACATAATTAACCCGTGGCGGGGTAGATACCACTTGCATATGAGGAAAATTCAGGGATGTTGGATCATTAGTAGTCGAATCAAGACTAAGGAACGAAAGATGGTCTACAGTCACAATATTGCCATTGTGAGGTAAAGACATCACGCGAAAGAGTGTCGATACGACAGCTTTCATTGCATAAACATAGTCTCGCCCAAGGAGTAAATTTAAATACAAGGAACCTCGAACTACCATAAGATCAATAAAAACAGTTTTACCTTCCAAAGTAATAGAAAACTTAGGAAGGATCCCTAAAGGTTCACTAATTGTTCTGTTAAAAGCTTTCAAATTCTGCGTAATAGGCACAAGCTGAGGGGAACCCAAAGCTTTCCAAGAATTTGAGGATAAAATACTAATAGAAGCACCTTCATCTACCTGTGTGCGGTGTATGTCCCTACCACCCAACTTCACAATGATTTGGAAAGGTATGGAGGAAGGAAGACGAGGTTCTGTTAGTCTATTCCAATCAAAGGAAAAGACCTCAATACTTGGAGGTGTTCTGTAGAAAAAGGTGAAATTCCCCCCGACGTAGAAGAATCTGATGTAACAAGAAGAACCTGAGCGGTATGAAGTTCACTCTCTACAGGGAGAATGGGATCAGTAGAATGTGAAATTGAAGCAACCACTTGATCAACTAATGGATCATCAACCTGAGTGATATGAGTTTCACTCCCCAATGGAAGAGTGGGATCAATTGTACTTGAAATTAGATCAATGACTCCGTCAGTTGACGGTAGGTTGGGAGAAATTTTACGGTAACCAATTGGAAATTCTTGCTGTGGAACAGTAAGGTTTTCCAAAAAAATTTAGGCTTCATCCATGTGAGGGAAAATGTGAGTTTGATGAATCCCTTTTCATAACTTACAAGGAAACCTAACTTTACCCTTTTTTCCAGGAACTTGACTATCATTGGTTGATGGATCAACAGAAAGTTGATGAGATTTTTCTGACTATACTTCCAAGACCTTTGGAATACTAGGACAATTGATAAGGAAGTGGTCACCCTTACAAAGCCTGCAAGGGTATTTGGGTTTACGATGCATGTTGGAGGTTTCCTCAACACAACTAACACTTACAAACATGGTTGGTTGGTTGACTTCTTTCTTATCCTACGTCTGCGAAACCAGAGATTCTGGGTTCGATCCCTAGTGGAGTCACTAATTTTTTGGAGGATTAATCCGTCTTGCGGACAAGACCGATCTCCCTAGTACTAAAAGCATCTAGCAACAAATAGCCAAATAAACTAATATTTCTCTAAGCATATATGATCCATGAAAAGCTCTATTGAAGTGTTAAGGACTTACCGTTCGTCCAGTGCTTGTTTGAAGTCGTTGTTGTCCCTCGCGCGCTTGAAGGAGTTTTCCTCGTAAACCTGTAGCCACAAACAAGAAAAATATTACATAGCACCTGTATAGAAATCATCATAAACCATGCTTATCATAGTGATCAAGAAATCTATGAAATAAACCATTGATTGAAATCTTATTGAGAAAAATGAGTATATTTGTATTAATTTCAAAAGAAGAAAATCCTTACAACCTGAGCCTTGATGTTGCATAGGACTTTCTGGGGTCCGAAGCAGGAGTCTCCTTTACTTTGATAAGCTCTGCACTCCTCCAAACAAGACAAATAGAGGTATGTAATCTCTCCTCACAAAAGTCTTAGTTAACTGAGTCTAAATCTCAACAGCACTTAACCTCAAATATTCTTAAGCTTGAACTCCCCTTGAGGCTACCCAATGCCTCTTTTTATAGTGGAAAAGAGGAGGTTTTCTGTTCCAAGTATGAAGGGATATAATCCTCCTTCAAAGGGATAAGCTCCTCACATCAAGGGGTTAGCTCCATAAGGTAAGGGATTCATGCACCTCACAAGAGCGGTTCTGCCACTGCAAAATCCATTCTAGAAGCTTCCATAATTCACTTTAATTGAGCTTTTTGGAATTTATTTGCACCTTTTTTATCTTACAGGGGTCCGCACCTTTAACACAGATAAAGTGCATTCAGGTACGCAAGAAAGCTGAACATTAGGTGCGGGACCGCATGCAAGATAGAGAGAAAGTGCGATACCAAAGTTTAGGAGACTTTTAGGAACATTTCTCTGATTTTCAAGGCTTGACATGAGGAACTAATGTGTTAGACTTGCAAAGGAGGAAGTATGAGTGATAATGAGCTCATACAGTTAGCAGAATGTCAAGGTGACAATTTTTTGTGTAACAATGTTGGAAAGCGAACTTGGTCAACTCAATTTTGGAGTTTACTAGAGACTTCAAACCTAAATAACTTTTGCATACGACCTCCATTTTATGAACCATTCACGGCGCCAGAATCACAGCGACGAGAAATTTTCGTCGTTCAGGTTAAAAAATCTTCCAAGCACTTTGAATTTTGAGCTATAATTTTGGTCCATGATCCAATTCTGATCAAATGGTATGACTTCAAACACCCATATATTCTGATCTACATGTCAATATTTGAAAACAATTATATCGCTAGAAAAATCTTGACAATATGGATGCAATGGAAATGTTTATTTTAAATTTTTTGGATTTTGAACATTTTAAGACCACATTTCCATGATATGACTTTTGAGGTCCGGTCAATGTAATTGATACCTTCTTCTACTCTTAGTATGGGATATGATGTTGATGAGAGTGTTAGAAGGTGGTATTAGAGCAGATGGTTCACACACTAGACCTGGAAAGGTTGGCATGCACACACCAATATTAATGTTTGAACTATTAAATTCCCCTTCTTGTTTACATATGTGTATTTTTGTGTTTGATGTAATGGTTTGCGGAAATAACTCTTGATTTATTGCTTTATATCTCTAGTGACCAATATTTGTTGTCAAAGATTACATCACCTCAACATAAGCATGGATAGTGGTACTTATTTTCCTTTTTATTTATTTTTTTAGATAATAGTTGTGTGTATGTAACAACACATAGGAAGACATCGAGGTACAACACGAAATAGAAAACATGAGCAATAGTTTAGAGTAGTATCATACAAACAAATCTCAAAAGGTTCTCAAAAAAGAGTCAGTAATGAAGATGAAAGAGGACACTCCTAAACTGATGGACACTCTTATAATTCTAAGAGCCAAATTGAGAAGTTATAAGGAAAATAACTAGAATATCATTGAAGAAAAAGGGAATTAATCATAATTGACTATTGTAATATTACAAATTATATTAAATTTGCAATGACAGAGACAACAATAAACTGGTACAATCCATCATGAAAACTACAAATCCAATTATATTCCATCAAAAATTCAAAAGAATAAGATGAATACTAATATAGCATAGGACGCCAGTCAAGAAAAAGGAAAATAAATGTAGAATGAGTAACAATCATGTTTATAACTTCAGAAAGAGAATCAAGTATCCCTAATAACTCATTAGAAACTAAAAATAAGAGATATCATCATTAAAGGAATATTAGAAAGACTCCCATGCAAGAATAAATTAAGGAATAAAAACCCCCCATCTTTGATGTATAAGTGAATAAATTAGAAGAAGTAGAGGACTAGATCCTAGGAGTGAAGAAGTAATTTAAATTGCATGATTATTCGAAGAGAATAAAGGCTAGGTTGGTCATATTTAGTCTAAAAGGAAAGGTTTATATATGGTGGGAGGATCTAAAGAAGAAAAAATACATCAAAGATAGGGATATTCCGTGGAGGAAGTTACAAAAGTACATCGAGGAAAAATACCTATGCAAAACATATTATGATAGTAAGTCCAGGGAATTATATGAGAAAAAAATGGAAAATTTAACACCTGATGTAACCACCCATCCCACATTTACGCAATTTCAAAATCCTTCTGGGATAGTCATGAGAGGAGTGTCACTATGACATGACCCCATATCCAAGTTCAGGTTAAGGAAGAGGGGCCTACAAAATTAACACATACTAACATCTTACAGGGACTAGAGATCACTCGAGAGCTGAAAGCCCACCGCAGGTGATGAATCCCTGAGCTGGAACCCTACTTCTTTGATGTAGCACCCTAACTTCTCACATAACAAGGAAAGGGTGAAATTATAGGCCTCCAAATACATGCAAAAGCCTCCGTCGATGCAGTTATGACCTAAGTTCTTCATATCCGAGCATTTGGTCCCAAGAACCATGCCACATTTTGAGGTCAACCTCTAGATAACTCACCCTAACCTACACTGCCTAATACAAGAAAAATGTTTCATCAAACATATGGAAAACATGTAAGCTACAGGTCGTGAATGCATATTTTATATTAAAAGGATAATATTCATCTCAGAATTGACAAGATGACCCTAAACCTTATTTATCTAGTTGCAACAACACTTTCTAGTCCCTATATACATAAAATATTCTATAACTTAACATGTCATGAAAATAACCATATGTACCATGTTATCATTCTATAATTTTAAGATTGGAAATAATAATCAGAAAAGGACAACATCAAAACCTCTTTGGAGCCTACGATCTAGCCCTCCTAGACTCAAAGAGGGATCTCTCTTTCAGATTTAGCTTTGTTTTATGATTTATGATATTAGGTGAGATATATTGATTGTAGGAATTCATTTTGATTGATTTTTTGGTTGGATTGGGAGATATGTTTAAGCTAATTCCATTGGGCTATGGAGTCATAATAGGCTGGGTTGTTGCATGAACTTTTCAAGATAATTTACAAGGCAAGCTAACTACACTTACTGGATCTTTAAAACGTAATGAACTATGAGATGAAAGAAAGAGTGATTTCAGTAGTGTCTAAAAAGAAATAACATATTTTTTAACCAGACTTCAGAGGAAAAACACATATTCTAAACACAACGAGAATTAAGGTGCTAAAGTAGCTAATCTCATTCTTCGGATTTTTGTTTTAAAATTAGAATTAAATGATTCACTAAAAGAAATAACATTGGAAAACATTAAAGACAGTAAAGAAAAGGCATCGCCAGATAAATATAGCTCAAGAATATTGCAAAAATGGTCTTTTATTATTGATGCTCCAGCTGCAAACTTACAGTTATCCAATAGAAAATTTTACAATCTAGGGTCCAACCCCTGATACTAAAAAATAATGGAGTATTTAACTAATTCTAGAGTGATTGCCATATCTACATGGGAAATCTATTATTAATTACAATAATAATTAAAAACTGACTAGTGTGACCACACAGTGGACACGATGGTATAACTTTGACATCTGGCCCTATTTTCTAGAAGGTCATTGCTATTTTTTTTAATCTATTGTTGTGCTGGAAGATCTAGATAATATGATGTTGATATGTTGAACTGATACGCCATTTACAGAATTGACTTATTCGGTGAGTTGGCTAATTTTTTGATGCACTGGCTTTCAGCCTTCTTGGTAGTCACACAATTTTTCGCATTTTAGTGCATTTGGGATCTTGATCATAATTAGCTTCCTGTATATTTCATATGTTTATGTGAATTTCCTAAAATTCAACCTTAACAAAAAAAAATTGTTTGATCTCATGCTGATTGAATAAATCATTATCCATAGCTTCAATAAAATCTCTTCCTGTCGTTGAACCTTTTATCCCTGCAAACTTAGTTGTGTCCTTGGAAATTTCTTTCAGCTTCTTCACATAATCCTGTCTAGGAATAATCTTATTTTTGATTAAAAATAGTGATGGTAACCCTCTCTTGGTTGATGGCTCGATTATATTGAAGAATGTACTGACCCCAATTTCGAAGTTGTGACACTTCTCTTGTAACTGTGTGACCAAAATATTTTTGTTGAGCACCTTCTTGACTTCTAGAATGGTTGTTGTTATGTCCTCTACTCCTAGTGCTTCCAATTCAAACCTATGCTTGGAATTCAAGAATATAATTATGTTTTTTGTTGTCTTAGGCATCCCTGCAAGCTCTTTATTTTCTTTTTCTAGGGCATCACTTACTAGCCCAATCAGATATTTCTGTTCAAATACAGTTTTAATAGAAGGCCATATTTCATTCATGGAATCAACAATTCTTGTCCAAATAATCTCTTTTGCTTGGCCAATGGTCTGACCAATGGAAGTTTCACTCTCTACCTTTATCAGTTTTTCAATCTACTTTTGGGCTCTCTATATTTCAATTTCATGTGCATTATCTGATCTTTTCTTCAGATACTTCAGGGTGTTGATTTCTTCTTCCAAGTTTTTGATTTCAGTTGTCTGTATGGTCATATTTTCCATGGCTTTGGCCAACTGTTCTGCACCACCTGAAGTGCTTGTATTTGTTGGTATAGTTGTAGGGATAGCTACAATAGGAAAATAATCCAAGGAAAAATGGCCATTTCTGCTGCTTTTTCCTTTTCTTTAACCAAATTTTCCATCTCTATCTCCATCTTCTTTAGCTGTGTTGGTTACTCCATTATTAGTTCCATCATTTCTGCTTTCTGTGCTTCATTTTCCTCAATGTCCTTTTTCAAAGGGTCTTCACTAGCTGACATTTTAAGTTGTTTTTTAAGGGGTGCTATGTCAGCATTCTTCTTCTTCAATATCTCTTCCACTGCCTATACATTTTTTGGGTCATACCCAATATTTACCACTAAGACTTCCAGGGATTTGATTCTAATATCCTTGGCAAGAGAAGAAATCTTCTCCATTTTGAGTTGAGATTGAAAATTGGCCAACGATACCTGTAGTTTAGATAAGCTCATTCTAGTGCTTGCCAGTGTGGAGGAGATAATCTCTCAAGTCTGCTTGTGCATCTCCATCTGGTCTATCGGATGGATGTACTTGACATTGAATTCAAAAGTAGTATGCTTGAAATTTGTAGGTAGCTGAGAAATATGGGCTTCCAGGAAAGCCATTCTCATATTTCCTTTCTCTGAGTCAAAGGTTGATAAAATCCTGCTCAGTGAACTGCTAGTATGCTTTCAAAAATAGTTGTAGGTGCTGGTTTTCAAGATCTCATTCTTCCTTTTAATTTCTCTAAAAGTGTCATATATGTTTTCCTCCTTTTCCCCTATAGCAACAGTAGATGTAGGTGTTTGTATATTCTGTTGCTGAAATGGAATTATGGTTGAAGATGTAGAGAATATTATTTGGCCACTTGCTAGAGAAGAAGTAGGAAAACCCCTGATTGTGATGACTATTTGTTGCTATGTTTATTTATTCTAATGTATATCCATGTGGATTCTTGCTCTTTTTATGTACATCATTTTGAATTCTCTTCTTGATGTATCAGTTTCCATAGTGGACTAATCAACTCTGGGCTTCTTTCTCATTGTCTCTTTGTATTCTGTATTATTATTGCCTTGTGGTGTAGGGGTCTTTATGCTTCAGGAAGAAATCACCTACTCTTCAGCCTCTTGCAATGTATTGGTCACCCACTCTGATTGGTTCATAAATTGCTTGATCTCAGGCCTATGGGAGTGAATATAAGGGGTTGATTTGTTCTCCACCCTTTTCTTGGAGATAATTCCCAATGGGTCATAATACTAAGTGAAGTTGTGATTAAACTTCATTTCCCTCAGCATTCTGTCAGCCTCCTCTCCTGCTGCTCTGCTATTGAAAATAAAAGGACCAAGTTGGGACTTAATCCTAAATTGAGACTTCTTTTTGGCAGATACAAAGTGTACCTCATCTGCATTGATCATCTATCTGATGTACTGCAGGGTAAAGATCCTCATGGGGTGGAACTTTGGAAGCCTGTAAGGGGCCAACTCACACCCATAAATTATGATCTTTGTGTAGTTATGGTACAATTACCATTCTCCAGTTCTTACTTGGTCTGATAGTTGCACGATCTTCTTAATATCCTCATTGATCCTTGGTTCCACTGTACTGCTAAGGATGCTCATTGCTAGATGCACAAACGCTTCAAAAAATATTTTGTAGGTGTAGTCCTTCTATTCCTTCATTAGAATTTGTTGTCCAAAATATGACTGATTGAGGTTGGGAGTCTTCATTAACTTTCCTCATTGTAAACTTGAACCTGCTTGCCTGAAAATATACAAACATGTAAACTAGGACTGAAGTGTATTTAAACACTTCCTTTGTATGAAATTTGACAAACTGGTCGTGAATGGCATTAACTAGGAATTGACCAAAGTTAAACATAATGGAAGGCTTAGACTCTGATGAAAGTATGGATAGGAAACCTATCATTGCCTCATCTATCCATTGATCTGAATGATACACTAATAAGTATGAAAGGACAGTGACAATGTGTTGGGTCCTATCAAGGAAAGTAGATGAGAGATATAGAGGATTCTTTTCGGGCAATGGAGTGTCAGTATCCATGAATAAATCTAGTGTTTTGGCTCTGCTGGAAAATTCCATTTTTTGGTATAGTTATCTTAGGGCCTCATATTAAAATGGTATAGTTTCTTCAACAGTAGGGGCTTGCATAATTTGCATGATGGACTGGGAACTGATAGTAAAGAGGAATTCTCCTGTGGGAGCTACTATTGATTTCTAATTAATCTCATAGCAAGCATGACATTTCCTCACAAACTCAGGGAAACTATGGGTTTTTGGGAATATGTAATAGGGTAATTTGGTCTCCCATAGCCCAATGTCATCAAATTCATCAATCAACTTGTCCTCTAGCCAATAGTAACATCAAATATGTCAAATTTTGACTCTGTCTCATGTATTTTGAAGTCTTTGTCAGCCAGAGCCACATGATCCATGTCCACGTGTGTTCTGAAACCAGATCCAAAAATAGAAGAAAAGAGAGATCAACACCTTAGAAATAAGCCACTTCAAGGGTGAAACCTCCAATACATTACATAAATGAACAATTCTTGGATGATACAATTCACAAAACCTCCTTTCTATATAGAGGAGTCCATGGGGCCATAATGTAATCCTAGTGGGCCACAATGTAATCCTAGCCGACCTAAAAATAATAATTTAAGGGCACAATAATAACAAAATGGGGGTTACAAGGGTACAATAATAACAATAAGGGGGTTACACTGACAACAACAAGGGACTATACTAGTAATATAGGGACCTAACATGCTCCTCTCCTTCAAAAACGTGTTGTCCTCAACGCTTGAGTATCTCTCTGGTGCTTCGTATAAAATTCTCATCCTCCCATGTAGAATCTTCTGGCAAGTTCTTCCTTTTGATGAGATACTCTGAAATTGATCGATTTCGTAGCTATTGAGTTCTTGTTTTCGTGATCGATTCAGGTTCGTTTCCGTGACTGATTCAAGTTCCAATATGGCTTTTACTTCCTCATAAAGTTCTAGCAATATCGTTTGAACTGGAATTTTTTCCCCTATAACCCTATTTAAGCATCAAACATGGAAAACTAGATGCACTTGCGAAGAAGCACGAAGCTCCAATTTGTATGCCATTGTACCAATATTTTGCAACACCTTGTAATGACCATAGTAATTCAGCGATAATTTATTATCCTTCTTAGCTTTCTTGAGGGACATTTGTATGTATGGTTGTAGCCATAAAAATACCTAGTCTCCTACATCAAAACTTCTCTCGATGTGATGTTGATTTGCCTGTTGTTTCATTTGATTTTGTGCCAAATTTAGGTTATCATTTAAGAGTTGGGAAACTTCTTGTTGATGCTCGATGTGATCTTCCACTGCTTGAGCCTTAGAATTTTCTCTCAAAGATGATGTGATGGACGGTGGATGATATCCATAAAGTGACATAAATGGGGTCATATTTTCTGCAGTATGGAAGGAAGTGTTATACCACCATTCAGCGAGAGGTAACCACTTGACCCATTGTGCTTTCTTATCGTATTTTCTTATCGTATACAAAACAACGAATATATCCTTCCAAACATTTATTCACTATCTCAAACTTTGACCATCGGATTGAGGATGATAAGATGAGCTATGAGCTATTTGAGCACCCAAACAAGAAAATAATTCCATCCAAAAATTTCCCGTAAAAATGGGATCTCTCGTCACTTAAAATAATCTTTGGGTTTCCATGTAGCTTTTGAATTGTTCCCATAAATGTAGTAGCAACTGTACTCATTTTAAATGGAGAAGATAATGCACAAAAGTGTGCATACTTGATAAGTCTATCAACTACCACCTTGATGACACTCTTTCCTTTAGACTTAGGTAAACCTGTGATAAAATCCATTGAAATCTCCTCCCAACGTTGACTTGGAATGGATAAATGTTGTAGAAGACCTGGGGTCTTAATTGTCTCAACTTTATTTTGATGGAAAACCAAAAATTCTGCCACAAACTTTTGAATATCCAATTTAAAGCCATCCCAAAAAAATTCTTTCCTCGCACTGTGGTAAGTTTTCAAAAATCCTGAGTGTCCTCCTAAAGGAGAAGTGTGCAATTCCAAAAGAATATTTTGTTCTAGTTGGGAATTATTAGAAAAATATAAGTAATCTTTGTACCATAACGAATCATTTTTCCAACTAAATGTATCGTATGTACTAGGATCTTGCTGCAAATTTTGAATGAGTGTCCACACTTCTTTCTCCTTCTCCCATTCATACCTTGCTTCCACCTCTTCATCCTTTCTTGAGAGTGCATCTGCAATAACATTTAGCTTCCCCTTTTTTTAGGTGATTTCAAAGTCATAAACCAACATATTTGTGACCCATTTTTTCTACTCTTCTGAAGATAGTCTTTGTTCCAAAAAGTGTTTAAGACTATCATGATCAGTTTTTACCTTGAAGTGTCTTCCCATTCAAGTGTCTTCCCATTAGGTAAGGTCATCATTTCTTTAGTTCATGTAGTATTTCCAACATTTCCTTCTCATAAATGGCTTTCTGTAAATACTTTCCTTTGATTAGATGACTTTCAAAATCAATGGGTCTTCCTTCTTGCATTAAAACAGAACCAATTCCATTTCCTGAGGCATCATTTCAACAATAAAGGTTTTTGTGAAGTCCGGCATAGCTAAGACCAGTGCTAGGCACGTTTCCTCTTTAAGATGTTCAAAGGTCTTAGTTTATTCAGGAGTCCATGAAAATGCATCTTTCTTCAATAATGTTGTTAGAGGTGCTGCTATTCTCCCATAATTCTTAAAAAACTTGCAATAATACCTTGTTAACCCAAGAAATCCACACAACTGCTTTATGGTTGTGGGGAATTTCCATTCCTTAATGGATTTAATTTTATTAGGGTATACTTTAACACCCTCATGAGATACAATATGACCTAGATATTCCACCTCTTGTACTCCAAAGAAACATTTGGATGTTTTTTCATATAATTGTTTCTCCTCCAGTAGTTTGAGCACCCTGTCAACATGTTAAACATGATCCTTCCAAGACCTGTTGTAGATTAGTATATCATCAAAAAAGACTAACACAAATTTTCTAAGGAAGGGTTTGAAAATGGAATTCATCAACCCTTGCAATGTAGAAGATGCATTGGTAAGGCCAAAAGGCATGACCAAAAATTCATAATGACCCTCATGAGTTAGAAATGTTGTTTTCAGAATATCTTCAGTCTTCATTCTAATTTGATGATATCCTGAACGAAGATCCAACTTGGTAAAATAAATTTCTCCATGTAATTCATCCAATAATTCATCAATCACAGGAATGGGATATTTATCTTTAATAGTGAGCTTATTGAGCTCCCTATAATCTGGACACATGCGCCATGATCCATCCTTCTTGTGCACCAATACTACTGGAGCAGAGAAAGAACTTTGGCTAGGTTGAATTACATACCAAATTTTTCTAACATTTCTCGCAATCATACGTTCAATTTTTCTCTTTTGGACATAAGGGTATCTTAAGGCCCGATGTTTGAGGAACACTTCCTGAATCAAATGAATAGCATGATCATGATCATGAATAAAAATGGGAGTCCTTTGGGAGTTTCAAACACCTCGGAATGATTGTCCAAGACTTTTTGGAGATCTGGAGAAATAGATGATTTTGATGTTGGAACTTCTAGTGAGCATAATTGTGCAATTACGCCTCGTTGTTCTTTCTTCAGAAGCTTTGTCATGACATTAGAGCTTATTATCTTTCCTGGCTTCCCTGCGATACCCCATAATTTGATTTCCTTTCCTTCCGAAAAAAATTTCAAGAAAAGTTCTTGAAAATTAAAAGCTATCGTCCCTAAAGATTGTAACCATTGTACTCCTAATACACCATCAACACCTCCGATTGGAATGAAAAGTATTGGACTATTAAATACATATTCCCCCATGGATAGCTTGATATTATGGCATTTTCCAGAGAAATTTATAGTTCCTCCTTTTGCAACCATCACTTGACATTCTGGTGCTGGGTATAGGAAACAATTCAATTCCTTGGCTACCTTACAATGCTAGGTCCCTATATTACTAGTATAGACCCTTATTGTTGTTAGTGTAACCCCATTATTGTTATTATTGTACCCTTGTAACCCCCATTTTATTATTATTGTGCCCTTAAATTATTATTGTTAGGTCAGCTAGGATTACATTGTGGCCCACTAGGATTACATTATGGCCCCATGGACTCCTATATATAGAAAGGAGGTTTTGTAAATTGGATCATCCAACAATTGTTAATTTATGTAATGTATTGGAGGTTTCCCCCTATAATTGGCTTATTTCTAAGGCGTTCATATCTCTTTTCTTCTATTTTTGGAGCTGGTTACACAACATTTGGTATCAGAGCTTTGGATTCTAGGGTTTCGCTACTCCAAACAGGTCATCGTGGCATTTTCGTTATAATTTTGTTTCTACAAATTTTTAGAAGCTGAAATTTTTAGGGTACGAAGCTGAAATCCTGAGGAATATTGCCTAAAAAATTCAGAGTTTGGTTCGCAATATGTTTGGAGATATCATCTGTGGAAGTTAGGTATTTGTTCAAGCTCCTAAACAGGTCATCGTGGCATTTGCGCTATAATTTTTTTTCTATGAAGGGTCAGAATCGAAAATTCATATGGTGCGAAGCTAAGATCGTGAGGAAATTCTTCAAACAATTTTAGAGCTTGGTTCGTAACATTTTTGGAGATATGATCTGTAGAAGGTAGTGCTTTTTCAGGCTCCTGAAATTCATCTCAAAGAGGTGATCGTGGGAAAAGTTCAATAACTCTCTCTCTGGGGAGTGGATTTGAGTGCCGTAAAAAGTGGTCGCAAGTACGCGGACTGTAGTTTCTTGGCTATAAATTTAAGAGACAAAGGACGAAACCGTGACACGTGGCAAGTCCTACAAGTTTGCTCTACTGAACCAGTCCAAAATTAGGTCATTGTGGGAGATTGGACACAATTTTGTCTTGGGGAATCCAAATTAGATCAGACCTGTGGCATTTGAAAGAAGCTTCAGAGGGCTACTACAGGGCTGAATTTTAGATATTGAATATTTTCAATTACGTATATATAATTCAATTTCAATATAGAGCTCCTCAAAGCAAGTAAAAGGTGTGTATTTTTTTCCGAATTGCATAAGTCTTGTTTGAAGAATCAAGTTGAATTGATTCCAAGGGCATCTCAGTATTGATATTAATATTGGATTCTAAAATGGCCCCTAAAAAGAATTCAACACCCATTAAGCCTTCAGAAGGCTCTACTTTGACTCATGAAGATGAAGAATTGCAACATGATCTATCAAAATTACAAGAGCAAGTGCAACAGATTTCACTCTCGCAAAGAGCAACAAAAAATGAAATGGAAGTTTTGAAAAAAGGCATGGAAGTGAAGATGGACGGTTTGAAGAAAGGCATGGAAGCTAAGATGGATGGCATGGAAGTGGCGATGGAAGCTAAGATGGATGACATGAAAGACAACATGGAAAACATGAAGAATGATCTAAAAGCATACATGGAAGGCTTTATGACAAGCTTAAAACAAGAAATGATTCCTAATGGCAGAAATATAGTAGAAGAACCTCATGATGAGAAAAAAATAAATGTTAATCATGATTTAATAAACTCTAATGTTGGTGGGAAGAACCACCATATTCCAAAAATGGATATGAGGAAGTTTGATGGAAAGCATCCTGTAACATGGATACTACAGATGAAGCAATATTTTGATCTCCATAACGTGCAAAACACACAAACGGTACGCATTGCAACTTTACATTTAGAACAAAATACATTTGTATGGTATCGATGGCTTTGCTCCCGTAAAAAAATTGTCACTTGGTCAATTTTTACGGAGGAAATTATAGCACATTATGAGGATACAAAGAGCAACACCTTCTTTAGCCAATTGATAAATCTCAAACAAAAGGGTTTAGTGGGGCAGCACATTGAGGACTTCCAAAATTGAATATAAGGGTAACTGATATTCCAGAGGAACACATGATTGATCTCTTCATAGGTACTCTAAAGGATAACATCCAACATGAAGTTCGCGTTTTGGAACCTGATTCATTGGAGAAGGCATTCAGGTTGGCAAGAAAAGTTGAATGTAAAATTATGACGACAAGGAAGCCTACCACTCAATTCTATAAAGAAGGAAGTGTTGCTACGCCTAGATTTCCACAACCTACAAGGTTGACACCACAACAATTTTAAGAAAAAAGAGCAAAAGGGCTTTGCTACAGTTGTGATAGCAAATACACTAAAGGTCATAAGTGTGCTGAAAAGAAATTATTTTACATAGATTGTGAAGAAGAAGAAGAAAATGAATAAGAAGAGGATATACACCAGGAACCAGCCATAGAAGAGGAAGAAATGAATCCGACCATATCATGTAATGCACTGGCAGGAATTACCACTCCTCAAACTCTCAAGATAGCAGGACAGATCAAGAATAAAAGGGTAATAGTGTTGATTGATTCATGTAGCACCCATAATTTTATTCATTGTAAGGTAGCCAAGGAATTAAATTGTTTCCTATACCCAGCACCAGAATGTCAAGTGATGGTTGCAAATGGAGGAACTATAAATTGCTCTGGAAAATGCCATAATATCAAGCTAACCATGGGGGAATATGTATTGACTATTCCAATGCTTTCCATTCCTATGGGAGGTGCCGATGTTGTACTAGGAGTACAATGGTTACAATCTTTGGGGATGGTAGCTTTTAATTTTCAAGAACTTTTCTTGAAATTTTTTTCAGAAGGAAAGGAAGTCGAATTACGGGGTATTGCGGGGAAGCCAGGAAGGATAATAAGCTCCAATGTCATGAAAAAGCTTCTAAATAAAGAACAACGATGCGTAATTGCACAATTATGCTCACTAGAAGTTCCAACATCAAAATCATCTATTTCTGCAGATCTCCAACAAGTCTTGGACAATCATTCCAAGGTGTTTGAAACTCCCAAAGGACTCCCACCTATTTTTGATCATGATCATGCTATTCATTTGATTCCAGGAAGTGTTCCTCCAAACATCAGGCCTTATAGATATCCTTACTTCCAAAAGAGCGAAATTGAACGTATGATTGCAGAAATGTTAGAGGCGGGTATAATTCAAACCAGTCAAAGTTCTTTCTCTGCTCCTGTAGTGTTGGTACACAAGAAGGATGGATCATGGCGAATGTGTCCGGATTATAGGGAGCTCAATAAGCTCACCATTAAAGACAAATTTCCCATTCCCGTGATTGATGAATTATTGGATGAATTACATGGAGCAATTTATTTTACCAAGTTGGATCTTCGTTCAGGATATCATCAAATTAGAATGAAGACCGAAGATATTCCAAAAACAGCATTTCGAACTCATGAGGGTCATTATGAATTTTTGGTCATGCCTTTTGGCCTTACCATTGCACCTTCTACATATCAAGGGTTGATGAATTCCATTTTCAAACCCTTCCTTAGAAAATTTGTGCTAGTATTTTTTGATGATATACTAATCTACAGCAGGTCTTGGAAGGATCATGTTGAACATGTTGACAGGGTGCTCAAACTATTACATGAGAAACAATTATATGCAAAAAAATCCAAATGTTTCTTTGGAGTACAAGAGGTGGAATATCTGGGTCATATTGTATCTCACGAGGGTGTTAAAGTAGACCTTAACAAAATTAAAGCCATTAAGGAATGGAAAGTCCCCACAACCATAAAGAAGTTGCGAGGATTTCTTGGGTTAACAGGGTATTATCGCAAGTTTGTTAAGAATTATGGGAGAATAGCAGCACCTCTAACAACATTATTGAAGAAAGATGCATTTTCATGGACTCCCGAAGCAACTAAGGCCTTTGAACATCTTAAAGAGGCAATGTGCCTAGCACTAGTCTTAGCTACGCCAGACTTCACAAAAACCTTTATTGTGGAATGTGATGCCTCAGGAAATGGAATTGGTGTTGTTTTAATGCAAGAAGGAAGACCCATTTCTTTTGAAATTCATTCAATCAAAGGAAAGTATTTACAAAAGGCTATTTATGAGAAGGAAATGTTGGCAATACTACATGCACTAAAGAAATGGAGACCTTACCTAATGGGAAGACACTTCAAGGTAAAAACTGATCATGATAGTCTTAAACACTTTTGGAACAAAGACTATCTTCAGAAGAGCAGCAAAAATGGGTCACAAAGATGTTGGGTTATGACTTTGAAATAATCTACAAAAAAGGAAAGCTTAATGTTGTTGCAGATGCACTCTCAAGAAAGAATGAAGAGGTGGAAGCATTGCTTTGTGCATTTCTATTATCCAACCAGATTGGATAACCGAAGCAAGAGATGAATGGAAGAAGGACAAAGATGTATGGACACTCATTCAAAAGTTGCAGCAAGATCCTAGTACATCTGATACATTTAGTTGGAAAAATGATTCCTTATGGTACAAAGATCGCTTATATCTTTGTAAGAATTCCCAACTGAAACAAAATATTCTTCGGGAATTGCACACTTCTCCTTTAGGAGGACACTCAGGATTTTTAAAAACTTACCATAGGGTGAAGAAAGATTTTTTTTGGGATGGCCTTAAATCTGATATTCAAAAGTTTGTGGCGGAATGTTTGGTTTTCTAGCAGAATAAAGTGGAGACAATTAAGACCCCGGGACTTCTACAACCTTTATCCATTCCAAGTCAACGTTGGGAGGAGATTTCAATGGATTTTATCACAGGTTACCTAAGTCCGAAGGAAAGAGTGTCATCATGGTGGTAGTTGATAGACTTACCAAGTATGCACACTTTTGTGCATTATCTCATCCATTTAAAGCAAGTACAGTTGCTACTACATTTATGGACAGAATTCAAAAGCTACATAGAAGCCCAAGGGTTATTGTGAGCGACAGAGATCCCATTTTTACTGGAAATTTTTGGATGGAGTTATTTTCTTGTTTGGGTACTCAATTAGCTCATAGCTCATCTTATCATCCTCAATCTGATGGTCAAACCGAGATAGTAAATAAATGTTTGGAAGGATATCTTTGTTGTTTTGTATCTGATAAACAAACACAATGGGTCAAGTGGTTACCTCTTGCTGAATGGTGGTATAACACTTCCTTCCATACTGCAGCAAAAATGACCCCATTTATGGCACTTTATGGATATCATCCACCACCCATCACATCATCTTTAAGGGAAAATTCGAAGGTTCAAGCAGTGGAAGATCACATCGAGCATCAGCAAGAAGTTCTCCAACTCTTAAAGGATAACCCGAATTTGGCACAAAATCGAATGAAACAACAGGCAAATCAACATCATAGCGAGAGAAGTTTTGATGTAGGAGATTGGGTATTTTTACGGCTACAACCATACAAACAAATGTCCCTCAAGCAAGCAAAGAAGGATAATAAATTATCGCCAAAGTACTATGGTCCTTACAAGGTGTTGCAAGAGATTGGTACTATGGCATACAAATTGGAGCTTCCTGCTTCTTCGCGAGTACATCCAGTTTTCCATGTTTCATGCTTAAAGAAGGTTATAGGTGAAAATCTTCCAGTTCAAACAATATTGCCAGAACTTGATGAGGAAGGAAAAATCATATTGGAACCCGAAGCGGTCATGGAAACAAGAACTCGACAACTACGGAATCGATCAATTTCAGAGTATCTCATCAAGTGGAAGAACTTACCCACTGAAGATTCTACATGGGAGGATGAGAATTTTATACAGAAGCACCCAGAGATACTCAAGTGTTGAGGACAACACTTTTTTGAAGGAGAGGGGCATGTTAGGTCCCTATATTACTAGTATAGTCCCTTATTGTTGTTAGTGTAACCCCCTTATTGTTATTATTGTACCCTTGTAACCCCCATTTTATTATTATTGTGCCCTTAAATTATTATTTTTAGGTCAGCTAGGATTACATTGTGGCCCACTAGGATTCAATTATGGCCCCATGGACTCCTATATATAGAAAGGAGGTTTTGTAAATTGGATCATCCAAGAATTTTTCATTTATGTAATGTATTGGAGGTTTCCCCCTCGAAGTGGCTTATTTCTAACGCATTCATATCTCTTTTCTTCTATTTTTGGAGCTGGTTACACAACATACAATGAATAAAATTATGGGTACTACCCGAATCAATCAACACTATTACCTTTTTCTTCTTGATATGTCCTTCTATCTTTAGAGTTTGAGGAGTGGTAATTCCTACCAATGCATTGCATGATATGGTTGGACTCAATTCTTCTTCTACTAGGGTTGGTTCTTGGTGTATATCCTCTTATTTTGAAGTTTCTTGTTCATTTTCTTCTTCCTCTTCACAATCTATGTAAAATAATTTCTTCTCAGCAAACTTATGACCTTTAGTGTATTTGATATCACAACTTTATCAAAGCCCTTTTGATATTTTTTCTTCCAATTGTTGTGGTGTCAACATTGTAGGTTTTGGAATTCTAGTAGTAGCAACACTTCCATCTTTATTGATGTGAGTGGTAGGCTCTCTTGTCGCCATAATTTTACATTCCATTTTTCTTGCCAACCTGAATGCCTTCTCCAATGAATCAAGTTCTCAAACACAAACTTCATGTTGGATGTTATCCATTAAATTCCCTATAAAGACATCAATCCTGTGTTCCTCTGGAATATCAGTTACCCTTATATTCAATTTTTGGGAGTCCTCAATGTGCTCCTCAACTGAACCCTTTTGTTTGAGATTTATCATTTGGAAAAATAAGGTGTTTCTCTTTGTATCCTTGTAATGTGCTATCATTTCCTATGTAAAAAATGACCAAGTGACAATTTTTTTACAAGAGCAAAGCCATCGATACCATACAAATGTAGTTTGTTCTAGATTTAAAGTTGCAATGCATACCTTTTTTGTGTTTTTCACATTATTTAGATCAAAATATTGCTCCATTTCTAGTATCCATGTTACGGGATCCTTTCCATCAAACTTCCACATATCCATCTTTGGAATATGGTGGTTCTTCCATCCAACATTAAAGTTTATGAAATCACAATTAACATTTATTTCATTCTCATCATGAGTTTCCTCTACTATATTTTCGCCATTAGGAAAAATTTCTTGTACCAACTTTGTCAAACCTTCCATGTCTCCTTTAAGATCATTCTTCATGTTTTCTATGTTGTCTTTCATTTTTTCTTCCATGTCATCCATCTTAATTTCCATGCCAGCTTCCATGCCATCCATCTTAAATTCCACACCTTTCTTCAAACCATCCATATTATTCATCAAACCATCCATCTTCACCTCCACACCTTTCTTAAAAACTTCCATTTCATTTTTTGTTGGTCTTTGCAAGAGCGAAATTTGGTTCACTTGCTCTTGTAATTGTGATAGATTATGTTGCATTTCTTCATCTTCATGAGTCATAGTAGAGTACTTTGAGGGATTAATGGGTGTTTAATTCTTTTTAGGAGGAATTTTATAATTTAATACTGATGTATATAATCATTAGGCCTATGGAATCACTTAAAAATAATTTTTCAAACAAGACTTATGCAATTTGAAAAAACAAATACACCTTTTTCTTGATTTTGAGGAGCTCGATATTGAAATTGAATTATCTCTGTGGTTTTGGAACTTCAATATCTAAAATTTGGCCCTGAATTAGCCTTATTAATCTTCTTTTGAATGCCATAGGTCTGACCTAATTTGGATTCTTGAAGAAAAATTTATGTCCAATCTCCTACGATGACCTAATTGGACTAATTTAGTAGAGCGCAGTTGTATGAATTGCCATGTGTCCCACTTTCCTCCTTTGGCTATGAAATTGATACATACAAAACCATAGTCCATGCAATTTTAGCCACTTTTTATAGAATTCAAATCCAATGCTCAGAGAGAAAGTTATGACAATTTTCCCACGGTCACCTCTTTGCCATGAAATTTTGGAGCCTAAAAACTCCCTAAACTCCCCAGACCCTATCTCAAACAATATTGACAATAAACCACTAAAATATTTCAACGATGTTCCTCAAGATTGTAGCTTCTCTCTGTGAAAATTTCATCTTCTGAACCCTCATAGAAAAAAACGTTATAGCGGAAATTCCATAATAACATGTTTAGGTTAAATTCAGGAGCCTGCAGAAATACCTAATTTGCACAGATCATATCTCTGAAAATATTGGGAACCTAGATCTAACATTTATCAAACACGTTCCTTAGGATTTCGGCTTCGCTCTGTGAAAATTTTAGCTTCTGAACCTTCATAGAAAAAAAATTATAGTGAAAAATCTACGATGATCTGTTTGGAGTAGTGAAACCCTAGAATCTAAAGCTCTGATACCAAATGTTAAGAAACCAGCTCCAAAAATAGAGGAAAAGAGAGATAAAAGCCTTAGAAATAAGCCACTTCAAGGGGGAAACCTCCAATACATTACATAAATGAACAATTCTTAGATGATTCAAATGACCAAAACCTCCTTTCTACATATAGGAGTCCATAGGGCCACAATGTAATCCTAGCTGACCTAACAATAATAATATAAGGACACAATAGTAATAATATAGGGGTTACAAGGGTACAACAATAACAATAAGGGGGTTACACTAGCAACAATAAGGGACTATAATAGTAATATAGGGACCTAACAACCTGAGCATAAGCCATTGGGTTAAATGGTTGTTGTTCCTTCTTTGGAGGCATTTTTGTCCACTGAAAAGAACCTGAGTGTGTTTTATTGTAGATGCACAAAAGAATGGGATTAGAAGAAGATGGGAATATAGAAGAGGATTTGTACTTGAATCAATAGGGGACTTGGGAGGAAAGGAATTGAAAAAGGGAACTCTGTTGATTCTGCAGACAGTTGAAATCTACTTTGTGCCTTCTTTTTCTTTGAAAAATTATGACTATGATCACTTGTTACAGTAAGAGTGCAGAAGTAATTGTAAATCTTGAAATAGGTGCGGGATATTGGCTTTATAAAATAATAGGGTTTTTTTTTACATGGCGCAGTCCCGTTGGGTAACAGCATAAGCCATTAAATGTCTAACGAGCTTTAGGTGGAAGCATAGTTGATTGGATGAAGGTGACTGGGGCAGCTACCATGGTGCAACGATGATGGAGCAGATGTAACGATAAGTTGCGTGATTTAGGAATAATGGAAATAAATTTGCACAGCGGGTGCAGGCCGGTAAGCGAGAAGAAGTGGGGGTGGTGGGAAATGACTACCTCGGGACATGTAGCAGGCGGGGTGGTTTTCAAAACCATCCATTTCAGACAACCCCCCGATGTTAATGTTCAAAGGATGAGGGGGGGGGGGGGGTGAAAAGGATCTTGGTCCGTCGGATGATATGGGGGGAGTGGAGATGAGAGGGAATGTGGTGAGGGGTTAAGTGGTGACACGATGTGCGTGGATGGTGGGGTAGTGTGAGTAATGAATGAAGGGAGGGGGTATAGATGTAGTTTTAGGAGTTAGGATAGTATAATATGACATATAATATGTCAACCTACCTTCAATAAACATTAATTCCCAAAATTTAGGATGAAAAAAACCTTTTTCTTTTGATTTTTTCCCTCTTTAATCAGAAACACATGAAATCCTTAGGATAACTTTGGAATAAATTTCGTGTTTCCTTTATACTTTCTTCTTTCACTTCTACCTACCCATTTCACTAATCTAACATTTTTTGTTCTTTTGCAGGGTGCACTTAGACTTGCAAACCCAAATCACTTTTTCTTTAAAAATCTAACCTACTATATCCTTATTTCTTAGATCGACTTAGATTAAGCTGTTGAGACAATTTTATTTCTACCTAATTACTAATATGCCAATTTTAAACAGTTTGGAAATTTCTTGTTTTCTAACCTCTCAACATAAATTTAAAAATTGTATAATCATACTTAAACTATACGATTGAACAAACTAATCTAATCAATAGTGGCATTTTGATTTGCAACACTTTTAGTATTATTATTTTTTGGGGGTTTTTCTTTATTTTTATTTTTTCTCTTTTTCTTTTTCAATGTACCCTCTTTTCTTTTCTTTTTTTCATATTTTTTTTGGAAATAATTTGAGTATTGAAAATCATACTCAATATGAAATTGAAACTTATGAAATACTCAATCACCTTGAGATTCTATAATTTATAGGATTCTAATAGTGCCTCCAGATGGGGATGGAACTTCTCCAAATGAAGTGTCATGAAGCTAAGACCAGTAGCCTTGAATACTCCATCTTCTGCAAAATATTCATCTGATTTATTTTTTCTATTTTTTGGCAGCTCATCAAACCAGGTTTAGGGCCTTATCCACGTGCTTCAATATTTATTGATGTATTATTCAATTATAAAATGTAAAACTATGGTATTTACAATCATGAAATACCAACATGTTTTCTTAAGAAAAGTAGTGCTTCAACATCTTTTCATTGACAGGACCTCTAGGTATTTATGTTCCATCCAACTCTTTAAGGAAATATGCATTGTTTTCTCTAAAATCATCAATAATGTATGGACCTTGGCAAAGATTGTGAAGTTTTCCATGTTTGCCTTTGTATTTTCATCTGGAATCCCATTTCAAAATTTTCTCTCTTAGATTAAAATCATTAGCCTTTGTTCTTTTATCAACAATATTCTTGATATTCTCTTGAATTACTTGAGTTTTGTTATAAACTTCCCCTCTGTACTGATGCAACTGAATTTTTTGATTGATCCTTTTTTATATATCATTTGGTTCTGCTTGAATTTCCTGAATGATCTTCATGACTACAAATCCTAAAGATGAAGGAAAAAATGCATCCATACCATAGACCAATTGGTATGGATACATGCCAATTGATTTTTTGGTAGTAAGTATATCAGCCTAAAGTGCATTGATCAACTTTTTATGCCATGATTTCATGCTATCTTCCAAGAACGTTTTGTTGATATTCACCAAACTTTTGTTTTGAAGATTGATCTAATCCATTACCCTCAAGGTAATAGGATGTTGAATGCCCCAAATTTATATTACACGTATGAAAAAAATCCACCATTTTCTTGGACTTCAAAGTTGCAGCATTATCAGTGATGAGTTTTCTAGGAAAACCAAATATAGAAAGGATATTTGTTTCAAGTAATTTAATAATGACATAATCAGTGGAATTTCTAGAAGGAGTGGCTTCTATCCATTTGGTAAAGTAGTATGTGGTAGTAAGAATCCATTAATGCTGGGAAGAGGATGGGGGATGAATTTATCCAATGAAATCTAATCCCCATTGTTGGAAAGTGCTCTCAATAGAAATAGGCTTCAAGAAAAAGGGAAATAATTTTCTCTTTCCTTCAAAAATTTGGCATTTGTGACAAGCAGTTACCATCTTGTGGATGTTAGGAAAAAGGGTAGGCCAGTAGAAACCAACCCTCAAAATATTATTAGTAGTGGTTTTCCAATAAATATGGCCACCACAGGAACCTTGATGGAATTCCTTCATAAATTTATCTGCATCAACTTTTAGCAAACATTTGATTAAAATACCTCCATCATCTTTCCAATACAAGACATTTTCTAAAATGCAAAATTTGACAGCTTTCAATTTTGTATATATTTCCTTAGTTTTGGACAAACCAAGAGGAGCATTCAAATTACACAAAACATACAAGATATCTACATACCAGGAAGAGTTTAGGAATTCTTCATTAATTTGTGGAGTCGCTAGTTCCTCTTGATCGTCGAATGAATGAACCATGTTTATTTCTGGTGCATGAAAATATTGATTCATCCATAAATTTGGCTATTCCTTGCCCTTTAATCAATTTGGTATTTTTGATTTCAACATCATATTCCAAAAGAACAACAATCCATTGTCCTCTCTTTCCAAGAGGACCATTCTACTTTAAGATGTCTTTGACGATTGCATTAGACACATAAGCATCATAGCCTACCCCATGTTGTTCACCTCTCCACTTAAGATAAGTGTAGAGTGCAAACTAATCTTGGCTACAAGGATATTTCCCTCAAGTGGCATCATGAAGATTAGATCTGCAAAGATCCTCCCTCCAACGCTGTAAAACTAGTTAGCCCAAAATGTTCCATATGTGATGAACAGAAGGGTATCATCATAAGGTATCCCATCACACACATGGCACACCTCCAAGAGAAACAAGTGTTTGGTCATGGTGGCCAAAACTCTTCCCATGTTCCCATTAGAACATGTACTACAGAAAATGTGGGAACCTACTTCCCCAAAGGACACATCAAAACCATGTGCCTCACTCAACATCATGTCTCCCATCAAGATAAAAGAAATATCAGCAATTGAGAATATGACTATCATCATCATGAAGGAAATACTGAAGGTTCTATGTGATGCAAGAGAGTACCAACAGTTTCCCAAGTCTTCACATCACAATTTTACATACTGCTGCTTTAGAAGAATACATGGAAAATTGTTTCTTGTTATATGGTTAATCATAGAAATCAAATGAACATACATGTAAGAAAAAAATATTTTCCCAAGGCCATATAAGTGATGGTTGTCTCCATCATATAATTTGGCCCAATGTAGACCATGAAGCTCAATGAATAGCTTGCCCTCTTGTGGAGCAATGCACTGCCAAAATATGGTAAGAGGATGGAAGAAAAATATCTCACAATATATTGGAAGCAAGAAGATACATGGATCCATGAATGAATCCTCAATAATATTTTGGCACACTCCCATGAAGGGGAATGAACCAAGGGTTGCATGAAAGTCCTTCTCCTCCTGCTTGGAAACCCAAGTCAAGAAAAGCACACCATAGTAATAGATGTCTCCATCTACCACTTCATCTTCTTCACCTCCTCTTTGCTCACCAAGTGCATCGAATGAGAAGTGATCTTGGGAATACTCCATCAATAAATCCCATCTCCAAAGTGACAACGTTGTTGGCCTATGAAAATAGGCTCCCATCAACACATAGTTCCAATATTTGACATGTAGAATGTCAAAGGCATCTCCCATAATGCTGCTACATATGAGAAGTGCTTCCCATGAAAAAATTCCTTCTTGAACATCTAAGGTCAAGGACTAAGCCCTTTGCACTATGATAGTGCCATCTCCTACTCTTGCAACATCATGAAAACTGTGAGAGCAAATCTGCCCTTGCTCTCTCAAGAACATCCCAAGCAACAAAATATTTTGCTGCCTCTCTATACTTTCATCATCAAGATCATGCCATGAAAACATGGTGATTGACTTGAATAATATTATGTCAACACAGTGTGTCCATACTCCTTGCTTCTCCATGATGCAAGTATCCTACCACATACCCTTAGAAAGAGAGCGATGACAAAACTCTTTCAAGAGCAACCAGCACAGGCAAGCCTCCTGCTACCCGATGTCATAGATATGCAAGTAGCTCTCCAACTTCTTACTCTCCATCCACATCCACTCAACCAATTGTGAATGTCTCCTTCCATCATTCATCTTGGTACTCCTCCAATGAGGGCTACCATCATCCCAAAATAGATTTCTGCATTTCTTGGGATCTTGAAATGCAATCTTCCCAAGGATCAATTTGACCCTGTGAGGATCCAAATAGGTGGTAGGCTAAAACTTCCCATCATGATGTGCATGGCTCAAGAAATGTCCAACACAGTCATGGGAGATGTTATCCATCCGAAGATGTCCCACATCTACTATCTGCTCCGGTGAGAAGGGAAGATCCTCCTCAAACTGTTGAAGAACTTTCACTCCATGATGTGTTGAAGTTCACCTCCAATGAATTCTTCCCATGAGGTATCCTCCTCATGCATGGCCTCCCAAAACGAAAGGGGCCTTGGATTTTCTGCAAGTATAAGTTTCGCTTTGAGCAGGGGTGTGCTCATTGACAAAGGTTCATCTGGAAGGGAAAAAGGGTTTCTCACTTCAAGATGTCTACCATCCATCATTCCACCCTTTATTGCTTCATGAATGAAGCTTCCATGTGAATGCTCCAATGAGGAATGGTTCCTCTCTTCTTCCTCACCGCCTTTGCATGGCGCAGTGAAACTCTGTTGCTCTAAATCAACAACATGCAAAGATGTAGATCTCTTCATACAATGTGTTGAAATCACAATAGATGAATTTTTAATCATACCTCGGTGAGATGTAGAAGCAAGAGCTTCTTATGAAACTATGTATTCTTCCTTCATTACTAAACATGAAGGCTACTTTTCCAAGGTTGTGCTAGCGCTGGTACAAGTCTCCACCCTTTCAATCTCCTTGAGATCTTCTTCAATACCCTTGAGGGTTTGGAAAAAGAGTAGGGAGATCTCCTCTTCTGTCATTCTTCCAAGTGGTGGAGCCATGCTCTTGTTTCTTCTGTACAATGTATATTATTTGTGAGGGTAGGAAGTGCATGGTTCTTCCTCTCCTTCCTAAAAAATTCTATAGGTCTCACTGCAACTTCCTTCTCCTTGAAACCCTCTAGGAGTTTCGGTGCATCTTCTTTCTCTTTTCTGATTTACCTCTTTGGAGAGGCCCTTCTTAGATATAAAAATTGATGAGAGTAATCTCATCCTCTCTATAAATATAATATTTTTTCCTTTCTCTTCAACACTTTGGCTAGAAGCCACAGGCTGAGCCAAAGATCTTGCTCTAATACCACTGTAATATCCCCAAAAGGGATTTCTCAGCAATACATGCCTGAAAAACACATTTTTCAGGGATGTGTGCTTCATATATCATAAAATGTGTTTAAAGACACTCAGAAACAAATTCCAAGTGTTGTAGAAACCTTTACTCAACTTTAATTCTCAAAAATGTGAGGAAAAGCAACTTTTCATGCCCTAAAATGACTGTATTCAGAAATTTGCATAAAAATAAGGGTCATGGATCTAGGATATGTTATATTAGGTCAAAAGGGATTAAAATTCCTAATTTCAGCTAAAACAATGTGTTTTTATATGTTAAAAAGATCCTCCATTCCCGACTAGGCTTAAAATTGTTGATTTCCCATGACTTGGAGTATGCATAAATTTTCTGAAGCATGGAGAGCGTATTTTATGAAGGGTTTGATGAGTTTAAGTAGAGATAAAAATATGACAAGATGATAATATGAATCAAAGATCTTACATTATAAAATACAGATCTATACTTGAAGGAAAGGCCTAAAACCCAAGCTTTATGACACAAGAAATAGAGAATGAAACAGACAACGTTATTTTTAGAAATATGAAGCAGTGTTTTATTAAGTGTCAGATCTATAACATATCAGAGAACAAAAGGATAGATCTAAATGGGATCTATATGAAAAAATTACTTTTAAGTACATTCCCCTTAGGGATCTCACCTAAAAGTGAAAGACACTGAATAGATCTGAGATCTACACCATGGATCTACAGTAAACTTCAGAAATTTATGAAGAATATATCACACAGTGGATCAGATCTGAAATATGACATGGATTGGTTGGCCAATCCACTGATCACCTCAGTGAAGGAAAGGGAGCCCTTTCACCGGAGATCTCTCCTCCAAACTGCTAACAAATGTACACTGCAACTATGCCTACAAAATGACGCATTTTCTGAAGCTAACTTTGCTGATGAAGTGATGCACACTTTGGCCTGATGCCAAGATAATAATACGAAGCTCAAAATAGATATTTCACTCCTACCAATGGTTTAGATGACTTCCCCACTGAAAAGATACAATAGAACTCTTTAGATATGAATAGATCTGATTCCACTTGCTGCAGCTCACAAGACAACTCAACTCTCAACATGAGCAATGTTGTAATGTAAGGTGAAGCTTGGCCAAATTCCAAATAGTGGATCAATGCAGTACAATCTCCTCCAAGAGACCCTCAAAGAAGAAGAGGAATTCCTAAACAGGAAATTCCTCCCTCTCTAGCTAAACAGTCGAGAGAGTTTGAGTTGTTCAAGAAATCTCAAAATCAAAATATCATCAACAACCTCTCCATGAGTGTTTCCCTACCTTATATAAGATTAGGTTTTGCAAAACCCTAAACCACCTTCATCCATTTTTCCCTTTTCACATGGAGGACCTCCTCATAGGACTACGCTGATAATCTATGTATCTGGACTGCTTTATGATTTGGTCCTGTTGACCCGGTCAAATATCTTAAACTTGTTTCACATACAAGTAGATTTTATTGAGAAAGCCCTGATTTGACTCTGTTCACATTGGGCATTGATTTATTCTCATGTTTAGGAGTTTTTATTTGTTCTCCTTTACATTTTATTCATAAAACATAAAAATAAAATGAAATTGAATATTCCTACTAGCTTGGGCTAGTTAAGAATATTACAAACAGTAGAAACCAACTCAAGATGAGACTTCCACGTTCCACCAAACCATAGATTAGCTGAGCCAAATCTTACTTCAGCCAATCACCCCCATGCCATATTCTAAGCATGAATGAGGGACTCAAACCAAAAGAACCAACGAGGGCATCCTCAGGCTAAACCACCTCACCCTCATCAATAGAAATCAGGCTTTACCATAATCCATTTTAGATCACTAGGCCAAAATAATAAACATGTCATAACCATCTTTACTGTGATCTACACCTGATCACTAGGCCAACAGAAGCATGGATATCACTATATTATATCTGCCGAAACCATAACCAATTTTCCTATCTCCTTTTCTCTTATTTTTTTCCACAACCCATAGTTTGAATCATGGGTCACTAGGCCCTAAACCAAGACATAATCACTAGGCTTTATTGTATATCGCATCATGGGACTACTAGGCCCAATGGAGAGGACCCACCTCTCAGGATTTACTGCAATCCAAAGCCAGATCACTAGGCCCTAAATCGAGGAAAACCACCTCTAGGCTTTAATTTATATCCCGCCATTCACTTATCGAGGATTCCTAGGCCTACCGAGGAAACACACTATACCACTTTATCGCAACCTGCAGTCTGGGTCAAGGATTACTAGGCCATGTGTTATATCAATTCGGAGATCCACCATAGTCTAATTCAAATCCATCCTGCAATCTAGATAAACTAAAACATGACAACTCCACAACACCATGGATATTCGAAAATGGAAAGGGTAGGCTAAAAACACTATCACACCTGGTAAAAAGATATGCCAAGAGAGAAAATAAACACATGGAATACCATGCATGCTAGATCTAGCAAGGAAAATACACATGAAAATCGATATCAATGAAGAGTCTTGTTGTATTTGTATGATTCGTGCTCCTCCTTTCTTGCATCTTACTCCTTCCTGCTTTCTTTCCTTTCTTAATCCAATGCCAAAATTATCCAAGAAACTCTAAGTGTTTGTAGGTTTTAACCCTGTACAGAAATTATCTGCAAACGAATCTTAAAATAGAAAAAAAAAAAATATTGAGAGAATAAAACATAAAACATATAAACACAGAGATTTTCCCCTGGATTCCAAATTGGGACGACCAACTTGATTTTTCATTATATTCCTTTTAGTGTTACAGCACATATATATACATGCCGAAGCATACATAAACCCCTATCCATTAACCCTGGATTAGAGCATAATCGTAGTTTCCTTGACCGGATCTACAAAATACCAGGGGCCGAAAACCATCGTACCCAAAAACCATGTGCAAACCCATGCACAAAACCATGGGCAGATCCGCCCACCAGAAAATAAGGACCAAAAAAATTTTCTGGGCCTCTGCCCTGGACCCTGAAAGAGGGGGCTACCGCCCTCCCTATGACCCCCCCCCCTCCTCCCCCGACGTTGCGCCCCGTGTGTGATTAGTCATGGAAAGAATATAACACATACCCAACATTCTCCCACTTGTTGTTTTCTTTACAAAGGGGTCCACAGGAGAGATTAGTCATTAGCCTAGTTCTGCAACACCCATTGTTTCTCTACACCAAGAGAACTTCTGAGTGCTTACAGACTTCGTCAATGCATATGCAACATTCTTCAAAGTGTCCACCTTTACCAGCAACACCATTTTAGCCTCAACCATATCTCTCACAAAGTGATATTGAACATCAATGTGCTTTCTCTTTGAATGGTAAGCAGGGTTCTTAGCCAAGAAAATTGCACTTTGGCTATCACAATCTATCCTTATAGCTTGCTACACCAACCCCATACTTGAACACAATCTCTGCAACCAAAATGCTTCCTTTCTTGCTTGAGTGGCTGCTATGTATTCAGCCTCTGTAGTTGAAAGAGCCACTACAGACTATCTTTTACTCATCCAACTGACTACACCTCCAAATAGGCTAAACACATACCCAATTGTAGATCTTATTTGGTCCAGATCTCCAGCCCAGTGTGCATCAACAAAACCATGAATGTCCAACACTCTTTCCAATCCTGGTCTTCCCTGGTAGCATAAGCCATAATCAATAGTGCCACGTAAGTATCTGAAAACCCGCTTCACTATTGTCTAATGCTCCTTCCTTGGGTTTGACATAAACCTGCTTAATAATCCCAGTGCATGTGCAATGTCTAGTCTAGTATAGACCATTGCATACATCAGGCTACCCACTACACTTGCATATGGAACACGAGACATATCCTCCTCTTCTTCTTATGTCTTGGGACACTATTCGGCAGACAGCTTTGTACCTACAGGAATTGGAACATTCACCGATTTACTATCCTACATATTGAACCTCTGCACTATAGTCATGACATACTTCCTCTGGTTTAACTAGAGCTTCCTCTTTTCCTAATCTCTCTTAATTTCCATGCCAAAAATATAGTGTGCAGCACCAAGATCCTTCATGTCGAATATGGAGAACAGTTTGGTCTTCAAATCTTGGATAATTTCTTTGTCATTTCCAATCACCAACATATCATCCACATACAAGACCAAATAAATAACACGATCACCAATTAATTTAAAATAAACACAGTGATCCTCCTTGCTTCTGGTGAAGCAAAGTCCTCATATGTAGGTATCAAATTTCTGATACCACATCCTTGGTGACTGTTTTAACCCATACAAAGACTTCTTTAACCTGCATACTAGTTCTTTCTTCCCCTTCATCATAAAGCCTCTAGGTTGTTTCATGTAGATCTCCTCTTCCAGATCCCCGTGAAGAAATGTTGTCTATACATCCATCTGTTCTACCTCAAAATAGAATGCAGCAGCAACAGATAAAATTAATATAATAGAAGTAACTTTGGCAACAGGAGAAAAAATATCACCAAAATAAATTCCTGGCACCTGGTAATAACCTTTTGCTACCAACTGAGCTTTGTATTTCTCCACCTTTCCTTCTACATTCATCTTCTTCTTAAACACCCATTTTCTCTCGATGGGTTTCCTTCCAGCTGGCAACTCCACCATATCCCATGCCTCATTTTTATGCAAGGATGTTATTTCATCAACCATGGCCTCCTTCCAGAGTTTTCCATCCTATGAATCTACTGCCTCCCTGACAGTTATGGGATCATCATCAATTATAGTTAAAGAAAAATTTGAACAAAAAGTGGATGGACTATACCTTTCTGGTTGTCTTCTTTCCTAAGTTGATCTTCTCATAGCTGGATTTTGTGGCTCTTCCTCTTCTGAGTCTTATTCTGTTGTAGATTCTGATTCATCCTCCTTTAGCTCAAACTCTATCTTCTCAGGTTCCTTTGGTAGGACTTCATGTTTAACAACATATTTCACCTCTCTAAACACCACATCTCATTTTTACACAACCTTCCCATATACACAATGTTCGCAGAAATTGAAATCGAGAGAGAAATTAGACATACCTTCTACCATACCATTTCCATGCAATATCTGAAGGCCCTTCTCTCAAATATGTCCAAGCCTTTGATGACATAGCATGGTCTTTTCTCCAGAGACCGCTAGGATTTCTGCTCCACTTTTGGGAACCATAGAACTGTTTCACCCAGTAATAACAGTGCTACCCTGAAGCTTGTACATAGTTCCAATCGAAACTCCCTGCATTAATACCAATGCTCCCCGAACCATCTTACAGGTATCTTTCTCGAACACTATTTTTACACCTACATCATCCATATTTCCTACATAAATCAGATTTATGGCCAATGCAGGTATGTGCAAAACACCAGGAAGTGTTCTAATCCTTCCACCTTGTAGCTTCAGCTTGAATTTTCCACATCTGATGATTTTGGCCTTCCTATCATCACCTAAGAAGACATCACCACCATCATATTTTTCACACTCGCAGAACCACTCCCTATGGGGAGTGAAGTGATAGGATGCACCCGAGTCGATCAACCATGACTCATGATCTACATGTGTATTTGAAGAAGAAGCGAAATACACATCCCACCTTAATCCGAGGTGGTTTCTGCCTCTGTAGAAGGAGAATCATCAGATCCCTTTCCTTTCTCAGGAGCTTTAGATCTACAGTCCTTTTTGTAGTGCCCTTCCTTTCTGCATTTCTAGCACACCTTTACAAACTTTCCAGGAGATTTAGATCTCCCACTCGAAACCTTATTCTTGTTTCTATTCTGGGACCTTCCTCGTAAAGATAAGGCATCTCCATTCTGGCCCTCCATATTTCTCCGTCTCATTTCCTCTGACAGGAAGGCCGAGACAATGTCCTCAAAATTCAAGGTAGTTGTATTGCTACCTATTGCAATAACCAGACTATCCTACGAATCTGGTAGAGAACACAACAAACTGATGCACTTATCTTCATTTGAGATGCTAATATCAACAGATGACAGTTGACTTACCACAGTATTGAAGGTGTTCAAATGCTTTGTCACTGAGTCTCTGTCCTTCATCCTTAGGTTATACAACATTTTCTGTAGGAACAGTTTATTCACCAGAGACTTAGATTGGTACAAAGTCCCTAGCTTGTCCCGCAAGGTATTCGTCGTAGCTTCCCTAGATACATTCAACAATACTGAATCTAAGACACACAACCGTATTGTGCTCTTTGCCCTCTGATCCAGCTTCTTCTAGTCTTCATTTGACATTGCCGTTGGTTTAGTACCCGGATCTACCACGATCCACTGATATTTATCCACCAGCTTATCCTCCATCTTGAGCTTCCACAACTCAAAACTCTGACCATTAAATTTCTCGATCTCTATCATCCCGCCTCTCGCCATATTCTTTCACTACAAGAATCGATCTCGTAGATCTCCCACTTAACAGGGTCTACCTCAAGCCTAAGAAAAAAAACCCTCAGCAGCAAAGGTGTCCCCTTGAAGCCGAAACTGCTCTGATACCAAATGTAGGTTTTAACCTTGTACAGAAATTGTCTGCAAATGAATGTTAAAACATAAAATAATCAATTGCGAGAGAATAAAACATAAAACAGATAAACACATATATTTTCCCCTGGATCCCAAATCGGGACGACCAACTTGATTTTTCATTATAATCCTTTTAGTGTTACAACACATATATATACATGCTGAAGCATACATAAACCCAAATCCATTAACCTGGATTAGAACATAACCGTAGTTCCCTTAACCGGATCTAAAAAATACCAGGGGTTGAAAACCATCACACCTTAAAACCATGTGCAAACCCATGCACAAAACCATGGGCGGAACCGCCCACCGAAAAATAAGGACAAATTTTTTTTTCTGGGGCACTGCCCCGGACACTGACAGCGGGGGCTACTGCCCCCCTTGTGACGCCCCCCTGCCCGCGTGTGATTAGTTGTGGAAATAATATAACACATACCCAACAATGTCTAAGAGTGAGAGAGACAGAGGGACATAATAATGAGAAAGCTCCAAAAATGCACTGACAAAATGTTGCTGACTGATCCTTGGAATCCTTTTTATAGACGAGGCCTCTATTTTCTTCATTTTCCATTATTTTTCATATTTTTTCTCCTCACATGAAACATGTGACATTTCATATCCCTTTTCTCCTTATTTCCATTATTTTCATAAATAAATGCTCCAAAAATACTTTTTCCTCTCCAAAGCCTTAGCCATTTCCTTTTCCAATTTCATTTATCCGTAATAACTGAAATGAAAATCTGCTAGGATGTTTTTTCCACCATTAATCTTGGAATATGTGTCCCATAAACTATAGTACTATATATTTTTTACATGGATTTTTACCATGGTTGTTATAGAACCCTCCCCCTTGGAGGACACCGCCCTCGTTGTTCAAGCACACATATACTTGAAAAAAACCATTGAAAATAAAACATACTACCTTTGGAGCTTTATAACATAGCTTTTTGCATTATTTGAAATGAATAATCTACTAAAAATTAAAAATCATCATGACAATCATACCATGTACTAGAGATTTTCACATATGCACTGGAAAATAAAAGGATACGATGTTTGCATCCGAAACAAAGGAATCCAGAGGCTCACACATCCATCCTCAAATCAATACCAGGATTCACCTCCTTTCTATGAAGTCCATAATCCATTTCCAATTCAAATATGCTTCCAGTTTCCAGCACTACAATCTTGCGTTGTTGTACCTTCAGTTAACAATTGTTGGCTCATTGTTCCAAGGTGCACTCCAAATGTGCATTTGATTCCATCTGGAAATTCTAATGACCAAAACAAATCCATCCCCATACATCCCTTATCTGCTACACAGTCCCACGGGCAATCCAGTAATCCCCTTTCATGGAGTCAGTCACCTTCCAAGTTCCTCAACATCCCCTATCCCGGCATATCCATCCCTTGGAAAGGATTCCTCACATTAGAAGATACAAAAACAAAGGCAAATACTTGCCTCAAAATAATCATACCGGTCATAGAATGCCCATGGAAATCAATAAAATATATTGGGTACCAGTGTCCCACAATGGCCCTGCTCCTGAAGTGATTTACCAGCATACTGCTACATGCTCCAATTCTTTCTGTTGACGCTGCTAATTCTTGCAATTATTCTCAACCACAGAACTAGGAATTTAAATGATTTTATGTACCAAACACATATTTTCCATTAGATTTAAAATAAATTGAAATAAATTCAAATCATACCTCATTGGTAGCTCAGAATTAAGGTACACTTTCAATTCTATTCACTTCTTGTTACAACTAGCCAAACAAGTTTTTTTATCAAATCATCATGTATAAACATATCACATATGGATACCTAAAAACTCAACCATCATAATTTAAAATCATGAATTTCCTGAAATCACCATAAAACATAATCATAAATCACATGTAACAATCATAAGTTAGAGACAATCATATGCGTAATAAAACTACACTAAATTGTAGATATGTATCCTTCATCAGTCATTAATTCTACCATTATTCTTTTATACCCATACTGGATCACTTACCACACTCGACAAGCACCCATTTCCTTTTCTTCTCTTCATTCATGTACACATACACACAGTGTACAACATGTACATTCACACAAGGCATACAACACCACACAATACATACATCCGTACCTAGTGTACAATACAACACAATACATACCCCTACACCGACATACAACATATACACCTACACCCAGTGTAAAATACAACTCAACAAATACACCTACATTCGGTGTACAACAAAAAACAATACATATACATACACATATTACAACAAAATGAATACACATGTCACGATACCATGACTACACCATGCACATACATAGTATTGTATGCCTGATTTTGGGAGCCAAACCTGCACATCTTTTCCTTCCATTATATCCTATTTTCTTTATCCATTTTCTTCATTAAATTTGATTCATTTTCTAAAGTTCACAAGTAAACCCATCGTCATGTCTTCTTGGAGTATTTATTCAATGAATTATAGCCATGGGAATTATTACCTAAGAGATTTACCAATTTAGCTATTTTTTAATATTCGGTGGTCAGATGACCATATTAAAAATTCTAGAAACAACTACAGAGCTCACAGTCCTATCCTGGGCAATGGTGCAATGGAAAAAAATCTCCATAACCTTTCCTCTTCTATATTTCAAATCCAGTCTGCCTATTATAAGAATTGTGTAATTGTAAGCACTAATTGTCAGGGTTTCGAGAACTGCCATTGTAATCATTTGTATAAGAAGGGATTTGAAGCTGTGAATCAAAGTTGGTTATGTAGCGAATTGAGATCTGTAACAAAAACCTTCACTAAGTTAATGCAAGTTATATTTCTTCCATTCTCATGAGTTTGTGAATATTTTGCAGCCCTGATCAGGGAGTTGGGCCCACTCTCCTTGTTACACTGAAATTTGTCACCATGACGTTTTAGTGTTTATATGGGTTCATCATTAATCATATATTACTCCCTTAGAAGTCTACAACTTCAAATTTCCTAAAATAAAGCCTTGAAATTGAGAGAAAATCTCATAAAAGTCTTAAAAACAATTGTACTGCACTTTCTCTTAACATTTCCTGTGGTGCCGCACCTATTTGTTCTAAATCATGAGGAGCTAAACACAATTTTTCTTCATTAAAGGTGCGGACACAAGTAAAAGGTAAAATGAAGGCAGAAAGTAACATTTAGAAGCCCATCAGTCAAATATGGAAGCTTTTGGAAGCAATTATCTGGTCAAAGGTTCGCTCCTATCATGTACATTCATTCCTCCATTATGGGAGCCTACCCCTTGGTTTATGGAGCTCAATCCCTTCAAAAGAGGATTCTATCTCCTCTTATGTGGAGCTGAAACCTCTTCTCTTTTCTTATAAGTTGAAGCCATAGTGCAGCCTCAAAGGGAGAGAGACTTTGAGAATTTTTGAGGAGAAATGCTATAGAAACTCAGACTCTCTTAACTGATCATGAACAGGAGCTCAAATCTGAGCTTGGAAAGAAGCTCAAAAATGAAAGTGCTCAAATTGATTTGGAACCTAAGCGACGGGATAGGCCTCGGCAATATGATCCCAACGTCGTGAACGGCACTGAAAACCGACGCTGTATGAAGAAGTTATTCAACTTTGAAGTTCTTCAATTTCAGTAAAAAAAAAGGCCAGTTTGACTTTAGAAATTGGAAAATATTAAAAAAAGAATATTTTGGGAATATTCCTCAGAATATTCCTTGGAATATTCCATAGAATATTCCCTGTGGACCAATCGTCTTGTGACAAGTGGCATTTTACAATTGGCTATTTAGTTGACTGTGTAATTTTCGGTCCAATGAAGAGCTGCCACGTGGCAGGCCCGGAGGCCACCACGTGGCCCCAGATCACAATGGAAATGGCGGGTTAAAAGTTTATTTGGATTTGGCAGGTTTTGAAACCGTGACCTCATAGTTACTATGACCACACTTTACCAATACACCACGGGCTTATGTCTATGTTAAATTTGAATTGAAAATGTGTTTTGGAGCGGAGTTTAATGTTATGGTTACAACGGTTGGCTCCCAACATATAACGCCAGCGGGATTTGCGGTCACATGTTCTATGAAATTTATTTCCAATAGAAAATTCTCTACCAATTTTAGCGCCATCCCTCCATTTTAGGCGGAATTCCACTTTTAGCTCCAGTTAACTAAACTTAACTTGAGTTTTTTAAGGGGGAGACTGGCAGTTAGTAAATATGGCATATCTTTCAAATGGGAGATCCTTTTGAAGTTATTTTTTTATTTATTTTGGGTCTCTCAGACCTTGCGGACTCAATGGAATAGGTTTCAGAGCCATTAGAGCTCATTTTTAGCCTGTTTAACTTCGGAGAACCTTTTTGAGCCACTAGGGCCATTTTGGGTTTGGAGATATTTTGAGTTGTGGTTATCATTTTGAGGTGAACCAAAGCTCTATTTCAGATAATTTCGACCTTATAAAGCCATTGGAAGAGGTTTCAGAGGAATTTTATGACTTCTATAGCCCGAAAAGTTGCAGATAAGTTCAAAGCACCAGTAGGACATTGATGAAGAAATCACTGTTTCTGGTAATCTTTCACTGTTTAGTCAATTTCAAAAGGCATTCTTAGCTTTTTCCTGCCTTATGAATCAGTTTATATATTCATATTTTTCTATTGAGACACTTATAATCTTGTATTGCATTTTAGAGCTTTTAATACAAGAGGACAAGCCCATTTTGGGAGGCTTGATCCAGGAGATGTAGCCCAAGAGTTGGGGTGAAATCCTATATCATATTGCTGTTTTGTTTTGATATTATATTGCTGAATATTGTTGTTGATACCCATGTTAAGTTTCAGCAAAAACAATTACACTTAAGATACATAAACAGTGAAAAGACATACACCATTTGCAAGCTAAATTTCCGCATAACATCAAGTTTAAAGCAAGATCATTTTAATTAAATCTGAGTGTTTACTTCTATTATTTCTTTAGGCAGAGTCTGTAAGAGGGCCAGGTAGCCTCTGGATTCATCCTTTCTTTGAAAGGTGAAATATCCGGTAAATGCCCCTACAATCTATCTCTGTATTAGAAATATGAAGTTCTCACATTTTCAGATTTAAACTTAGAGTATTTTTGCACTCATTTACATAAATGAAAATGGATACCTTGCACCCTTTTCAAGTACCTTCCATTTTCAGATCAGATGGTATCAGAGCTCAGGTTGAGCATTCCTTATGGTGCAAAAGGTTTTAAAACAGTGTAAGAGATTTACTGTTTTATTGGTTGCAAAATGGCTGCTTGAATGAGAAGGGGTCTTTACTGACATTTGGTTAAAAGCTTGTCGTTTGTTTGAAAGCTTTGAGGACTTTTCTTTGGAAGTTCCTTTTGGTTGTTTTGACCATTTACATAATGTCAACTTCTTCTACAAGTGAATTTTCCTCCTTCACGAGATTCTTCAATGATGACATGAAGAATGAGTTCTTTAAGGTGAAGGACATGGTGCAGATTCTCATTGAGGATCAAAGAGAAAGTGTTCAACTTCGTGCACAATTGCTAAATATGCAGGAAGAGAAAGAAGCCATTCTTCAAAGACTGCATGATATGGAGTTGCAACTTCTTCAAGCTCAAGAAGCTTTGTCCAAGAAAATACCTCATCTTCAGGATGTAAATCATGAGGTAAATCAGTCTGATTTGTCTTCAGTTTCCTCTATTGAAAAGTGTGTTGGTTCTTTTGAACGACATACAAGAGGTATTGGGTCCAAATTGATGTTGAAAATGGGCTATCAAGAAGGCAAAGGTTTGGGCAAGCATGCACAAGGCATTGTTGAGCCTATTTGTGTTGTGGAGCGTCCCAATAATATTGGTCTTGGCTATGAGCAACTTAATGGCGAAGCTTTGAGCACATGCATTCAAGAATGTGATGCAAATTTGAAGAGAACATTTCTCCCAAGTTCTCAATTACATCAATGTCATGATGGAAATCTTCCTTACCATTGTTTGAAGCCTTTGTTGTAGCAAGAAGATGGTAGACATGCAGCTTATGGCAAGCATGCAAAGCAACATAAGAGGATTTCTTGTACATTTTGTGGTCGATTTAACCATCATGTTTCGAGATGCTGGATGAGGAAGAAGGCACACAAGAAGCAGATGAAGCAAAGACTACCTTCAAAGAAGGTGCATATGATTTTTACTTTTTGCCAAAAGAAGAGACATGTTGTCTCTCATTGTTGGACTTTGCATCCAACTCGTCGTCCCACGCACATGCAGCAAGAGGACAAAAATATTGGCGAAGGTGGAATCATGGATTCCATTATTGATGTGGAAAGGGAAGTTTCACATGAGGAAAAGTTGCAGCAGCAAAAGTCACCATGGAAGTGGCTTGGTGAGAAGTGGATGGACTTCTTGACACAGTAAGACGTACTCCTTTTGTACATATGCAAATTTCGGATGTATGCATGTATTTTGTTGTAATATTTTTTTTGTTTTGAGCCACCTTAGATCATTGATCAAGGCTGCGTTGTATAGTTTCACTCTATAAATTTCTCGCCAGAAATTTCTGTGTGGGTTCAAGAAGGTCAGTTGTGGACAGTTGTGGACAAGCGCATTCAGGAAGGGAAATGTCGATTTATTTCCATTTGTGGTTCAATTTCATTTGCTTTTCAAGGAAATTTTTTTTGAAGGGCTGAAGAGAAGAGGATTTTTATTCTTTCATTTGCTGTACTACAGTTCATTTCTTCATTTCAGTAAGCTTTTGGGGACCAAAAGCCTGTCATTTGGGAGGTGTGATCAGGAGCTCAAATTTGAGCTTGGGAAGAAGCTCAAAAATGAAAGTGCTCAAATTGATTTATAACCTGAGCGAAGGGATAGGCCTCAGTGATACGATCTCAACACTATGAACGGCACTGAAAATTGACACTGTATGAAGAAGTTATTCAACTTTGAAGTTCTTCAATTTCAGTAAAAAAAAAGGCTAGTTTGACTTTAGAAATTGGAAAATATTTAAAAAAGAATATTTCAAGAATATTCCTCGAAATATTTCGAGAATATTCCCTGTGGACCAATCGTCTTGTGACAAGTGGCATTTTACAATTGGCTATTTAGTTGACTGTGTAATTTTCAGCCAATGAAGAGCTGCCATGTGGCAGGCCTGGAGGCCGCCACATGGCTCCAGATCACAATGGAAATGGCGGGTTAAAAGTTTATTTGGCTTCGGCGAGTTTTGAAACCATGACCTCATAGCTACTACTACCACGCATTGCCAATATACCATGGGCTTATGACTTGACATATGTTCAACCCAAATTCTAAATAAGATATTGTTTAATGTGGCAACGTTCAAACAGTTAACGGTTAGTGCTTATTGCACATGTGAACGCGGAGTTTGTTAACTGCAACATTTAATGCTACCGCTAATTTAGCGCCAGTTCCCCCAGATTAGGCGGATGTGCCAGTTTAGTGAAGTTAACTAGCAGTGTCTCCACATTTAGTGGAGCTTATTTAGGCCAAACTGGCAGTCTAAGTAAATGTGCCATAACTTTGGCTAGGAAAGGCCTTTTGAAGTGATTTGTTTTTTGATTTCGGGTCTCTTCGACATTCTGGACTCAATGGCGCAGGTTTTAGATCCATTGGAGCTCCTTTTTAGCCTGTTTAGCTTCGGAGAAGCTTTTTGAGCCACTAGGGCCATTTTGGGTTTTGAGTTTGGTTGAGTTGTGGTTATCAGTTTGAGGTGAAAAAAAACTCTATTTCAGATAATTTCGACCTTATGAAGCCATTGGAAGAGGTTTCAAAGGCATTTGAGGACTTCTACAGCCCGAAAATTTGCAGAGAAGTTCAAAGCACCAGCAGGACATTGATGAAGAAATCACTGTTTATGGTAATCTATTACTGTTTAGTGAATTTGAAAAGGAATTCTTAGCTTTTTCCTGCCTTCTGAATCAGTTTATATATTCATATTTTTCTATTGAGACACTTATAATCTTGTATTGCATTTGAGAGCTTTTAATACAAGAGGACAAGCCCATTTTGGGAGGCTTGATCCAGGAGATGTAGCCCAAGAGTTGGGGTGAACTCCTATATCATATTGCTGTTGTGTTTTGATATTATATTGCTGAATATTATTGCTGATATCCATGATTAATTTTCAGCAAAAACAATTACACTTAAGATACATAAACAGTGAAAAGACATACACCATTTGCAAGCTAAATTTCCGCATAACGTCAAGTTTAAAGCAAGATCATTTTAATTAAATCTGAGTGTTTACTTCTATTATTTCTTTAGGCAGAGTCTGTAAGAGGGCCAGGTAGCCTTTGGATTCATCCTTTCTTTGAAAGGTGAAATATTCGGTAAATTCCCCTACAGTCTATCTCTATATTAGAAATATGAAGTTCTCACATTTTCAGATTTAAAATTAGAGTATTTTTGCACTCATTTATATAAATGAAAATGGATACCTTGCACCCTTTTCAAGTACCTTCCATTTTCAGATCTGATCATTATGTGGGAATGATTACACACCCATGTGAATTTTAGCTGAGAAAGTGCAAAGCTTTTCAGAGTAGAGGAAACGCCTGTTCGGGACCCCATAAAGACCTGTACGACATCAAGGCGGACACGGTTGTAAGGCTCTTTCTTCATCAAAGATAATACGAATGGATCATGTTTTCTCAATGAGTTCTTTAATTAAGTAGCTTGTTTATCATTTTTTATCAATAAGTTATTTAATTAATTAGCTTGTTTCTTGAATTCCTTGATCATCTTGATAGATATATGATTCGTGAATTAGTTTATACTATGTAGGTGCTATTGATTTTTTCCATGTTTGTGATTGCAGATCTTTGAAGACAACTCTTTCAAGTAATTGGAAAGAATATCATTACGAACAGCACTGGACTATAGGTAGGTCTTCAAAACCTCTGTTGTATCTAATTCTAAATCAAATATTATCTAGAGAAAATAGTTTTTGTTTGTCTATTTGTTGCTAGTTGTCTGTAGGACACTAGGGAGATCTGTCTTGTCAGCAAGAATGATTTATCCGTCCAACAAAATGGCGACTCCACTGGGGAATGGATCTTGAACTTAGATTTCTTTTATTTTGTCTTGTGAATTTATTTTTTCTAATTTTGATTGGTTTGTACTGGCTTGGGTAGTTTATCCCTGTAGAATCCCTGACAAATGTTTTAGAGTTTTTTATTTTTCTTTTAGTTTTCTAGTATTCGTACTTTTATTTTAGAAACAGTATGGGCATCTCCACTCTTTTCTTATATAAACAGTGTGGGACCGCACCTACTTACACTGAAACCTGCGAACCCTGTGAAACTTTTTAGAAAAACTTAAAATTCTCTTTTCTGGATCAGTTTTTTATATTCTCAGTGTATACCCAGACTTGTATTTTCTGTCCAAAAGCTTTGGTTGGGAGTTTATTTCAGCATTTTTAAGTTTTGAATGATTTTTTGAAAGATCTGCATGTTATAGTGATTTTTTTTTTGCCTTTATCCCACTCAAAGATTAGAAGCATTGGTATACCTTTAGATCACTGGTATTTCCTTGCTTTCTTGTTGAGTTTGACTTCATAGAATAAATTGTTTTATGAGATTTAGATACCATTTTCTCATTTGAAAATCTTTAAAAAAAAATTGTTGATAAGTTTGGAATTTCACTTAATAAACCATAATTGGATGTTTTTTGAGTTCTTGCTGATCTAAGAAAAGAATTTCTTAGTTAGAGAACAAGCTAAGAAAAACATCCTCAAAATATTTAAAGTTTAAATTCAATTTTAGTCTTTAGAATTTTTAGATCTCAAAATTAGTGTTTTTTAGTTTTGAGTGTTATTTCTAGAAATTGTAGTGTTCTTTTGAAGAAAGTTTTTTTTGTAGTTTCAATCTTGAATGATAAAGGGATTTATTTTTAAGCAATTGATCATTTTGAGTTCTCATGAAATTAGATTTCTTTTCATTTATTCTTGTTTGAAGGAAATCATTTTTTTAAAATATTGCATTTCTCAACTCTTTATTTTAGATAGAATTCATTGCAAGGAAAGGAATTGTTTCTAATAATAGATGAATTTTTAATGTGTTTTGAGTCGGGTCACTACATATCATCAATTTCACTTTTGCACCTCTTGTCTTAAGGAACAACCTACTAAAAGCAACACTTAACTTAAAATCAATCTAGTAATTTGTATATTTCTAGGGCTCTTTTCCACCAACATAGCTTCGGTTAGTGTCTTGGGGTAGGGAGTAATTAACTCTCCAAAACAACTAAAAGAAACAAGTAGTTGATCTTGCGGTAGAAAAAATCGAATAGTTGCTTGTATGCTCTGGGAAGCTCCTCCTAAAGGCGTCAAGCACAAGGTCATATCCGAACCAGTGGGATAATCAATTCTATCTCATTGGGAATGATAGAAGATGTGCGCGTATTAACAACGGTAAACCTCAGATAGACCATTTTCAAGGAACCTGGGGTCACTTGTCGGTATATCTTGGATTATGTTAAGGAGCCTTCAAGGGGATTGAGCTTTATTACTCTACCCTTGCGCGTATGTCAGATAGTATAATATTCCCATAGGTATATTAATTCCTGTTGGTAACCTTAGTGGCCATAAACTTTATGATTTTTTCCTAAGGTGACAGTGGAGGAAATATCCCACTGTACCTAGAGCATATGTCGACTAGAATCACTTGGAATCGCCGGAGGGTTATCTTCACTCGACATGGTTTAAGTGGAGAAACTTGCACCAGTCTGTTTCTATCTGAGGTTTACCATTGTTAATACGCGCACATATTATATCGTTTCCAATGAGATAGAATTGATTATCCCACTGGTTCAGATATGACCTTGTGCTTGACTCCTTTAAGAGGAGCTTCCCAGAGCATACAAGCAACTATTGGTTTTTTCCTACCATAAGATCGACTACTTGTTTTAATTGATGATCATATAAAAAAACACAATTAACATTATATATTAACATCATCACAACACAAACATCAAATATACATCTCATGTCAAATAACTCATGCTATCACATACACATCTATCTGCAATATGCACATCAAATGAGAATATCTAACATGACCTAACAATATACACATCATGATGATCACCAACTTGTAAATTAAGTACAAATACAACATGAACATAAAATACATGGACCATATATATATATATATATATATATATATATAACTAAATAATGTCAAAATATAAAATTGTAATATAAATGTCATGGATCAGCTGGTGGTACAACATCAAATATATCAATACTAGTCGAGGCTTGCTCAGTCAATGGTGCAGCCTCGATGGTCGATGATCTAGCCTGCTCAGGATCATGAGAATTGATGGATGCTGCAGGTTGCTGACTGGATGCGGCCAATGGTCCAGCCTAATCTCCATGACGACTGCTACTAGATGCTAGTGGTGGCTGCTCATCTAGTGCGGCACGAGGTGAACAATCATGAGATGATGATTCGCTGCTCATAGACTGTCGATCACGTGTTGCATCTCGACCATGCCTATAATGTGCAATAGTCCTCCTCATCCGTGTAACTAAGGTCGTAGCTACTACAACATGCTGCATCAGCCTGTACATGTCACGCGACATGCCTCTCACATCTGTAACAACCTACCATCGGCCTGTATGTCTCTCATATGAGTGGGCCTGATGTCTGCCACAACAATCAAGGTAGTGATTTGGTCGCCCAACTCCATCCTGTATATGCTATCAAGCCGACCGCACCTAGAAAAAGGCGGTATCGGCGCACCAGCAGGAGCAGGTCTCTCTACACCAGGCTCCTGATGATCCTTGGCTTCTGGCATGCCCTAATCATCATCAAGATACACACCTGGATCATGTGGTGGTGACGACATGTCCTCACCATCAAAAGACCCAATTTCTACAAAATATATACAAGTACACAACAATAATTAGACAATTTCATTACACAATTTAATAAAAACAAGTTAAAGAACATGTTAGAATAAATTTAAATAAAATAGTAGTATTACCTCTATCATTTGGTGGCTCATCAGCTGTGAAGAGGATGTTGGCACACCCTCGCCAATCCAAACCTGCATAAGGACAGGGAACCATAATGAAGGGATGTTCATCAACACTGGATGGCAACTCCAGTGCATCATTCGATATCCTCGCTATAAACACAATCTCGCCCCTCTTGGGCATCATCTTCCCCCACATGTGCATCTGTGCCTCAAACATCAGCCTACGAGGCTTCTGAACAAAAGTAGGCCTTGTCTCTAGAAACCTCTTAAAAAATAAACAAAAAATCTCTAAAGCAAAAGGGAAGTTGACCCTCCGTTGTGCATGAGCATGACATCTATCTAAGGCTCTATAGAACTACTGCAAAAAAATGGCAGCCACCTAACAAGTTGTGGCTCCTGTACTAAATATTCAACATAATATAGAAGCGAGCAACTAATTCATTGCACGTCACTGGTGTTGTGTGAAATGGTCGAAATGAGAAGTGAGAGCCATTGCACCTCCTCACTACAAAATCCACCAATATGTAACTGACCTCTAACGACCTGAAAATATGAAGGAGACAATATTGATGCTCTAATGTATCTCTGAGAGTACACTAACTGAATCCATGCTACATAGCTAGCTAGAACTCTTGGGAGCGAGGGAAAATCCACCCCTCCCCTTGATATCCCTGTAATGAAATATATATCCTCCTCAGTGGACATGTACCATTACTTATAACCAACTCGGAAAGCCTGTTGGTGGTAATTCTACCTTCAGATAAGATGTCTCAAAAACAAACGATGGCCCTTTAGGGAAGCAGCCTCCTCATAGAACTTGAGGAAGCCTACCTGCCTTAGGAGCCCCTGGGTAGCTGCTATAATAGGGCGATGATACGCATCTCTCTCCCTCTCTCGTGCCTCCCACAAGCTAACCATGTTATATTGCTCCGCCTGTTGTTGTTTTTGTTCCGCCTCTTCTAGCCTTTCATGTATCTGAATGATTCACATATTAAATACAACTTTTTTATTAAATGAGACATGTATTTATAAATATACATATATAATTCTTTTTGGAAAAACAAAAAAAAAACAGTTAGTGCGCCAAAAAAAATAGTCATGCACCAGTCCTGGTGCGTCTTTTTATGGAACGCACTAGCGACATTGCACCAGTTAATATTAAACACACTAGTAGTGGTGCTCCCCAAAATTTTTAGCACATTGTTGAGTATGTACAGTGTCAGGAATGCGGTGCGTTGACTAAACTCTATGCTCTGGGGCATATAGTTAAGTCAATGGACTGACCTCCTACCATCATTACATAGTCAATGGTGTGGTATTTTACCAGGCCACACTGTTGACCCTGTCGAAATATGGAAGGCAGTGCACTAACAAAAATACCCATCCCGGGGTGGATATTTTCATCAATGCACCACATTTCCGCTATTCCACTAGGTCAACGGTGCGGCCGGGTAATTGACCACAATGTACTTTAAAAAAATAATAATAATAACACGATGCACCTATGGTACTTCCCTGGAACCAGTGCAGATACTGTTAGCACCGGTTTACCAGGCCGCACCATTGACCCTATCGAAATGTGGAATGTGGTGTGCTGACAACATTACCCGCCCTGAGGCATATATTTCAGTCAACACACCATGTTGCCACTATTCCACATTTTCAATGGTGTGGCTGGGTAAATGACCACACCACACCTATCGGCACCGCCTCGGAACCGGTACAGATACCGTTAGCACCAACTGTGGTGCGTCTTGTAAATTTACAGGTAGCACAGTGAACCAGTGCGAGCCAAACGGGTCGAGCGCACTGCACGAAATTTTTTTTTTTCTTTTAAATGGTTAATTTTAAGGTTATTTTAAATTCTAATCCACTAAGAGGCTTAATTGTGGAAAAACAAGAAAAATATCTGTACATTTGGCTGTCGAGGAGGCATATTGGCTGTAGGATTTTCAAAAAAAAAAATTCCCCACCGTTTTGCAAAATTAAAGCTAGAGATTGTTGGGCAATGCACAACAGCATTGTGTGCAATGGATGTAATGGGAGCACTGATGTCAGGGCGACTCAGAGAAGGATAAATTGCACTGATGCTTGAGAGCTCTGAAGCACTGAGAAAAGTGAAAAATGCAATTTTTTGGCTGTAATTTTTTTTTTTTTAACCCTGTTCTGGTGCGTGGGGTTTTTATGGGTGCACTGCTGCGGTTGCTTAATATCACACCAGGGTGGTTTCTGTTTTGGTGTGCTTTTTTATGAAGCATTTGTGTGGAAGAGTTGTCAAGTATTGGTGCGCTATATTAATAAAACACACCGTGCGGGTCTGTACAGAGCGCACGGTGTTCGATGTGCCAATTTTTTGTGCGCATTAGTGCTTTCTCTTGTTGAATGCACTGGTGCATTTTACGATGATAAGTGCACCAGAAAAAAAACATTCGAAAAAATCTCTGCCCACCAACCACCTCCAGTAACCTTCGCTAGAAACAGATGTCTGGGGTATTTCTAGAAGGGGTTCCTCAAAAACATCTGCTAGAGGGTATTTTCCTTGTAGTGTGTTAAATGATTAAGATGGTACACATAAATTATCTATCCAGGGACATCTTTTATTTCAATGACATTCGCACTGTCTGTGCTGATACATCAAACCAAATGAAAATCCAAATAAAGGAAATCACTACTGAATTAAATGCTGGAAGGAATCACTCATGCAGAAATAAAATGATCTATGGGAATGTAATCATTCCCCAATTAATCTGTACCTAGCACGCCACACAACAATTACCCAGTTGGTATCTCTAATCACAAATGTATAACAACATATATAATATTGTAATTGAAGCAGATCTATTTACAGCTAGAATAGAAGCAAAAACACTTCCACTGATACATAAAGAAAATAAGAAATATGTATAGCTACCTTAACCATTGCAATCCCTTCTAAAGAGGAGGGCCCTTCCTCCCTAGGAGGGCGCAGGAAGAGAAAGAACTTAAACGGAAACTAAACCATAAAATGCATGTAACAACAACAACGTGATAACTTGTATTAATGTGACTGAAATTACAGAGCCAAAGTAATACTATTCTCTGCTAACCTTTTGACCTCAAGGGTCGAGAATTATATAGTGGTTACACGTTCAAAAACATGAGGGATGGATCAGTCATGAGAATCTTATGATTCTCATGCTAATCAAAGTAAGATACATATAGTTACAACCACTTCTCAATAAAAAGTATGACTAAAAGAATATAGATTATAATCAAAACCACCTAAAATTTTTCATCCTAAAATACAATACGTAATGACTTGTATAGTTGTTTGTGGAAAATCACATTTGTAGCGTAACAACAATAGAGGATAGGTCAGCATCCAAAAGTTGACAATATCTAGTCAACGGTAAAGCTGTAACAATAGTTTATCTAGCGGGTTTGTAACAGCACCATGATGTAACAGCACCATGGTGTAATAGCACACCTTTAACTGCTCCTATATACCTCATGATATAGAGGTTTTGTGCTAAGAAAATAACATCTGGAAGGACAACAAAAGACCAGATAACTTCTCCAAACATTCATCCCCAGTTAGTCATAAACAAGACATGATACATCATAATAATCGATGAAATGGCAAAATAATGAAAATAAGGTGAAAAAACATTGAATAAGATAGAAAGGCGAGAAAAAGAGCCAAAGATAGTCCCAATGGTTGTATTCATAAGGTAACAATGGGGGAAATAGATGTAGGAAATAAGTACAAAAATGGCACCCAACATCTCCCCCCAACTGAAGCACTTGCATGTCCTCATGCAAAATCTCATCTCCTATGAGAATATCTCTGGTGCAGGTCAATGAGGTCATAAGCACCGAATGTATTTTCATACACATACTTGTACCCTTGAGTAGCCATTAGTTTTTGTACCCAAGACTCCGATTCATACTTTCTTAATTTTTAATGAGTTTGATAATCCTCTATTTGCAACCAGTTCAAAGGGAACTTGAATCTTAACCTAAGCCAAGAAGAACCAAGGGTCTGTATTATCTGTACACATGCTGGTATAGGTGTAATAGCTACCAAAAATTTCTAAAATGAAAATGGGTCCCCCTTCAAGAGCTCAACACTGCTGGCTTCTATGAATTTCAAGCACCCAATCAGGCCTCGACTCTTCATTAATCAGAACTGATTAAGGCATAAGTTCACAATCCTTCTTTTGTAAGTGGCGGCAATTTCCCTTATCCCAGGAGTGCTCAAAATTCTTAGAAATTCCCACCTTAACTTGGCAGCCCATCCTGGTTCTGTCCGGATCCATAATGTTGTCTTTTCTTCATTAGCATCCATAGATTTGGTGGAAAAATGCCACTAAATTTGATTCTTCATGAATGACACAAAGGCTCATAGTTGCAAATCCCCCATGTATGAGAATATAGACACTACCATTTGCATACTCACATGCTTGCAAATGATATTGTGCAAGAATAACTCACATAGTAGGCTTTCTTCGTCAAAATTAGAAGCATGAAAGACATCTAAAAATGTGCAAGTGGAAGAACACAGATAGGGCATATACTCCATGACGGATTTTAACTGAAACAAAAAATAGCGTTCCCATAGAAAAATGGGGTAGGATGGGGAAGGTCTCCTGCACCCCAAAATATTGAGGGAAAGCTCATGGATTTTTTGCTTATCCACAGTTAGATCATGAACCTGTTGTTGTAACAGCAACAGTTTTTCCTCCTGCTTCTTTACGGCTTCATTCCTCTTATACTCTTCCCAACCTTTCATCAACTCTTCTTTCATCCATTTTTCCTATAAATCACTTATCTCTTTCTGATGTTCTTTCAACGAAATCACCCCCTCCCAAAGGGAGATTGCTTCGTGTTTCCACTTTTGCAATTCGAAAATCAAAAAAAATTTCTCGTAACTCCATCCTATGTTGGGACCTAGCATTCCTCTGCATTCATTATCAATATCAATAATGGGTGTAACAACCTTTGTTGTATGGGTTTGCTCCACCTCTACTATTTGTTCTTGTGTACCAACAACTTCATCAGTGGGTTATTTTCTATCACCCCCCTCATTTTTTCCGAGAGCAGCCTATGTGTCCATTGATGTTTCTTATGTAATAGCAGTGACCCACAGGTTCTTGTGTACCAGCCTCTAGGTCAATCACTACAGGAGGCTCTGCTTTATCCTTAGAAGGTTCTTGTGTAACAGCCTCCTAAAGTTTTGTTTATGTTTCCATTGGGCTAGTATTTTCCCCATAGACCTTATACCCTGCTGTTGTTAGTCCTTGAGAAGATGCTATGCATATGCATACCAAGATTTCCTTCCCCTTAGATAATCTTTGTTTCAAATTTTCATTTTCCTTTCTTAAATTTTCAAGTTCTAAACGCAGATCATGAGTTTCATCCTTACCTGACGAGGAGGGTTCTCTTTCATCTTCTTCTGATCCTTCTACTTCTTTCTACTTTCTGGCTGTGGTTCTGTGGGCAATTTAAATATCACCCTCTGTTTTGGTCGTTTATCCCCAATTTTCTTGTCAATGGATTCTTTTACAATTATGACCCTGATGGGCTGAGTCTAGGCCTCAGCTTGTGCATGACTTCCTTCCGAAGTCATGACCATTTTTCTTTGACTTTTCCTGGGCCTTTTTCTCTTAAATTCTTCCCAGCTCCTTCCCTACTAGCTTAGGGCATCTAGCACAATCAATTTGATAAGCCCATGATCCGTCACACATGCTTTCGGATGTGCTATTTTCTTCATCACCACCACCATATGCTTAATGTTTCCCAATAAGTAAAAATACAATTTAATATTTTGTTGGTTCCAAATATGATTAAGTAGAGGGAATTGATAGTTAAAAATAAACATAGATATTCCCTCGAAAGTAATGTATTTGATTAAACCCATGGCGACACCTACCCATGGCTGAGGGAGTGATAATATATCAATTCATATTCCCTTATTTTATAACTTTTCTTCTCCTTCAAGGATTTCTTTCTTCAAAAAAGGGTCATTGATTTTCATGTTGAACCATCTTTCTCCTTCTACTAGCAATGTGGTCACTCGGGAAATCACCTCTTCTGTCACCTGAATTTGCAGGCCCCTGACTTGGGTCTTGTGGTTATTCAAATTTTGAGTGAATTCGATTGCAATAGCCTCATCTGAGCCTTCCATTTTCTGAAAATATTCAATCCACCCTGCGTCCCTAAATACCTAGTAAGCGTCTAGATAGCTCTACAAGGCTTCCATGGAGTCTGACTCATGTCTTACTGCTGCTCCACCCATCTTACTGTTATTTTGAATTCACTCCTTATTTCTCAACCCACTATAATGTCGCTACACTTCCTACTTCCTCTAGGAACCTTACTCTTCTTATCCTGGATGAAGAGTTTCGGATGAGGATACAAGGCTTCAGTTGAGGGAGGTGATGGGAAGTGACAAGATTTACGAATTACCAAATTGTACTTCACACATTCCTACATAAATGTCTCATTATGGAAAGTAATGGGTTTTAGGTACAACGCCTTTTCTAGCCAGCTTTGGTCAGCATTGGCTATACTACTACTAATTAGATGCATGCGAGGTTAATAATGGTTCATGACTATGGATTTCTTTCAATTATTACAAGATATATCCCCTCTACTGTAGTGGTGATGGCTACCCATGTTTGTCATGGGAATAACATCACTTGCCATGAAACACCAAACTATTGAATGATGGTGTTACCTTTTGAATGGCGTACCTCAAGTGACGTGGACGAGGAATTTAGATTGGCAGCGTACTACTCGTAGTGATTGTGGTGATCATGCTTGACTCGCACAATTATTGCTACATGCGACGAAATAAGAAACAATGTTTATGGCTGATGGTTGTTACATGTGTAATAGCCAAGAAAACCATTCTATTATTCTTCAAAAAACATGAAGATTAGGAAAGTTAGATACAAAAAAGAAACAAATGAATAACATCATCTTGTAAAATGTATCAGAAGGGAAGGATGATTTTTTGGAAAAGGGAAAAAAATGTTTGTAACAACTGCCACAGGACTTGTTTTCAACTGTTACAAATTGTCTCGCTGCGCCCCGAAAAGAGGTTTTCACAATCAAATTTCTGTTATTATTTTTATTCTTGTTATTTTTTTATTTTTATTTTTAACAGGTGTCACAGCTATCACAAGGGTGGTTTTCAACTGCTGCACTTATTGGAATCTCAAATTTTAGGCTGCACAGGGGAACATTCCCCTGCTACTATGACATGAATATCATAGTCCACGACAATGTTAACAAATGATTCCTTCAAAGCAGGTTGATGATATAACCTCAGACAGTGCCCATTAACTAGTAGCGGTGTCTTGGCACTGTCAATGGTGACCAATTGTACAGCCCCATTGTCAAATATCGTGTCTACTTCGTAAGGACCTAGCCATCTAGTTTAGAGCTTGCCTTTGAAATCCTTGAATCTTGAATCATACAAGAGAGCCCAATCTCCTTTATGAAATTTCTTCTTCTTAATGAATCTATCATGACATCTAGCTCTTTGCTACCAAATAATCTCTATCTGCTGAATGACAGCCAACCATTTCTCTTCCAACTCATTGAGTTGGTTTAATATTTGTCTTTGTGCTCTGCTTAAATCAAGATTGACCTACAATGTTGTTCTTAATGTCTTTATTTCTAACTCTATGGCGAATAAAGGATTCTTACCATACACCAATTCATATGGTGAGAAGGCTCTAGTATTCATCCACGCTTTTCTGTAAGCCCACAACACCACTGGCAGTTTCTCGGCCCAATTTCTTCGGTGGCTGGCTATTATCTTCGTTAATATTCCCTCAATGACTTTATTGGTTCTTTCTACTTGACCATTTTCTTGTGGGTGATAAGGTGAAGTCATCTTGTGATGAATTCCATAATTCTCATCCAAATTTTTGATCAAATGACATGTGAACCGAAGCCCTCCATCCGTCACTATTTCCTTTGGTATTCCAAAGTGAACAAAGATATCTTCAAAGAGGAAGCCTGAAATAGCCTACTCTGTAGCTCTAATTAGTTCCTTTGCTTCAACCCACTTTGTGACATAGTCAATGTAGACCAATATGTATGATATTTTCTGTGATGAAGGGTTAATTGGCCCTACAAATTCGAAGGCCCATTTCTCAAATGGTTCTATCACTATCTGAGGCTGCAATGACATCTCATATTATTTCAGAGGTTGGCCCATCATTTTCTAGCTATCACATCCCTTCACAAACTTCTTGGCATCCTGGGATATATTTGGCCAGCATTACTCTGTTGAGAGTAATTTATATCTAGTCCTTTTGTCATCTAAGTTCCCTCCACAGGGTTCCTCGTGACAATATTTCAAGATATCAAAAACCTCATCTTCTCTAACACACCGCCTAATCTGAAAGTCTGGCCCGATGTGATATAGATTGCCCTCTATACAGGAGTAGGTAGCACTCTGTTGTATAATATTCCTCTTTTCTTTGGAAGATAAAAGGTGTGGGAATTTACCTGCAGTAAGATAATTGCCTATATCTGCATACCACGGTGAGTGAGTGGATATGGAAAAAAGATATTCATCTAGAAAAGAATCCTCAGTAGTAGTGCAGACATCACTTCTATTTAACCTAGGAATAAAATCAGCAACCACATTATATTTTCCAGGTTTATCTAAAATAGTGATATCAAATTCCTGTAACAACAATAACCATCATGTAACTCTACCATTAGTAACAAGTTTATTCATTAAAAATCGAATTGCAACCTGGTCAGTGTGTACGAATACTTGATACTGAGTGATGTAGTGCCAAAATTTGTTGATATCATGCATTAATGCAAGGAATTCCTTCTCAGTCACTGTATATTTGAGTTCAGCTGGAGTTAAATTCTTGTTGATGTAGTAAATGGCATAAGGTTTCTTTTCCTCCAGCTCCCCCAAAACAACACCCACATCTATGTCAAATCCATCCGTAGCGATATGGAATGGGAGTCTCCATTTTGGTCCTTGTAAAATAGGTGCTGTTGTTACATGGTTTTTTAAATTCAGAAAGGCTTGCTCATACTTTCTTGTCCACACAAATTCCACATATTTCATGAGAAAAGAAAACAGAGGAGACGTAATATTTGAAAATATTTCTATAAATATCTTGTAATACCCTGCATGTCCCAAAAAACTACATACCTCTTTTTGAGTTCTATGAGTTGGTATTTTCGAGATTACCTCAATTTTTTCAGGGTCAACCTTGATTCCATCTGCCGAAATGAAATGTCCCAACACAATTCCCTTAGTCATCATCATGAGGCATTTCTCTGTGCTCAAAGCAACATTAGTTTGTTCACAGTGTTCTAGCATCTTTTCCAAATTAACTAACATTGTTTCAAAGGTATCTCCATAGGGTGTAAAATCATCCATAAATATTTCAAGACATTCATTCAAGAGATCAGAAAAGATACCCAATATTTCCCTCTGAAAAGTTGCTAGCACATTGCAGAGGAAAAAAGGAAGGACTTTGTATGGAAAAGTACCCCACGGAAAGGTGAAGGTTGTCTTTTCTTGGTATTCTGGGGCAATATGTATTTGATTATAGCCACTGAACCTGTCCAGGAATGAAAAAAACATTTTCCCATAGAGAGTATCTAGGACCTGGTCAATGAAAGGAAAAGGGAAATGGTCCTTTTCGATGGCCTTGTTGAGATCTCTATTCTCTACACAAACTATCCACTTGTCATTATTTTTCTAAACAATGACAAGCAGAGACACCCACTAGCTATTAGAAATGGGGTAGATGAAATTAGCATTAAGGATTTTCTACAATTCCTCTTTCACTATCTCCGTAAGTGCGGGATTCATTCGGCGCCACGGTTGTCTAACTAGTTTGCAGTACTCTTAAAGTTAAATGTGGTGAGTGCATAGGCTAGGGTGGATTCCATTCATATTAGCATAGTCCCATGCAAATGCCTTTTTATATTTCTATAACAACTATATCAGCAATCTGTTTTTTTTAGTAGTCAAGTTAGGATTAATATTTAAGTATTTCCCAGGCTCAATTTCAACAGGATTGTTGGTAGTATGCGAAGTAGTTTTAAAATGCTTAATAATTGCATCATCTACCTCATATTCTTCCTCGGGATCTCTAATGGAGGAAAAAAAGAGTGAATTGCTAATAAAGCAATTAATGATATCATCCTATGTTTCATCCTTAAAGTATTGTTCTTTTCCAAGTGTGAGGAGAGGTAGGGAAAAATTAGATTCAGGTTAAAATTTGTCCCACCAGGGACTATTCAAATCCATATGAGGTTTTTCTGGGGGGTAAAGGTTCAGGTTCTTAGTGGCCTGACTATCTAATATCACCATAGATCCGGACCTACATCTAATATATGTGACTACAGTGGCTAGCCACAGTCTTCCCAAGATTAAAGGATGACCCCCCAGGTTGGATTTGGTTTTAAAAAGAGAAAGTTAGCCAGACAATTCCAAGAAGCCACAATGATAACCACATCTTCTATCATTCCCTCAAGCTTGACATGGTACCTATCTGCTAATTCAAGCACTATGGGTGTAGGTCTAATTCCATGAAGTCTTAGGGAGATAAAGAGATCTTTGGTCATTAAATTAATGGCTGCCCCCAAATCAATCAAAGTGTTTGTTATGGGTTGGTCATTAATATGGACAGTCACTATAGGATTCCCTGGGTCATTATATTTAGTCAAAAAAGGCTGACCAATGATAAGTTTGGACAATTTCCATATAACATCGATAGTAGCAGGGTCTTTCGGTTTTCTTCCAGGCTTTTTGACACATAGATCTCTCATTTTTTTTGCATAGATAAGTACTTCCTTAAGAGCTTGTAATAGCGGAATCCGCACATAAAAATTTTGTAATTGCTTGAGGAACTCAAATTTATTTTGTGAGGCTGGCCCAGTTTCAATTAATCGTTGAGGGTATGGAGGGTCCTAAACCTTAACATTTGAGTCAGTTGTCATAGATGAACTAGCCTTGCTCAGGTTAGTTGATGTAGAAACAACAGGCCTTTCGGAGTTGGCTTCTACAGGTGTAACAACATATGTTTTATCAGTTGTTACATGTGTAACAAATGTCTTAGAATCAATTATATCCTTTCTAGGTGACTCACATTATTATTCGATAATAATGGGATTATGTTCAGGTTAAATTACTTTTCCTGATCAAAGCTTAACCTTGTTAAGATCAATAGGAGTGATAAGAAAAGTCTGGAAGGTACCCAAGGCGTCTATGCTTTGAGCCGCCATATTATTCAGATACGGGTTAGGTTGCACAGGTAATTGGGGTCAGACAAGAGGTGTGGGAGTTTGAAGAGAAGGAATTTGTAACTGTTGTTGCATTGGTAGTGCAATGGGTACTGAACTTGGCCATTACCTCTCCAATTATGGCTCCAAGGTTGAGATTGTGATGGAGGATATTGCATTGGTGGAGGGAAAGGCCACTGGCTCCATGGTGAAGGAAATTGCATTGAGGAAGGAGTAGGATACTGCCATGGAAATTTCTGAATATTATAAACAGCACTCCAAATATTAAAAGAGGAAAAATCTTGAGGCATATGTATAGGTCATGGCTGCAATGGTCTCTTTGATCCTATGAAGTAGGAAGACTGGACATCCTCACTTGATTCTTGAGGTACCTCTTTCAGTCTAGAAATTTCAAGACATTGACTCGTAGAATGTGCCAACTCATAGATATTGTACAGGCTGACGCTATTCAGTCCACAATCTCTTTCTAAATGTTTCTTTTTGCATCGAGGGCAGAATATCACTAAGGTTTCTTCAGCTTCTTCTTGTGCTTTCTTAACTTGTACCGTAGTGATCTGGGCAGAGGGAGTGCTAAGGAGGTCGGTTTTAAAATATTCAAATATATTCCCAATCTCTTACTCATCCACTTGTGGACTTCTCTATCCGAATTGAAGGGTTCCGAACTAAACTACTCCCTTTGACCAATCCTCTTGAACTCTGCAAACATAGCTTCATTATTGCTTCAAGCGGTTCTTGTAATATGTCTCCCTTTCCCAACAGATCCAAAAGCTCTACATAGTCATCTCTTATACCTCTTAATAATATTGGTTTGAAAATTTCCGAGGCTAAGTTACGAAACTTAGGCCTTTGTAAATTATAATGGAATTTTTCCATATAGTCTTCAAAGCTCTCCTCCTCCTTCTGTGAAATTCTAATGATCTCTTCCTTCAAATCCATGGTTCAATGGTAGTCGTGATACTTAAATAGAAAGGCCTCCCTCATGTCATTGCAAGTTCGAATCATTCCAGCACCCAATATCATGAACCATAGTAAGGCTACCCCTTTCAGAGTAGCAGGAAACAATTTCAGCTTCTTGGCGTCTGAAGTGTAGTCATAACCTATTGTTGTAGCATCATTTATCACCAGCTCATACTTGATGATTTATGCTTTGGCCTTGGGCACCCCTTCCCTTCAAACTTGGACATTTTCTCAAAAAACAGTGTCTTAAAAACCATACGTGACTCTGCCCAGACTTTTCCATGTATACACGCGAGCCCATTCATAGAGAACCACATATGCCATTTTAATCATTAATATATATATATATATATATATATATATATATATATATATATATATTCCCTATTTTGAGGCAGTTTTTATGGTTGTTCTAGTAACTTAACCACCCCAGCCCACGGCCTAACTGTAAAAACTAATTTGAAGGAGTAGAAAATCCCCTTAAGGGAATGGCCTAAGGGGAAAAGAGAGAGAGAAATATAGATATTATACACTATTGGAGCCCTATCCAAGTCTGATATATTCTCGTGCCTCCTGCACTTCCCAGATGTATTCAGGAAACCCTTTTTTCCTTGAGATGTTCATCACCTTATATGACATCCATTGTACACTCACCTTAGAAGAAATCTTGAGAGGCTAGGGCTAGGTGGATCCAGAGGACGGTATGCTCAAAGTCCATCAGAAATTTTAGGTGATCTCTTCACATTTATGTATTTTACATGTCATTAATAATAGAAGAATCCATCTTGTTCCTGATGTTTACGAGTCAATTATCTTTTATATATCTGTAATGATCATTAATTGAACATTTAATATTGTTTTTACATTGTTATACATGATTTCCACTGACATCTAGAACATATATATGTTGTACAACTAGGATTTTGTGTTCGTTATTTGTTGGTATATAGATTTTGAAGCACAAAGTGTTGCAAGGGGTTTGCAACCCGCGGGATCTACTTCAACCGAGGGATATATTGGTAGGTTCTTCAACCTGTAGTTTCTAGTTATTATCATAAAAAATGGTTTAGTGAGTCCTTCTTGTGATGGCATGCCCCTAATCTATGAAGGTTATCAACCCAAGACCTTTAGGGTATTATTTCCTGAAACACCTCTACACAGCACATCAAGTTCGAACAAAAAGGTATCAGGATATTCAATAGCCATCCCTTAAAAGGCCGGTAGGGATGATAAAGGAATTTTTTTCATAGGATCTTCATTCGGTGACGCCACTATCGGGAATTAAAAAGTAACAAAACCATCCGTCTTGACATTCCCATCCCCCATGGCTGATCCTTCCTGATGCGATGAACTGACCTTGGAATATGTAGGAGATTGACAAATAAATAAAGGATCAGGCTATTCCAGGACCAATTGTTTCACTACACTACTCACATCCAAATGATGATCAACTAAATGTTGTTCCCCAGGTACTTGATGCTCCCCACTGGTTTCTCGTTCTCCTTCAAATTTCATATCTTGATCAATGATTCCCCAATGTTGTTTCAGATCTAGAGTCTTGATATCAGGAGTGGATATGCTATTTGAAGGGTGGTGAGGCCCAGAAACGGAAGGCACCAATGCCTCAAGCTTCAATATAGTAGTAGCTTTCTCTGGTCCCGTCTTCCTATTGTCTATAAATGTAGATTGTTCCTTTTCTTCTTTTGAGATTAGATCTCCAGAGAATGTCTTTCTTCCCAAGTCTGCACTCTTCTTTTCCTTTTTACGACCTGTATTTCTTGTATTTAGTATCGTTGAGGGGGTGTTTGTGGATTTTTCTATTGTCCTACTATCACAAATGGACCCTATATTTATCAATTCATCCTATTAGCGCTTCATTTTCTATAGCAGTGAGCCCGCCCAAGTATGTTAGAGTGATGCGCAAGTTCTTTCCTCTGATATTACCGCCCAGAAACTGTATAGCTAAAGACACACTAAAGAAAACACCCGAAAATTCACACTTCTAAGTGTCCTAGAAAGACATTGGTGAGCTCGCCCAGGTATGTTAGACTGATGTGCAGGTTCTTACCTCTTGTCTTACTCCCTAGCAATTGTGTCGCTAAAGAAACACTAAAAAACACCCAAAATTTACACCACTAAGTGCTCTAGTGTAGCAATGGTGAGCCCGCCGAGGTATGTTAGAGCAATGTGTAGATTCTTACCTCTCTTCTTACCACCCACTAGTTGCATACTAGGAACACTCTATCATCTAGAAAAATATTTAGGTTGATTGGATGGTCACTACCATCTCCAGAAACAACACCAAAATTTTGGACTGTATTAATCATTGTTAAATGACTAATATGGTAGACATAAATTATCAATTCAGGGATGTATTTTATTTCAATGTCAAACGCACTATCTCTGCTGATACATCAAATCAGAAGAAAATGCAAATAAAGGAAATCGTTGCTGAATTAAATGTTGGAAGGAATCAATCATGTAGAAATAAATGATCTACAAGAATGTAATCATGCCTCAATTAATCTGTACCTAGCGCGCCACACAACAATTACCTAACTGGTATCTCTAATCACATATGTGTAATAGTATATATAATATTGGAAATGAAGTAGATCTATTCACAGCTAGAACAACAGCAAAAACACTTCCATTGACACATAAACAAAAAAAGAAATATGTACAGCTACCTTAACCATGGAAATCCCTACTAAAGAGGAGGGCCCTTCCTCCCTAGTAGGGCATAGGAAGAGAAATAACTTAAATTGAAACTAAATCAGACAATGCATGTAACAACAAAAACAAGATAACTTGTATTAATGTGATCGAAATTACAGAGCCAAAGTAATATTGTTCTCCACTAACCTTTTGACCTCAAGGGTCGAGAATTATATAGTGGTTACATGTTCAAAAAAATGAGGGATGGATCACTCATGAGAATATTATGATTCTCATGCTGATCAAAATAATATACATACATTACAATCAAAACTGCCTAAAAGAAGTCACCCTAAAATACAATACGTAACGACTTCTACAGTTGTTTGTGGAAAATCACAGTTGTAGCATAACAGCAATAGAGGACATGTCAGCATCCATAATTTCATGATCTCTAGTCAGTTGTATAGTTGTTACAACAGTTTATCTAGTGGGTTTGTAACAACACCATGATGTAACAGTGTCGTGGTGTAACAACTCACTATAACAACACACCTTTAACATCTCTTGTATGCCTCATGCTCTAGATCTTTTTTGCTAAAAAAATAACATCTAGAAGGAAAAAAAAATACTAGAGAACTTCTTCAAGCATTCATCCCCAGTTAGTCATAAAAAATACATGATACATCATAATAATAGATGAAATGGCAACTTAATGAAAATAAGGTGAAACAACACTGTTTAAGATAGAAAGCTAGGAAAAAGAGTCAAAGATAGTCAAATGGTTGTAGTTAAAAGGTAACAATGGGGGAAACAGATGTAGGAAATAAGTGAAAAACTGGCACCCAATAGCCATAGGCATGTGTTTTCTCCACATATAGTGGGACGGTCCATGTCTTCTACATCAACAAAATAAGTGGACAAAGGTAAAGGAAAGTTGATTGAGACAGAAACTCTGTCATAGGTGAGACATGATGAAAACCTCCATGAGACTGAGCATGAGTTTGAGTTGGTTGACCTAGGTGATGATGATGAAAGTCATATCATTAACATGGCCAGCAAAGGTAAGGATGAAAAAACCAGAGACCTCCAAACCAACCTTGACAGATCCAAATATGTTATAGATTTCCTTGAGAAAGAAAACAAACAATTAAAGACTAAATAGTTCATTGAGTGGATGAATTACATGAAATCTCAAAGGGAGGCAGTAAAGGCCAAAGTGAAACTTGATGAGGCCTATGGTAGGTATGGTGAAATTGATGAAACAGATGAAAAGGTACCAAAAAGAACACCTAGAACTAGAGGGTTGAAAAGAGCTCTAGCTCTAGAAAGGCAAAGGGAAGTTGAGCTTGTTGATCAACTAACCCTAAATGAGTAGCTTACTATAGAGATCAATAAGAATAGGGAGCCATGAATTTATAGAGCCAATCAAAACTTAGAGAAGCTAATAAAAAAGGAAAATAATGATACTTACTTGTTGAGGAAGAAAGTCAAACAGTAGGCACGGAAGGAGAAAATTGCATTGGCCAAGCTCAAAAGAGTCAATGCCAAAATTTAATCTCTCACTCATCAAAAGCAGAAGGATAAGTTTGAAATACTTACTAAGGCTTCACTCCAAGCCTAGCCACCTCATCAGCGCCGTTTCCAAAAAATTTGAGGGAAGTTACAACATTTTTGTCAAAGCTGTACATGACTGTGTTTTTCTGAAAATGCAAATATCAGAAAAATGGTCATAAGCGCAATGCCCTTGGTGCAACACTTATGTTTGGTGAACTTTTTGAGAGAAATAAAACCACCATGAGATTTGTAATGACATATAATATAGAAAAACCACTTTTCCAAGCTTGATTTGTAGTTTTAGGAGGTGAGAAAGACAAAAAAAACCCACCAAAAAAACATGTTTCTGCCCCTGTTTTTGCCTAGGCACTATGCTTTTACTAGTCTTGGTAAATTACATTTTTTAGGGGTCAAATGAGCACCATTTTCAAAACTCGAGGCATATTCAGAAAGAGGCTAGGAAACTATTTCCAACAAGCTATCCTAGGCCTAATTTGGACACCGGGAAGGCCTCAAAAAGTTTCCTTGAACATGGAGGGTGCTTATGACACAGCAATAGTGCTTATGACAAGAAAATGGTGCTTATGCCAGTTTACTCATTTTTTTGGGTTTTCACTGTAATTTTTTGTTTTACCTCAAGAAATTATCTTACTATCAATGTAATTAATCATGGTAAATGTAATTATGTAAAAGATAAGTTACCTAATGGTAGATTCGTTGGGTAAACTTATCCTTTAGTCAAAGATGAATCAACTTGAATGTAATGAGGAGTGAGTCACTTGTCCCATCCTACACTACAACTACCAATTTAGATTTTTGTGGATTCCTTCCTCACCTCATGGATTTGACCCCTGAGGATGAGTGAAGGTTTTTTTTATTTCTATATCTTCCCTTTCTTCACTCTTATCAAGGGTTGGAATTAGTTTGGAAGTTAGTTTTGTAATCAAGGAACTATTGTACTAAGTTTGGCCATTAATGCAAGTGGAGTGGCAGTTATTTTTCAGGATACTTGTGGTATGATTTTTATCATTGTTTTCTTCTTCATTATCATATGTTAAATGTATTATTTCCATGTTTCAGTACATCTCTATGGTATGATATCTCTCAAGTTGATAGGGCAGAACACAAGCTTTCTCATGCTCTATTTAGGGTTAATTATCATAATTTGTTCATTTTCCTCTGTTTAGGAATAATACATCTCCCGTGCTCTTCCTAAATTCTCATCGGTCCTAAGAACCATATCGTCACACTCATCTAAAATTGTTAAGCCTTATTCCTACCTTGCCCCGTTGAATCTCTGGAACCCTACCTCATTTTCCCTGACCTAGCCCCCTTGACCATACTTTCATCCATCTACCCAACCAAATCAATTACCAAAACCCCTATGCACTTCTTAGCTATCCTAAAAACCTAATCCATTCAGCCTTCTAGGATGTGTTTTGTGGAGAGAGCCCTCTAGGACTTGGTAGGGATTTCTACCAAGTCAAAAGCTTGGTCTGTGGTTACCTCTGTTGGGATTCCTTCCTCGGCCTTAGGAATTTTGCGAAGTGATAACATCTTGGCGTCATTGCTGGGGATGCAAAAAGAAAATGCTTCCCTAGGAAAGAACGATAAAAATCAAATCTGATTGTTGATGGTGAACAACGATCAGGCACAAGAAGGTTGTGCATCAATCACCTGTCAACTCCAGTGTCAAGGAATCCCAATGTTCAAAATTCTCATGGTGACTCCACTCTTCAAGAACCAGTAGCTTGAAGAAATTCTTAGTGACCTAATTGTTATCAAAATGGATTCAATCTCTCAAAATTATGCCCCCATGAGCCGAGATCACATACCAGGTTTCTTGAATCACAGACCTTGGGTTGATTGGATGACATATATTCTGAAGTTCAAAAATGTGAAAGGGAATGATGTTGCTCTTAATTTGGTGAGATTTCACATACATGTGCGTAGATTAAAGATTGATTTTCCTGAAGACTTCTTGATGAAGATATTCATGGGCACACTGGAACGTGAAGGCCAATCTTGGTATAAAGTTTTTCCACCTACTTGTATTTATTGTTTAAAATATTTTCATACCATGTTCTATAAAAGGTATAAAGAATCTTGTCCATCCTTAACATTAGTTCAGAACTGTTGTAAACATGTTGATAGTTTTATTGAAAATATTGATAAATTTTATGGAGATGATGAATTCATGGATGATGAGATCATGTAAATCCTGTATGAAAATCCATTTTAGCACCATAAAGAAAGCTTAGGGTATACTTATCAAGATTCTCAGGAAATTTTGCAATAGGATTAAGGTTTTTTTAAAGTTGAAAGTGATGGAAGACGAGGTCTTATTTCATATCTTATTGCATCAGAAGATGGTATACAAGAAAACCAAGTTCCAACTTCAGATTGTGGTAAAGTCAAGCTAGTTGATCCAGATACAGATTCAGATTGTGATGATGAAGAGTATGTTGTTATGGATCCCATGAAGGAGAGCTCTATTGTTGAGATCACCCCGAATGAAGAAAATAGAGTTATTGACCTAAGTGTTCTCATCCCATGAAAAAAAAGTCTTTAGGAGGAGGTAATCCAGTCCTTTTATGAAAAACAATATGAGATATTTGTTCAAGTAAGTGAACAATCTTCTTTGGATGATTATGTGGAAAATGATAGGAATGTCAATTTTGAATTTCAAGAAAAATGTGAAGTTTTCCCTATTATAACTGATAAGTGTGATAAGAAAAATGACAATCTCATTGCCATGTCATATGAGGATGATTTTGAGTTGGAGAACAGTGAACAAGAACAACCAATAATGGTTGAATAAGGGAAAACATTAGAGGATCACACTGATGTGTTGCCTTTTTCTCATAAAGAGGAAACAATTCAAATTGACTGTTGTCCTTATCTTCCTGCTGGTCATCAAGATTTTTTCTTTGCACATGCTTTTTAATATCATTTTCTAGTTTTTTGTACCCATTAGATAAATTTGGTTGTCTTGTTTCAGATCATGTTTTTTAGCTTCACTTTTATGTTGAGTTGCCCATCTTCAAGATTTTTGTATATAGTGTAAGTAGAGGACAATCAGGTGTCTAGTTGCTTGATTGGATTCAATGGAATTTTTCCTTTATCTGATTTAGCAATCATTTCTAGCAGTTAGAGTAGGAAAGGGTGTGACTAATAAGCTCACAGGAGTAAGCATATTTCAAGAATTTCATTCAATTTTCTGCAAGTGTGAAGTAGAAAAGCACTAGAGTTCGGAGCCTAAAATGAAGGCCATGGAGCTTCATTGACTTTCTTCCATTTTCAAGTTCAATTTTAAAAAACGTAAGTTAATTTTTTGAGTCATTGTTCGAGTCAAATTCAGTTAGTTTCAAAGTTATTTTTTGTCATTAATTTGTCAGTATTTAGTCATGTCTTTCAGTTTGAGTTTTTTTTACCGTATTGGCCCAATGGTTAGGCACTTGGTCTACAGTGTTCTTGACACCTCCAAGGAGCTACCATCTCCAATAAGGTTGATGTTAGTGTCATAATATGCATTCTACCATCAGTGATCAAATTCACTCTTTTCATTCTCATTTTAGGTGTCCCATTCAAAAAAACTTATTCATTCCATTAGGTCACGTAAAAAAATGATTCACTGATGGTAGCCCTAATCTCAAAATCTCACTCTCCCTCACAAATTCTCATCTTTTGGCCCACCTTCATGTCTTGGTAAGCATAAAAACACTTTTGAAAAGTTCATTTAACTATGTCTTATCTCAGTCAAATTCAAATTTGGAGTCAGGTAATTCAAGGTCCCATTAGGTCATTAGGTTTCATTTTTCAAGGTCCAAAAATGCATCGTTTCATCTCAATAAGGTCAGAAAAAGGTGTGAGAGTGATTCAATAAACATTTCATTATCATCTGAAGAGCATTTTCAACATGCAAATATGATATTTTAAAGTTTTAATTATGGTTTCTAGCATGATTTTCATTCTCAAATGTAATTATTTTCAAAGAACATAGTTTTTATTTATTTCATTTCTATGTAATTTTATGCTTCTTATATGTAATAAGTAACTTCCCTAAAAGTTTTCAAATCCAACTTCCATGTCAAACTGAAGATCACCACTAAATCAAAGTGACAAGTGTCAAAATCCAGCAACTTCATCCTGTTAATAAGAAAAAGTCAAAGAAAAATCATATTCAACATGCTTTCAAAAAGTGAAAAAAAAAATAGGAAAAGTGGGTTTTTGGATCTAAATCTAAAATAACTTAAATATTTCCGACTCCTAGACATAAAATTCAAATTCATTTCCCTCTTATTTCATCAATCAAACAACTAAGGAGAGTGAAATTTGTGATTTTCTGGGCAGAATTGAGAAAAATAGAGTATAAGGGTGCTTATCCTCTTAGTGCTATGTGTATGCTCTTTATGTTGTACTTATCCTCTTAGCACTAAGCGTATGACTAGAAAGGATCGGAAACTCATCAAAGTTGCAAAAAATTGCCTCCATACTTCAACAATCATTCTTCACACTTCCAATCAAGCAAGTAAGTGACTTTTACATCATTTTCCTCTTCATCAAAGTCATTTTGAATGTGTGAGTTGTTTAAAAGAAAATTTGGTGTCTTCTTGAATGTGAACCCCTAGTTTTTCTCTCTTGCACTCTGTTGGGGTTCCTATGTTTTGGCAGGTTTGGCTCTACCAAAATATAAGACAACATGAAAACCGCTTTGGGACCTCAGGATCTAGCCCTCCTAGGTCCAGAGAGGGATCTCTCTATAAAGACAAAGATAGATGTATCTTTGAAGCTCATTTTTTAAGATATTAGGCTAGTTATAGGCACAATGTTTGTTTGTTTTGTTTGTTTGTTTGGTTGTTGGGAAACATGAAAGAAGGGTTCAATATGAGACAAAGGGTGAGCAAAGAGGATTTTAGGCAAAGGAGAGATACTTCAAGGGAACACTCGAGACCATTAGGCAATGGAGTCATAAAAGGGTTTACTTGCTATTCAGTTATCCAAGGCTTTCAATTGGGTTAGTCATCTAAAGCATAGGATCTTAAAGATGATATTGTGGTATGAAATGGTAAGGAAAGAAAGTGAATGACAAGGAAACCTCCAAGGTGACCACTTAGGAATTAGATCTAGGGATAGGGCATGCCATTAAACACCTATGATTCAACCCCCAAAAGGCTAACTCTTCAAACAAAGGAAACATTAAAGATTTAAACACAAAGGTGAAGCCTCAGATCAGAGAAAGGCTTTGAACTTTCAATGCTTCGACATTCAACTTAAGGGAACTTAGAAAGGTTCAATTGATTGAAAAGACCCTAGTGAGATAGAATCAACATTTTAAACTCCCAGTATCCAAATTCTTTCAATTAAAACCCAACAAGAACATCTAAGAACAGATTCATAAATTCATACATCGGTTACCAATGAATAACAACTACTACACTGGTTAAATTATCTTGAATTAGTTCTTAGATAACACAATTGGTAGAACACATCAATGTTAAGAAGAGAAAGAGCATTAGGGTACCATGCAAGGGTATATCCTAAGCCAGATTTCTGATTCTTACTAGAGAAATGAAATGTAGTGAATTACAAAAGGAAAACAGAGACAAAGATAGAAAACATCACCACTGCTTTAAATCGGGATCCAAATAAATGTGCTTGTCATATTAAAGAGAAACACCAGTCATATACTACATTTTCCAACAGCTTGATATTCAGTCTAAAACCATCTCCTCAGCCTATTTTACAACTTTACACACATAACAATATCTCAAGAGAAGTAGCTTACAATTCACAGATATCCAATCAACAACCAACAAAATTTACAATATGTTTTTCTTGAATTCTTATAGCCAAAAGAGAGGCAGAGGAGGTAGATGAAATATTAAATGAAACATTAAAACAGAAGTAGAAGAAGAGGGCTCGAGGCCCATTCTATATTAATATCTATGCATTAATCTTCAGTACTCTTTGGATGAAAGAGTGGTCTTCGACAGGCTAATATTAACTTCGTGGGTATGTTCTCTAATGTACTTTTGGCTGCAGTACTCTGTAGTGCTCTGGTGATAAGGAAAAATGAAAATAAATGACTTTTAGGTCTACCATACTGCAAAAAAAATGCTTTGGTAGCATTAGGACTTCTGTCAGGGTGGAAATCTTCTCAAGAACTCGATGTAGCATGAAAATAGTATGGGGCTTGTCCTTTCACAAGAAAGAACCTTCTGCTGACATGAGACACTGAAAAAAATGTTTTTTGAGCTTTAGGCCTCATTAGTCTTTCTGTGCAAATCACAAGGTCTTCAATATGGTACATTTTCCCTTTAAACATTGAATTAAAGCTTAAAATCTTCGATTACAGGCTTTAAAACTATTTGATCCTTCACTGATACTCTTTGCCACTTCTTTAACTACCTCTGTCTGTGAATTTGTAGGTTTAATGGTGCTGGAGGTTTTACCCAGAGTTAATACCCGTGATTTGGATAGAATATGTGTTTAAACCCCTTTAGGAGTCTTCCCTACAAATTTTGGCTCTGAAAAGCTTCCTCTGCGCTACTATGTCATTAACAGTGACGATGTAGAAAAGGATGGCTTTCACTGTCTAAACCCTGCACAAAGACACAAACAATGTTAAGAAATCCAAGCAGCAGGGAGGATGAATGCAGTGGAAGGATGTGAGAATGGCAGCGCAGCAGAGATGAATGTGGTGGACGCAGAGGAAAACTATTGAAAAATGCAGTGAGATGGTGAAAATCTGATCTGATGGAGGTTTGGTGAAGTAATGCTTTTGGGCCGTCTGATTAGATTAGACGAAGGCAAACGATAGCAGTGATTGAATGATGGAGTGGCTTAGAAGGTTGAGGTGATATGAAATAAACCTTTAATGTAAAACATAAAGGTTTGATGTAAGCATATTACAAAGGTTTTTAATGTAAAAAATTCATTTCGACCTTTGGACGAAATACAAAGGGAATGACTGAAAATGCAATGAAATGGGCTTGAATGGTGGGACCTGGCGTGGGCGGAGGGAAATTTAACATGGCCCATTATATCTCAGGAGGATATCAATGGCTGAGATGATCCGATGAAACTCCATGGTAGCGCGACGAGAAAATGTGAATGGAGAACGCAATGTAATGAGGGTCGTTGATCTGTACAAGTCAACGGTCGTGATCCTTAGATAGAATTTTGGGAATAGAAGTGGGGAAGTGGTTTTTAGGATAAAAAATGTTGTTTTCGCATGGAAAAAAGTAGGTTTGGAAATCTGCCCACAATCACGTGATATGCTTTGCCTCTTGACACGTGGCGAAATAAAACCACCCATATCGCGTGAATTTGAACTGTTAACGTTCGAATGCCAAAGTTACGCGATATGGATGTTGGCTGTTGGATCTAGAACCATGAGATCTAACGATGGAAGATGGAGCACGATATGAGGAGATCTACATTCCGTAAGGTGGGGGCCGATCAAAGGTGGTTTGACTGTGAGCCATCCGATTGGCGCGATGGACGGTCGAGATCTGCAGAGGGAAAGCAAAGGCGGAGGAGCTGTATAGTGGGCGGGAGGAATATGGGCCGTTGGATCCATGGGATTGGATGGTGGAGATTAAAAGAGGAGGCGGAGGCAGAAGGGCTGAATGATTGATCGGGAGAAGGGTGGACCGTCGGATCAGATAAGATGGACTGCTGATATACAATCGGAATCGGAGGAGGCAGGGGCCAAAACTCCGATGGTGTGAAGGAGCGATTACATATGGATTGTTGGATCGGGGGTAGATCAAAGATTGCGATTGGATCGGGGGTGACCAATCGAGCACACAAGGGCGGAGCGAGATCAAATCTTGGCCATTGGTTCTTGTGGATTCAACGGCTAGGATCCAATCGGGATCAACCAATCGGGGAGACAGAAAGTGGCACATTTTAAAATTTCGGATTGGTGATGGGAGCGGCGCTGCGATGGCCGTTGGATTTATATGCGAATCAACCGTGGAGATCATCAACGGAGGGTTACAAAGGGATGATATGGGGCGCGCAATGGGCTTTGCGTGAGCCATCAGATCTTTTCAGATCGACGGTGGATATTGCTCCCGAGACCCATAGAACAAAATCTTTCTCACATCGGAGATTTTCATTTTAACAAAGAAATGCACTCCCGACCATCCTTCCGATTGCGATAAGCACTTTTTTCCTTAGCGCTTGGTCTTAGCGCCGGTTTCATGGAGGGGAAGTGGTTAGGGGCTGGGCTGAAAGGGGCTAAGCCTGTTATATGATAAAAAGTATGTTTTTAGGCCTAAAAATAGAGTTTTAAAGGCTGAATAGAGGTTTCGGTAGGGACAAAGAGGGGTTTCAAAATCAAATGAAGGGATTTCACATGGTTTTAAAGGGAGGAGTTAGATGGTTTGGAAGACTTAGGAAGGGATTTTGGGAGTCAAAGGGGAAATTTGAGAAGGGGAAAAAGGGGGTTAAGATGGAAAATTTGGAGGGATATAAAGGGGAAAATGGAGGCTTTTCTGAGCCTAATTGTTTCACAGACAGTGAGCCTTTTTGGATGGAAATAGTAGTGAAGATACTTTCTAAGGCAAAGTACACATAGAGGCTTCAAGAATGAGAGATTTTTAAAGGAAATGTGTTAGTTGAAGACTCAGAAAAATATTTAGCCACTTGTTTGCTTGCCAAAAAATTTATAGGTGGCTAACACACTCATAATTCCCAAAATCCCATTTCCCTTACACTCAATACCATCCCTACATTATTAAAATTCATTCCCAAACCCATGTTATTATAATCCTTATCCCTAAGCCACTAATTCCCAAAACCCTAAGCTCTAGGTGCTATTTTGACGTACGCTCCTAAATCCCAATTCCCCATCCCAATTCTCATCACTATTTCACTCTTTTTCTCTTCCCCATTCCTCATATCCTTAAAGACTATTTCACATAAAATTCCCTTTCCCCATATCCTATCCCCAAATTCACCTTCCACATTATCACCTACTTCACTAGTGTTTTAACACAAGCACACCATGGCAGCAGAAGGAGAACATAATAGATTACATAGTGAGGAAGAGGAAACAGAGGCTAAGAGGGCACATAAAGGGGCAGGATAATCATACATGAACCTATCAGCACTAGGGAACTTTTGGATTTTCCAATGACAGTGACATGCTTAGTTGTTATGATTTCTATGAACAAATTCAGAGGGTTCAACATCATTCGATGTTAACTAGGCTCTTCATATCTAGACTGCATAACAACCAGGTTACCCTACCTAGTGTCACCTTTATTGTCTCAACTGCCATCATTTCAACTGCCACAGGGATCTGAAATGCTGGGGAAAGGTGGTTCAAAAAGAGTGATTTGGAAATTCAACACTTTGAGCCCTTTTTAAAACCTAGATACAAGAATGAGAAAAAGAGGATGTTTCCTTTTTCCTACCTCCTGGACATATATGCACCCATGATGAAGATAATCATGAATTACTTTACATGTGAAGGTAGATTCTCAAGGTTGTATACCTATCCCACTCGGCTTCTAATGCATTTCACTATGGTAAGGATTCTCAATATATGTTACTACCTTTTCCGGAGTGTTGAAAAGATGGCTTTTATTGCTCAGAAAATGGAGTATGAACACCAAATGAAAAGTATTTTCCATCATCCCTTATCAAGTTCATTGTCCTTTACCATATCAATGAGCTCAACATTGCATGGGATACCTTCATAGCCCATGATATCTTCAGAGGTCCTCCTACTTAGCATGCTCAAAATATGCCTTCATCATCTCAACCATCCACTTCTATCCGCCCATCTCAGCCTACTGTACATTCACCATCATCATATCAGTCCTATTCATCCACTTCACCTCCATTATCTTCATCCCATACTAAGACTGAATCCCCTATCATAAATAAGATATATGAGGTAGAGAGGGCTACTATGGTTGAGGTTCAGCCATTGTCAAAAACCTACTAGAGAGGCCACGGGCATGTGTTTGCTCCACACTTAGTGGGAGGGGCCATGTCTTCTACATCAGCAAAACAGGTGGACAAAGGTAAAGGAAAGTTTATCGAGACAGAAACTCAGCCAGAGGTGAAATATGATGAAAAATTCCATGAGACTAAGCATGAATTTGAGTTGGTTGAACTAGGTGATGATGATGACAGCCAGATCATTAACATGGCCATCAAATGTAAGGATGCAAAAATAAGTCTTAGGTCCCTATATTACTAGTATAGTCCCTTATTGTTGTTAGTGTAACCCCTTATTGTTATTATTGTACCCCCGTAACCCCCATATTGTTATTATTCTGCCGTTAAATTATTACTGTTAGGTCGGCTAGGATTACATTGTGGCCCCATGGACTCCTATATATAGAAAGGAGGCATTTGAATCATCCAAGAATTTTTCATTCATGTAATGTATTAGAGGTTTCCCCCTCTAAGTGGCTTATTTCTAAGGCGTTGATATCTCTTTTCTTCTATTTTTGGAGCTGGTTTCACAACATTTGGTATCAGAGCTTTGGATTCTAGGGTTTCGCTGCTCTAAATAGGTTATCATGGTATTTTCGCTATAACATTTTTTATATGAAGGTTTAGAAGCTGAAATTTTTAGGGTGAGAAGCTGAAATCCTAAGGAACATCGTCGCAAAATTTCAGAGCTTCGTTCACAATATTTTCAGAGATATGATCTGTGGAAGGTAGGGCTCTTTGCATGCTCTTGAATTTCACTTAAAAAGGTCATCGCGAAAGTTGCGCTATAACTTTTTTTCTACAAAGGTTCAAAAGCTGAAATTTTTAGAGCGTGAATCTGAGATCCTGAGGAACATCATTACAAACTTTCAGAGCTTGGTTCGCAACATTTATGGAGATATGATCTGTGAAAGTTAGGTCTTTTTCAGGCTCCCTAATTTCATCTCAATGAGGTGAGCGTGGGAAAATCCTCATAACTCTCTCTCTCTGAGCATCAGATTGGAATTCTGTAAAACGTTACTGGAAGTAAATGGACAGTAGTTTCTTACCTATAAATTTCAGAGCTAAAGGAGCAAACAGTGACATGTGGCAAGTCATACAAGTTCACTCTACTAAACCAGTCCATAATTAGGTCATTGTAGGACATTGGACATAACTTTGTCTTGAAAAATCCAAATCAAGTAAGACCTATGGCATTTTAAAGAAGCTTCAAAGGACTACTATAGGGCCAAATTTTAGGTATTTAGCATCTACAATTATAGATATAATTTAATTTCAATATAGAGCTCTGCAAAAGCAAATAAAAGGTTTGTATTTTTTCCTCGAATTGCATAAGTCTTTTTTGAAGAATCAAATTGAATTGATTCCAAGGGCATATTGTAGAATAGATATCATTATTGGTTTCTAAAATGGCCCCTAAAAATAATTCAACACCCATTAAGCCTTTAGAAGGCCCTACTATTTCTCATGAAGATGAAGAATGGCAACATGACATATCAAAATTACAAGAACAAGTGCAACAAATTTCGCTCTCGCAAAGAGCAACAAAAAATGACATGGAAGTTTTGAAGAAAGGTGTGGAAACTAAGATGGATGGTTTGAAGAAAGGCATGGAAGCTGACATGGAATCTAAGATGGATGACATGGAAGCTAAGATCGATGAAAAAATGGAAAACATGAAGAATGATCTAAAAGAAGACATGGAAGGTTTGACAAAGTTGATACAAGAAAAGTTTCCTAATGGTGAAAAGATAGTAGAGGAAACACATGATGAGAACAAAATAAATGTTAATCATGATTTCATAAACTCTAATGTTGGTGGGAAGAACCACCATATTCCAAAAATGGATATGAGGAAGTTTTATGGAAAGGATCCTGTAACATGGATACTATAGATGGAGAAATATTTTGATCTCCATAATGTGCAAAACACTCAAATGGTATGCATTGCAACTTTACATCTAGAAAAAAATACATTTGTATAGTATCGATGGTTTTTCTCCTGTAAAAATATTTTCACTTCGTCAATTTTTATGGAGGAAATGATAGCACATTATCATGATACAAAGAGCAACACCTTCTTTAGCTAATTAATAAATCTCAAACAAAAGGGTTTAGTGGGGGAGCACATTGAGGACTTCCAAAAATTGAATATAAGGGTAAATGATATTCCAGAGGAACACATGATTGATCTCTTCATAGGTACTTTAAAGGATAACATCCAACATGAAGTTCGCATTTTGAAACCTGATTCATTGGAGAAGGCATTCAGGCTGGCAAGAAAAATTGAATGTAAAATTATGGCGACAAGGAAGCCTACCAGTCACTTGTATAAAGAAGAAAGTGTTTCTATGCCTAGATTTCCACAACCTACAAGGTTGACACCACAACAATTGGAAGAAAAAGGAGCAAAAGGGCTTTCCTACAGTTGTGATAGAATATACACTAAAGGTCATAAGTGTGCTGAGAAGAAATTATTTTACATAGATTTTGAAGAGGAAGAAGAAAATGAACAAGAAGAGGATATACACCAAAAACCAACCCTAGAAGAGGAAGAAATGAGTCCGACCATATCGTGTAATGCATTGGCAGGAATTTCCACTCCTCAAACTCTCAAGATCTAAGGACATATCAAGAAGAAAATGGTAATAGTGTTTATTGATTCAGGTAGTACCCATAATTTTATTCATTGTAAGGTAGCCAAGGAATTGAATTGTTTCCTATACCCAGCACCAGAATGTCAAGTGATGGTTGCAAATGGAGGAACTATAAATTTCTTTGGAAAATGCCATAATATAAAGCTAACCATGGGGGAATATGTATTGAATAGTCCAATGCTTTCCATTCCTATGGGAGGTGTTGATGTTGTACTAGGAGTACAATGGTTACAATCTTTGGGTATGGTAGCTTTTAATTTTCAAGAAATTTTCTTGAATTTTTTTCAGAAGGAAAGGAAGTTGAATTACAGGGTATTGCAAGGAATTTGGGAAAGATAATAAGCTCTAATTTCATGACAAAGCTTCTAAATAAAGAACAACGAGGCGTAATTGAACAATTATGCTCACTAGAAGTTCCAACATCAAAATTATCTATTTCTGTAGATCTCCAAAAGGTATTGGACAATCATTCCAAGGTGTTTGAAACTCCCAAAGGACTCCCACCTATTCATGATCATGATCATGCTATTAATTTTATTCCAGGAAGTGTTCCTCCAAACATCAGGCCTTATAGATATCTGTATGTCCAAAAGAGTGAAATTGAATGTATGATTGCAGAAATGTTAGACACGGGTATAATTCAACCTAGTCAAAGTTCTTTCTCTGCTCCTATACTATTGGTACACAAGAAGGATGGATCATGGCGCATGTGTCCGGATTATAGGGAGCTCAATAAGCTCACCATTAAATATAAATTTCCCATTCCTATGATTGATGAATTATTGGATGAATTACATGGAGAAATTTATTTTACCATGTTGGATCTTCATTCAGGATATCATCAAATTAGAATGAAGACTGAAGATATTCCACAAATAGCATTTCGAACTCATGATTGTCATTATGAATTTTTGGTCATGCCTTTTGGCCTTACCAATGCACCTTCTACATTTCAAGGGTTGATGAATTCCATTTTCAAACCCTTCAGTAGAAAATTTGTGCTAGTATTTTTTGATGATATACTAATCTACAGCAGGTCGTAAAAGGATCATGTTCAACATGTTGACAGGGTGCTCAAACTGTTGCAGGAGAAACAATTATATGCAAAAACATCCAAATTTTTCTTTGGAGTACAAGAGGTGGAATATCTGGGTCATATTATATCTCACAAGGGTGTTAAGGTATACCCTAACAAAATTAAAGCCATTAAGGAATGGAAAGTCCCGACAACCATAAAGTAGTTGCGAGGATTTCTCAGGTTAACAGGGCATTAGCGCAAGTTTGTTAAGAATTATGGGAGAATAGCAGCACCTCTAACAACATTATTGAAGAAAGATGCATTTTCATGGACTCCTGAAGCAACTAAGGCCTTTGAACATCCTAAAGAGGAAATGTGCCTAGCACCGGTCTTAGCTATGCTAGACTTCACAAAAACCTTTATTGTGGAATGTGATGCCTTAGGAAATAAAATTGGTGTTGTTTTAATGCAAGAAGGAAGACCCATTGCTTTTGAAAGTCATCCAATTAAAGGAAAGTATTTACAGAAACCTATTTATGAGAAGGAAATGTTAGCAATACTACATGCACTAAAGAAATGGTGAAATTACCTAATGGGAAGACAATTCAAGGTAAACATTGATCATGATAGTCATAAACACTTTTTGGAACAAAGACTATCTTCATAAGAGCAGCAAAAATGGGTCACAAAGATGTTGGGTTATGAATTTCAAATAATCTACAAAAAAGGGAAGCTAAATGTTGTTGCAGATGCACTCTTAAGAAAGAATGAAGAGGTGGAAGCATTTCTTTGTGCCATTTCTATTATCCAACCAGATTGGATAACCGAAGCAAGAGATGAAGAAGGAAGAAGAAGTGTGGACACTCATTCAAAAGTTGCAGCAAGATCCTAGTACATCTGATACATTTAGTTGGAAAAAAGATTCCTCATGGTACAAAGATCATTTATATCTTTGTAAGAATTCCCAACTAAAACAAAATATTCTTTTGGAATTGCACACTTCTTCTTTAGGAGGACACTCAGGACTTTTAAAAACTTACCACAGGGTGAAGAAAGAATTTTTTTCGGATGGAATTAAATATGATATTCAAAAGTTTGTGGTGAAATGTTTGGTTTTCCAGCAAAATAAAGTTGAGACAATTAAGACCCTGGGTCTTCTACAACCTTTATCCATTCCAAGTCAACGTTGGGAGGAGATTTCAATGGATTTTATCACAGGTTTACCTAAGTCCAAAGGAAAGAGTGCTGTCATGGTGGTAGTTGATAGACTTACCAAGTATGCACACTTTTGTGCACTATCTCATCCATTTAAAGCAAGTATAGTTGCTACTACATTTATGGACACAATTCAAAAGCTACATGGAAACCCAAGGGTTATTGTGAGTGATAGAGATCCCATTTTTACTGGAAATTTTTGGACGGAGTTAGTTTCTTGTTTGGGTACTTAATTAGCTCATAGCGCATCTTATCATCCTCAATCCGATGGTCAAACTGAGATAGAAAATAAATTTTTGGAAGGATATCTTTGTTTTTTTGTATTTGATAAACAAACACAATGGGTCAAGTGGTTACCTCTCACAGAATGGTGGTATAACACTTCCTTCCATATTGCAGCAAAAATGACCCCATTTATTGCACTTTATGGATATCATCCACCATCCATCACATCATCTTTAAGAGAAAATTCAAAGGTTCAAGCAATGGAATATCACATTGAGCATCAACAAGAAGTTATCCAACTCTTAAAGGATAACCTAAATTTGGCACAAAATCGAATGAAACAACAGGCAGATCAACATCACAGCGAGAGAAGTTTTGATGTAGGAGACTGGGTATTTTTACGGCTACAACCATGCAAACAAATGTCCCTCAATCAAGCTAAGAAGGATAATAAATTATCGCCAAAGTACTATGGTCCTTACAAGGTGTTGCAAAATATTGGTACTATGGCATACAAATTGGAGCTTCCTTCTTCTTCACAAGTGCATCTTGTTTTCCATGTTTCATGATTAAAGAAGGTTACTGGTGAAAATATTCCAGTTCAAAGAATATTGCCAAAACTTGATGAGGAAGGAAAAATCATATTGGAACCTGAAGTGGTGACAAAAACAAGAACTCGATAGCTATGGAATCGATCAATTTCAGAGTATCTCATCAAGTGGAAGAAATTACCCACTGAAGATTCTACATGGGAGGATGAGAATTTTATACAGAAGCACCCAGAGCTACTCAAGTGTTGAGGACAACACTTTTTTGAAGGAGAGGGGCATGTTAGGTCCCTATATTACTAGTATAGTCCCTTATTGTTGTTAGTGTAACCCCCATATTGTTATTATTGTGCCCTTAAATTATTATTGTTAGGTCGGCTAGCATTACACTGTGGCCCCATGGACTCCTGTATATAGAAAGGAGGTTTTGTAATTTGAATCATCCAAGAATTTTTCATTCATGTAATGTATTGGAGGTTTCCCCCTTGAAGTGGCTTATTTATAAGGCGTTGATATCTCTTTTCTTCTATTTTTGGAGCTAGTTTCACAACAATAAGAGACCTCCAAACCAACCTTGACAAAGCCAAATATGTTATAAATTTTCTTAAGCAAGAAAACAAACAATTAAAGACTAAACAGTTCATTGATGAGGTGAATTACATCACTACTAAAAGGGAGGCAGTAAAGACCAAAGTGAAACTTGATGAGGCCTATAGCAGGTATGGTGACATTAATGAAACAGATGAAAAGTTACCAAGTAGAAGACCTTGAACTAGAGGGATGAAAAGAGATCTCACTTTAGAAAGGAAAAAGGAAGCTGAGATTGTTGATCAGCTAACCCTAAATGAGTAACTTACTATAGAGACCAATAAGAATAGGGAGGCATGGCTTGATATATCCAATCAAAACTTAGAGAATATTCTAGCAAAGGAAAATAAGGATAATGAATTGTTGAGGAGGAAAGTCAAACATCAGGCATGCAAGGAGAAAATTGCATTGGCCAAGCTCAAAAGAGCTAATGCCAAAATTGAAGCTCTCACTCATCAAAAGGAGAAGGATATGTTGGTAATACTTGTTAAGCGTTCACTCCAATCCTAGCCACCTCATCAGCACCCTTTCCAAAAATTGTGAAGCAAGTTGCAACATTTTTGTCAAAGTTGTACATGAATATGTTTTTTTGCAAATGCAAATATCAGAAAAATGGTCATAAGTGCAGCGCCCTTGGTGCTGCGCTTATGTTTGGGGCACTTTTTTAGTGAAATAAAACCACCATGAGATTTTTAATGACATATACATCTAGAAAAACCAGTTTTTCAAGCTTGATTTTCGGTTTCAGGAGGTGAAAAGGGGAAAAAAACCACCAAAAAAACATGTTTCTACCCTTATTTTTGCGTAGAAGGTGCGCTTATACCAATCTTGGGAAATTGCATTTTTGAGGGGTCAAATCAACACCATTTTCAGAACTGGAGGCATTTTTAGAAAGAGGACAGGATAATATTTCCAACAAACTATCGTGGGCCCAATTTGAACACCGAGAATGCCTCCAAAACTGCCTTGAACATGGACGACACTTATGACACAGCAAGGGAGCTTATGACAGGAAAATGGCACTTATGCCAATTTACTAATTTTTTTAGTTTTTCACTGTAATTTTTGGTTTTACCTTAAGAAATGATTTTACTATCTATGTAATTCATCATGGTAAATGTAATTATGTAAAATATAAATTACCTAGGGGTAGATTCATTGGGTAAAGTTATCATTTAGTCAAATATGAATCATTTTGAATCTAATGAGGAGTGAGTCAGTTGGACCATCCTACACTTTAGCTATCAGTTTATATTTTTTTGGATTCCTTCCTCACCTCATGGATTCGACCCATGAAGATGAGTGAAGGTTGTTTTGATGTCTATATCTTCCCTTTATTCACTCTTAGCAAGGGTTGGAATAAATTTGTATGTTAGTTTTGTAATCAAGGAACTATTGTGCCCAGTTTGGAAATTAATACAAGTGGAGTTGCAGCTATTTTTCGGGATACTTGTGGTATGATGTTTATCATTGTTTTATTCTTCAATATCATATGTTAAATGCTTTTTTTCCATGTTTCATCACATATATATGTTATGATATCTCTCAATTTGATCGGCAGAACACATGCTTTTTCATGCTTTGTTTAGGGTTAGTTATCATAATTTGTTCATTTTCCTCTGTTTAGGAAGAATACATCTCCCATGCTCTTCCTAACTTCTCATCAGTCCTAAAAATCATCTAATCACAATCATCTAAAAGTGATAAGATTTATGCCTACCTCGCCCCATTAAATCTCTATAGCCCTACCTCATTTTCCCTGACCTAGCCCCCATAACCACACTTTCATCCATATGCCCAACCAAATCAATTACCAAAACCCCTCTACACTTCTTATCTAGCCTAAAACCCTAATCCATTCAGCCTTATGGGTTGTGTTTTATGGAGAGAGCCCTCTCCAACTTCTTAGGGCTAGCTACAAAGTCAAAAGCTTGGTTTATGGTTACCTTTGTTGGGATTCCTTTTTCATCCTTGGGAATATTGTGGAGTGATAACAACTCCTGCAATGTTGTTACTCCAAAAAAAATTTAAAGTGTTGGATGTTGTTACTCTGTCATTGTTGTGACTCTATCACTGATGTGACTCCATCATTGTCATTACTCTATCAATTCTCTTACTCCGTTACTATTGTTACTCTGTTATTGATGTTACTCTGTCAGTTTTGTTACTCTGTTACTGTTGTTACTCCATCGGTGTTGTTACTCCCTCACTATTGTTACTCCACTAGGCTATCACTTCATTGAGGTAAGTCGGCAAGTACTTCCCCATCAAATTTTATGGATTTGATTAAATATTCCATTGAAAAGACATTCGACGTGCCCATGGACGATCAATTATTCAGCTTGGGGGGGGGGGGGTGTGTCATAACCGAATAATGGCATAATCAAATCACAATGATGATTTTCCGACATCACCATTACAACCCGTGCCGATAGTACATCCCATGATTCTTACCATTATTTCACATAATTATTAAAATGCATTGGGACTCAAAGTTAGTACAGTCTGGCAGTCTAATCATTCCTTTCTAAAATCTATGAAATAATTACCATTATCATTCATCATTATTACCATAATATATCATTGATTTTCCTTGTTTTTCAAAATTATTTCCATTTTTATTTCTTACCATTATCCTGACTCCATTTCTTACCATTCTATAACCACAAGAGATTAACTACCGATACTCCCTCCCAATGGTCCGTTGCTATTCCGAAGTGATACTACAGAGATTCTATGGGATGGGTGGATTGGCTATGAGACATGAACCTAAATATACAGTGTCAATCCGCAGTAATGCAGTTGCATGTTAGGTTTTTATAAATGCAGTATTGGATTCGTATTTCGACATATTACAGGGGTTTTATGAGACAATTACAGCAGAATTATCTATAAATATAGATGGAGATCATTCCAAAGTTCGGGGCTTAGAAATTACGATCACAGAGGAGGTCATTTCAGTGGTCAGTGGACTACCATAGCGAGGGAAGAAATGGTTTTCACAAAAAAATCCCCTGCTGAAATTTCCAGAATTGTTTTTTCACACTAGAGAGAGGGTGGTCCTGAAAGAGAGAGGATACAATCGGAATTCTCTACCACATCCATGGGGAGAAGTGGCATAATTTTTCATGAGGTATATAACCTGTGTGGGGCAGTTTACCACCCTGTTCAAGTATCATTTTAAGCTCCTATCTCACCTCCGATATCTGCAGGTGCAGGTCCACTCCTTAGACATGCCTTTCTTTCTATTGAAAAATCTCCAGCTTATGGCACAGTCTTCCTGGCGCTCACGGTAGGTATTGGAAGTTCTTACAAACCATGGGTTGGTTTGTCTACTAGTAATACATGCATTGGCCCAATTTCATGTTCCCTGGGAAGAATTTTTTGAACTGACAGAGGAAGAAATGGAAGTCGTGATAGCTGCGAGGGAGGAAGATGAGCTAGAAGAAATGGAGGAAGAAGAGCCAGAATCCCCTGCTGGATCATCTGAGGAAGAGGACCCAGAAGAAATGGAAGCATAAGAGTCAACATCTCTTGTTGCTTCAGTAGAAAAAGATGATAGAGAAGAGATGGAGGAAGAAGAACCAAACTCTCATGTTGGTTCAGCAGAGGAATAATAACTATAGGAAATGGAAGAAGAGGAGGCCACAATGGAAGTTTCTACACGAGAACTAGCATATCCTACTGGCCCATTAGTGGAAGAAGAACCAGAGAAAATGGAAGAATAGGAGACCATAATTGATGCTGCTACACAAGAACCAACATCTCCTGCTGGCCCATTGGAAGAAGAAGAACCAGAGAAAATGGAGGAAGAAGAGGCCAAAATTGATGATGCTACACAAGAACCAACATCTACTATTGGTCCATTAGAGAAAGAGGAAGTGGGAAGAATGGAAGTGGAAGAGGCCACAACTGATGTTGTTACACAAGAACCAACATCGAATGTTGGCACAGTAGAAATAAAAATAGTGGATATGGAGGGTGATATAGTCAAGGTTGTTTCATAAGAACCAGCCTCGCTTGTGGAACTAATGGATGCAGGAATTTTGGAAATTGAGGGTAGAGTCGATGTTGTTCCTTAGAAACTAACATCCACTGTGGAGGCAAAAAAAGAATTAACACTAGTTGAAGAGCTGGCAAGTGATGATGTTACACAAGATCCAGCACCACTTGCCCAAGAAAACTTGGATCTTGAAACAGGTAGTGGTGTTACACAAAAACCAACACTAATTCAAATAAGCCAGGAAAGTATGGAAAAGATAAGTCTTGTAGTCGACACTATTCGGCAGGAACCAGTGTCGACTGTAGGACAAAAAGGTGATGAAAAGAAGGCATTGTCAAAATAGAGAAGGAAGTTGGTGAAGAAAAGGAGCATGAGGTAGCAGACATAGCGAGAGCAGACATGGAGGAGGGGGTCCCTCGTTCTCCATTTCTTGCCACTCTACCGAGGGGTGAAAATAAGTTTCACTCTCCTCAATGCCTTATAGAAGAAGTAGTTGTTACATCGGTCTTAGAATTTGTCAGGGCAAAGTCGGACACAGTTGCTAGTACAACCATTTGTGTACCAGCGCTTGTTTATTCACACTCAGAGCAGCTCGAAGAGTTCAACATGGAAACAAAGGAACTCATCTTGGAAAAAGAACGAGAGATAGATGATGCCACTCCATCTATGGAAATTACCGAGTCTAAAATTGATCTGCAGGGGTCAAAATTAATGCCCAAGCTTGTAAAAAAAACCCCTACAACAGAAAAAGAATAGAGGATGGATGTTGAAGGCATCACCCAAGTGACTATAGAAATTCTTGAACCAGGAAAAGAAAATGAAGAAACTGATCCCAAGGAAAAGGGACAATTTAGGAAGGGCTTGGTGAAAAAGGATCTTGTCGACACCCTTGTTGACAGCAACCCACCAGTCCCTGAACCAGCTGTGGTGCTAGTAGAATAAGTTGTTGTTATGCAAGAATTTTTAGAGAAATGTCTGAAAAGGAGACCACCTCTCAAGGAGAGATGTCAACTTCATTTCAAGGAAACTATGTAGTTAAAAGGAAAAAATGGTCGGCTAAGGAATTGGGTATCGCTGCTAAAGAGGAAGGTGAGGAAACACAAAGTAGAATTTTTAAAGCAAAAGGTTAAGTTTGATGTTGTTTCTACACATACCGACCCTATAGAATATTTTTGTGAAGCATGGGAATTCCTCCTATCTGCTAAAATCTAGAAATGGAAAGCTCTCGATGCCAGTCTTCAGTAAGGTACCATCACATTAAAATAACACAGAGAGGAGATAAAGTGGGTCCGTGAGCAAGCAGCCTAGACCATTACTGGGTACATAGATCAGCTGGACAGAGCAAAGCAGAAGCAGGATAAACAAGAGAAAAATATTGAGAGCTTAGAGGAGCAGGTGCCAATGCTGAAAGCTGATAAGGAGGAAGTTCTTACCTTGACACAATAGGTAATGGCATACCAACCTCCCGCTCATAGTAATGCCATGTTTCTCCATGAACAATTCCTCTTCTTTTTCCTAGAGATTATTCATAGCGATATTACTCATGAAATCGAAGATCCAATACAATTTCTTCGTATCCTGATGATTCATGATGTTGTAAATCAACATTAATGTGTGAGTTATACATGAATGACTATATCTTGAGTGATGACCGAACCTTCAATCAAGATCCATTTGTGGGAGACATCCATTTGAGAGCTTTTACCTCCTACACCATTAATCCGGTTAAGTGCAAAAATGCTTTTGAGACATTTGAGGAGAACCAAGCTACAAGGCCACTTATGATAAGCAGAAAGAATGGAGAGTCTATTATTATCTACAATAAGCATTCCACCTTTTTATAGATTAAGGGTCAAAAGGAAAAAATGTTGACCACAAAAATGGTGTATCAATCTATGTACGAAACAGGTGGTTACTTTCACAGATGATGCTCTTGATGACTTTCAAAGGTGGTGGATGTTGTCATTGTCAGTCGTCAGAAACCGAAATCCTTTTGGGGAACCTAAATTTGCATGAGAATTAGAGAGACTTCCATGACACATTGTATGCATCCATACTCTCAAGGTCTAGTGGATGGGACTGTGGTTTCGATTCCCTATTGTCTGGCTGCTAGCAGAACATTTTACTCTGGAATACAATATGGAAAATGATTGGTGGAAGGAAATTATTCTTACAGATGGATAAAAACCCATGGGGATAGAGATGGAAGATAAATATGACCTCGCTCAGCTTCATGCTGACCACAGTTGCTCCAATCCAGACATACGAAGGTGACGACTTGCATTAGGACATGCAGAAAGACCAGTTGGGGGGAGATGTTGGGAGCCAAATCTGTATATCTTTTCCTTCCATTTCTATCCACTTTACTTTCCCATTTTTATCATTAACATTCAAGTCATCTTCTAAGGTGCACAATTAAATCCCTCTATCTATCTTCTTTGAATATTTAGTTGATGAACTAAAGTCACAAGGATTGTTACCTTATGCAATTTACTAATTTCACTATTTTCGTAGATTTGGTGGTCAAATGACCATATCCGCAATTCCTAAGATAGCTCTGAGTTGGAAGCCCTATTTCGGCAGCGATGCAATAACACAATGATTCCAAATGCTCTCTCTCCCTTCTATACATTTAGTTTGTCTATTTTAATGTTGTATATTTGTAGGCACTAGTTGCTAAGATTTCATAAACATTCATTGTAAAAATTTGTATAAGAAAGGCTCCGAAGTTGTGAGTTAGGGGTTGGAAATTTAAGGAATTGAGTTGTGTAACAGAACATTATTTATCAAGTTAATATTCCTACTACTTTTGTGAGTTTTTTAGTTTATCGCAGCCCTAAACAGATAGTTGGGCCCACTCTCGGATTAGGTGCTATGTATTTCCTGTGCATTGTTAATTCTATTTCTTGTTTTGTATAATTTTTAATTGTTGTGACAATATATGTATTTGCTGGTACTCTTATTGCTATGAATGCATTGTAAGCTTTACGATTTATTATTACCATTTCTTTACTTGCTGTTACAGGATTGTTTCTTTGTTAATTATCGAATCCATGATTGATATAAGAATTGTGCCTTTGTATCTGCGTATATTTTGCACGTTAACCTTGCAATAACAAACGCACCTGGATTGATGAATTTTTGTGGGAAAGGGTCTCAGTAATTATTCACACTTGGACACCAACACCTGGGACACCTCTTCAAGTGAGCATGCCAAGATGGTTTGGGAAGCACAATAAAGTCACGTCATTGTGCATTTCAAGGTGGAGAAAAGAGTGGCAGTATAGCAGAAGTATTTCTACCGGTTGAACCTTCAACAGGATTTCGTGAAGTACATCAGATCCTAGACTGCCTACACCATTTCCAAACTGACCATCAAGAAACAAGGCTTATATACTCTGTTCCCTACCCCTAGTCGACCTTGGGAATCCATCTCCTTGGATTACATGCCGGGCCTTCCTTCTACTAAGCATGACAATGACTTTGTTTTTGTAGTCATCAAAAAATTCTCAAGGATGGCCATTATGGCAGCTTGCAAGAAGAACATCACAGCAGAAGTCACTGCTAAACTCTTCTTTGAACGAGTGTGGGTGTTATCTCCCCATAATTTTCTATATTGATTGAGATACAAATGGACAGGGGTAACATCAAACCAGACTTTGGAATCCAAGGACCTAGCCTTAATGGATTGAGAGAGGGCTCTCTCTATTAGGTGCAAAGATGAAACTTGTTTTATTTTTAAGGTTAGTTTTAGGCTAGTTATGAAGTATTGGGTTTGTTTATTATTTTTGGTTGGGTATGATGATTAGATAGACCAGATAGAAACAAAGAAAACTTCAATTCATTGGGAAATGGATTCTAACAAGGTCATGATAGGTTCATAAATGGAGTAGAGAGTATTGTAGGGAAAATCTAGCTTGGTTGGTGGATCTTTGAGGTTTGAAGAATCATGAGATGGACATTAATTTTGAGAAACAAAGTTTGACAAAGAGCAATAAAGAATTCTCCATCATATACTTTAACAAGGAGATCTTAAACACAGATAAGCAAAATCTATAACTCATGAGGTAGGGCAAACCATTAAGCTCAATGAACAATACTTAAATTGATCAATATCCAAGATAAATATTCAAATGAAATACAGGAAGGCAAGAAACTTATTCAGATTTCATGGATTTCATTATCAAGAACAAAAAACATTAAAGATGTAAAAATAACTACAATCATAGAAGGAGAGAAACTATGAACCTCTAAGATTATAGCTATGAAGTTTCTTTGAAACAATTAGCTAAGCAAATGCAAAGAGCATGATTGAAACAAACTTCTTTGACAAACCTAGGTAATGGTGCTTTAAAGAGATGACTCCAAGAACATATTTTTTGGTGGCAAAAAATATGCAGGGCTAGCCATAAATCATGATCGATACCAACTAATCTAAACCATTCAAGAAATATACAAGATTAGGAAATCCTTGGAGAGAAAAAGATGAATTCTCTAACATATCCTAGCAGAAGAAAACATTAAGGCAGTGAAGAACAAACAGACCTAAGGTGCCATCAGAAAACATGTCTTAGTCTAAATTATTTGTCCTAATGCAACAGAGAAAGATGGAAACATAATGAAAAACTAGAAAACATGAACAAAAGAGAAACACATCACCATCAACCAGGCTTATTGTTTCGGGGAAAAACACCCTAGAGGTTTGTTGGGTCAAAACCTCCACAGATCAGGGCATGCTATTCAGAAGGACTCACACACAACCATACTTGAATGCAAAAAAATAGATAACAACGATAGCAGAACTCACCCGTAGTCCTACGTTCGATGTAGATCCTGCGGGGTCCAAACCCCCAGCAACCTGTCTTCCTCCTTCAACCTGGAAAACAAGAAAGAACGTGCACGGAAACCTAGTTGTACAGCATATACTTCTCCTAAATGTTAGTGTAATCCATGTGAAACATTATATAAACCATAATAAATGCTTAAATGATAATATTTTCACACATATAAGTAAACATTAACACATAAGTTCAGGAAAAAGATGGTTATTCATTATTACAAGCAGCATGTACAGTAGTAAAAGTGGAGAGATCACCTGAATCCTTCCACGATCTTCGAATAGACCGTCGTCCGGATCCATCCTGCCCTTGCCTCGCTAAGATACTTTCAAGACTTGTGCACTCGAGATGGAATATAAACGGATGAACATCTCCAGGAAACAAGGGTTTCCTGTATAAATCTGGGAAAGTGCAGGAGGCACGGGGAATCAGACTTGAATTGGGATTCCAAAAGAGTATAATGTCTATAAAATTTCTCTCTCCCTTAGGCCATGCACATGAGGGGCTTTTATACTCCCTCAAAGTAGTTTCAATTAGTTGGAAATAGTTGTCCACGTTCTGGGGTGGTTGAACTACTGGAGTAACCATTAACCCAGCCCGAAAATAGGGATTTTTTATATATTTTTTAATGATTTTAATGGCATAAGCGGAAAAGTACATGTGGACTCGCGTATACACGCGGAAAAGTCTGGGCATACCCGCGTATGGGAATTTTAACACTGTTTTTTAGTGAATTTTGTTCAAGTCTGTAGGAATGGGTGCCCAAAGCCATAAAGACAATCATGAATCGCCTGAGGGTGAAAAATGATGCTATAATACTTATGGATCCTGCAAACAGTCCTCCTCCATCAACAAACAAATTCGGGCATGCATGAGCTCCAAGACATCAAATTATTTTCAAAACTCCAAGAGACTATGTATTACTTGAGAATAAGTCATCAAAATCCAACCAAATACATAAGAGCCTCATGCTCTATTTATGGAGCAAATGAGGAGGTGGAAACCATAAGAGGCTCCCAGAAACCCTAATTCTGTCATAAATGTCATTTATGTGCTTAATGACCATGCAAGGCCCAAGACACATAATAGATAAGCTAATAAATGAAAAACACCAAAACAGAACTCCTCAATCAAATTTGGAGTGATTTTTCCAAGAAAATATTAAAAAACCATTTTTGCCATTAATCAGTCTATTTTGTTGACTTTTTGGAAAAAGACTCTCCCTATGCATAACACCATTTCAGCAGAAAATAGGGTCTGTTGCAGCTGAGTTTTGGACCCCTTCTCGGCATCGGATTTGGCCCCGTGATGGCTCGTTGCAAAGCTTGAAGAGTCTACTTACCAAAATGCTTGATTTGTGCTGAATGGATTCCATTTATCTAATAAAAAATCAAATCTCCCAACATTGCGCTGTGTGTAACACCTGCTCTAAAAAGCAGGCAGAAAGGTCACATTTTAGGTGTTTTTTGACCTTTTGAGGGTGTGAAACTGCTCCAATTGATCTGAAATTTTGTTGGTAGACTATTGGTGATTTGAAAAACCCAAAAAGGTAAACTTGGAGAGCTGAAGATGCACCAATTGTGTGCGTAATGTTGGGCCGTGAATACAACCACTTTGTAACACTTATTTCATCCATTTTTACTCTTCTCTATTATATCATTTGTTATAATTTATCATTTAAATCCATTTTATAAATGATTTATGCTCTTATGGATGAAAATTATTTACCTTCCTTTATTTCTAATAAATTGATGATTATGAATTATTTTATCAATGATAGTTTTAATAAGTTGGTTATAACATTATTCACCATTTTTAGCCTCCAAGATAATTTCAGATTGAAGATTTGATCATTAAAAGTGCCAACTCAGAAACGCGCTGGAATAAGGAGTGACAGTTTTGCGGTTGATATTCTGAGCAAATGAAGACGAATCTGGAAAATCCGGAACATGGGTTTTGTCCAGAACGGACCCAATTAACTTTAACAAAGAACGGTTTGCCCAAATTCGGCCTGTGTTGAGAGATTCGCAGAGTTCTTTAAGCACGATTTTCTCAGTTCTGTTGTTGCGGCCGTCCTCCAAATCTCAGCTAAAAAGCCAAATTCGACTTGCTGTTATTGAAAGATGGATGTAAATCTATTTTCTTGTTGATCAAATGGTTGGAAACAATCTAATTTTGTAATGGAAATCATGTTGTACTCATCTTTATTGTAACCGCTCTCTGATCTCTCTTTATTTAAATCAGAACAGAGATCAGAGAGAGGAAGGATTTGAAGGATACGTTTCATGTAATTTCTGTAAAACATCAGCTTTGATTATTAAGTTTCGTTGAAGACTGGTTCAATGTATTTTTGACCGATGCATTAATGAAAGTTTGGTGATTATTTCGTCGCTGCTACTGGATTAACTTCAAGCGGTGTATCCTTGGAGGCTAAGGGCCCGGCCCCGGAGGACACCCGCTTCTGTACCATTACGGCTTGATTTCTGTGTGGTTTGTTTATCATTGTATTTGGTAATTCGGTATGTTCTATAAGTTCATATTACATGCTCTGTTAAAGGTTGAATCGTTGAGTTTTTTACCAACAGAATCGTGTGTTGACTCTGCATCAAGTTATTAATCCTTTTCAGAGTTAATTGCATGTTCTTACTGTTTTGTTACAGAGCTGTTATATTGAATATTCGTGTCATACATTTGTTAAGGCAGTGTTCTTTACAATCGTTGGATTCAGTAACAATAGCGTTCTATTTAAAAGCACAATTGTATTTCTGTTGATTGTTATTCCAATGTATTGTGTGCGTTTCCGATTTATCAGTATTGTTCCTTAATTCATTAATCGTTGTTGCTGTTCCTTTAGTGTGATTCGTGTGAATTACTTTTGGAGTGAAAGAATGTTATTTGATTGCCTAGAGAGTATTTGAGTTAATTGGTTATAACCCGCGGGACTTAGTTATTTCAATTGCTGTTCCATTTTAGATTTGTTGTTCAATTCTTTATTTGCTGTTCTATTTACTCGCATTTGTTGTTTTGGTGTGAGAGACGATCTAAGGCTGTAGTGAGCTTTGGCATTCACTGTCTAGCTCCCAGACCCGTGGTCTATGCTCTAATTTCCTTTCCATCAGTTTCCGAAGGGATGGGTTATCGCTGCCGAACCCTTGACTGATACATTGCTTATTTTTCCGAATGCATGATTTAAGTCTTAAAGTGCTTTTTTGTAAGTAGATTTTATTTCCAGCTTTCATTTACTTTTGGATTTTAAGCACTATACTGCAAAACATTACTCTTGAGTAAATAGCCGCCTCAGACTGAGTACACTCTTGAGATAAAAAGTCGTCCCTGGGTTGATAATTAATGTGAGGTAATTAGGAGTTACAAAGACACCTTTTTATCGCTCCACACGTAACACCTACGGTGCTACACTCCTAGGGGTCAAAATTTGGAAAAAACAAAAATTTTCCTAATTTGCCTCAAATTTGGTGGAGAGATCCCTCAAGGGTATTTAGATACCTATTGAGAAACATTAGCCAATATTCCAAGGTTTTCATGTTCTTTCATTCTTTTTAGGTCTTCCAGCTCTATGAGGGCCTACTTTAGCTTGGCATTAGCAAGCATGCTTTTCCTTGCATAATGTTTGATCATTTTATTTTGTAGGGCAAGGCCCCTCTTCACCTCTTTGAAATGTTTATGCTCCTCTTTATAATAGTATATGACCCTTTGTGCCCTCTCAAAATCCTTTTCCCATTCTCAAAGCTGTGCATCTTTTTCTAAGAGAAGAAACTTAGTAATCATCTCTTGGTCTTCATTTTCATTGTCTAGATCAATGAAAAGAGGCCCTTGGGAAGTCTTCTTGAGCCTTCTACTCCTTCTCACTTGTACCTTTTGTTCAAAATTTTCTACCTTTTTCTTGCCCTTGTCCAATATTTTGGTAGTTTGAGAGGAGATGGCCCTTTTCCTTTTAGAGGTAGCAAACACATCTCTTCTCCCTCTATGGTATGTGTATGTGAGAGGGGTAACAATGCAAGTTTTGAATGTAGTGCTATCATCACTTTGATCCTCAAATTGATCAACATATTTTGCACTTGCCTCACTTTGATTTTCTTTGTAATTTATAGGATGATTAGTGCCAAGACGGTCATGACAGCTATCATGACTATCATGACTCCTTCCTTGACTGTCTTATGCACTTTACTAACTATCCTCCTCATCTTGCTGCTCTTCCTCACCTCTTTCATCATCCTCTCCCCGACTATTTTCTTCTTGGCCATTGTTGCTTTCTTCTTAGCCCTAATTATCTGTTTTAGTTTCTTCCTGACTGCTGCCATTTATTTGTTCTTCATTAGGGCTACTGTCAGCCTCTTCACTTGGTATATTAGGACAAGAAACAAGAGGTGAAATTCTTTGTGGAGGAGGCACATGGAGAGATGATGGAGGAGTGGAGGTAGATGGTTGTGAAGTGGAAGGTAAATTCTAGTGAATGAAGGCTCGGGGATTGGTAAACACATCATGTGAGATGAACGTTTCCAAAGCTATCCCTTATTGCTCTAGCTAATATAAGACAATCATTTTGATTAAGGAGTGGTGAAAAAGGCTCGGCATTTGGTGGTCATAGCTTTTCTTCTTGACAAGTAAGGCCATTTTTTCAATGCTCCAGAAAAGGTAGTATGGTAGGTTCAACATTTTGACTTTAGTGAAGTGCATCAGTAACCTTATATGATATGAGTAGATTCTGGAATATCTCCCCTCACAGGTGAAAAACCTGACAATCTGCCTCATTAGTGCAGCATACCTCTCTAGCAAGTGGGAGAAAGGGAAATAAACCTTGCAATTTTGTTGATAGATGTGTTTCAAATAGGGCTCATAATAACTCAACTCCAACTTCTTTTGTTTCAACCATACTTCACCAATGTCTGGTATACATGTTTCCTTCGAAATAATTTTGGATGAGAGCCCAAATTGCACCCCAGATAGGTTAACTTGATGATTCTATAAGCTAGAGGAAAACAACCTAGTCAAGTTTGGATCGCTGCTGACTTGTTTGACCCTTTCACAAAATTGATAACACCCAAGATATTGAAAGCATGAAAGGATAATGGGAGAGGAGGTAATATAAACTGTGTCTAAGGGTTCAAACCTATTTTCCCTCCCTCCCTTGTATTGAGGCTCAGTAGGTCTTTGAATCTCATCACTGCTGGTGTGAATCTCTGCTTCAGACATGGTGGTTGATTCTCTTAGCATAGAAAGGCTCTTTAGAAACTGTTTGAGGGCCTTTGGGTTAAAAAGGTTGCGATGAGTGAAGTGAGGGAAAAGTTGAGAAAATGAAGGAAAAATGAAACTCTCCAGGGGTGCACTCAGTGTTTTTTTTTTTAGAGGTTTGATTGATGTCACTCAGCCTCCTCTGGCACATATAACAATTTTCTCCTTCAAACCCTAACCAAATTTATTTAAAATTGATTGTAATGTAGCTTAGGGTTTGGCTTATTTAGGCCCTTGAATATGACTTTGCTTAGGAAAATGAAAGCTTGGGAGGTAAGAAAAAAAATCACCAACCTTGTATCTCGACTTTTGCAGCGGCCTTGAGGGTGAAGAAAAACCGAAATTTTGACTCCCTTAGCAATTTCAGAGAAATTCTATCTGTGCGTAACACAGGAGTGTAGAAGGCAGGTGCATAACAGGCAAGAGTTGGGAAACTGTTGTCTCTATGCATAACACTAGCCTAGATGCATAACACTGGGTCCTCAGTGTGTAACTTAGTGTTAAATAACACTACGACCACTCTTCCTGTGCATAACACTGAGAGCCAGGTGCGTAACACTGACCCAGGAGCGTAACACCTGCAAACTTCACAAATTTTCTCAGAAACTGTCGAAACCTTATCTCAACGAATTTCTTGGGTTTGGAGATGAAAAATGGTGCGGGGGGAAATATGCAAAAGGCCTTTATAACCCTTTTTCTAAGAATAAATTAGAAGTCAAAACCAACTTCGATAATGTTTTTGTTTATTTACTTTCTCTCACTGTGCCTTTTTTACTGTTTGGTGATGCAAGTGGATTTTTGATCGATGAAGTTGCTTTTCTCCATTTCTAGGGACCTCTCGAGGTTCCCTTTAATTTTGACAATCTCCCTGAAGTCATCAAGACTTACTCCTCTCAACCCTTTTTGGAAAAATAACCTTTTCTTGACTTTTATCATTTTTTCAAACAACAAACTCATCCCTTTTTTCCATTTCTCCCTTTAACTGATATTTTGTGTTTGAAACATCCTTTCCTTTGACCTTGACATTGTTTTTGTGATAAAAATACCTTCGTCAGCGATGTGAAGTGTTGTTTATGTCTTGATCATCTTTTTTGCAGAATAGTTTTTCAACAAAGAAGTCCTTGCTCGGAGTTTCACTGTTGTGATGTAAACCAGGGGCATACTTGCTTCTTAGGGCATTTTGAGAACAATTTATGTCCAACCTTTTGATATTCTTTTTAAAACCTCTGTTTTTACCCTTTTGTGAGATTTTCCTCTTTAAACTGATACTCTTTTCCATTTCTTCTTCAGTGCTGGTGAAATAGTGCAGTTCTTGACAAACCCTAGGGAGGTGACTTGGGAATCTCTGGTAGCCATCTACTGTGATGAAGGGGTCTCTATCATATTTTGATCATTTTATCATTTATTTACAATTTCCTGGGTTTGAGGGCTCATAGCTGATATGATGGCCCTTTTAGTCTTCTTGGAAGGAAAGTGAGCAAAGGGAAGTTGTCCCTTTACTAGATTCATGCTTTATACAAAAGGCCTTCCTTGAAGGATCTCTTCATTATTTTAAGACAAAGTTACTTTTCCCTTTCCTTCTCTGAAATAAGTCCACTTGTATGTAAAAATAGAGACTTGAAGGGTACCAAATCTACCCTAAGACTCATAAAACCCTAGGTGTCCTAGTGGAGGCTCTCTGGGATTTGGATTTTGTACTGAAACCTAAAACTTGGGCTCTATCAAGTGTGAGACAGATTTTATGATAAACTATTGTATTAAAGATTAAAAAAAAATCCAATGTACTCGATTTATCTAAAGAGCCTACTGAGATAGTTTTGAGATCATGAATGCTTGAGGCATTTGGGAGACATAACAGAGTTGATTGGTTGGTGACCTTAGGTAGCAGTGGAGGGGTTGGGAAACACAAGAATAGTGGGCTTGAGGACAAAGGTGACCAGACATGGTGAAAATGAATAGCGTGAGCCCATGATGGGTCTTTTGGGAGTAGCAGGCTGACCTTGACATGAAAGGATGATAAATTAGTGAAAATTTATCCTAAGGATAACGAAGGCAGTGAGATTTCTAGAACTCACAATGTTCATGAAATTTGTTTCTAGAAATCTAGGATAAGTATTTTTAGTCATCCATGAGAAGCAAACAAATTACTGATGACTAACAGTGGCTCCACTTGGGGAGGGAAGCTCCTTTTCAGGAGGTGTCCAGAACTTCAGATCTCTAGCTTTATGGTGACCAGTCCCTCATCCGTTGGGCAGATTTTTACCTCATACCTCTTTTCATTTTTTGATGCTTGCTTGAAGCTGTGATCTTAGTAATTTGAAAAAAAAATGATTTATATCAGCATCATCTCTACCTACCCAACCTACTTGCCTAACATTTTTATTTTTTCTTCTTTGGGTGCACTTGAATTGGCAAACCCTTGACATTCTTCTTTTTGAAAACAAAAATCAAACTAACTAAATGCACACTTATTTCTTCCAAGAGTTCAGGTTAGGCTAATGAACTCTCTTTATTTTCTACCCAGTCTACTTATTTGTCAAGATTGAGTTGTTTGAAAAATTTTATTCTCTATCCTACTAACATGAAATTGAAAGCATGGTAAACCAGGATTAGGCAATCTAACTTACCATGAGTTGTGGCCTTAGAACAAGCTGCACAAAAGTGTTATTTTTGTATAGACAAAACTTAGGAAACATAAGGGAAATACATTTCATTTTCTAAACATCCCTATGTTGCTCTTTGGTTCATATTTGAGCATGTGGAACCAGCATCTTTCATTCCTAATCTATTCTTTTTTACAATTCAAGATTGGATGTTTTGAAAAGTTATTTATTTGACTAACCTATCAGCAAATAAATTAAAAACATGTTGTTCCATGATTAGGCTAGATGAATGAACAAGACTTATCTTTCAAAAACAAGTACTGGCATTTATACATACACACTTTCAGCATCATTATTATTTTTTGGGTATGGGGCTGTACCTTCCTTTCTAAAACCTGCCCTCATTTCCTTTTTTACTTTTTAGGGATTTTGTCTTTTCTGTTTCTTAATAAATTAATTTTCTATACAATGAGTGCTATATGCAAAGTTCAAGAATCTTGACAAAAGTAGTGTTTGAGCATCCTTCCATTGACAGGACATCCAAACATTTCAGTTCCATCAAGATCTTGCAGAAAGAAAGCATTGTTGTCTCTAACTGAATGAATGATGTAAGGGCCTTTCCATAAATTTTCAAACAAGACATTTTTGCATTGTCTTCCCTTATTGAATCCCATTTTAGAACTATGTCTCCAATTTTCCTTGGTTATCCTATCACAAATTTTCTTGATATTGTCTTTTATTTCTTGTGTTCTTTTGTAAACTTCCTCCCTTGACTACTGCAAATGAATGGTTTGGTTCAGCCTTCTTTGCATGTCATTTTCTTCTTATTGTACCTCTTGGAGGAGCTTCATGTCTGGAACTCCCAAAGAGGTGGATAAGACTACATCCATGCCATACACTGGTTGATAGGCAGACATACCAATTGATTTCTTGGTGGTTATTCTATCAGCCCATAGTGCATGCACTAGTTTTCCATGTCATGCCTTTTGATTTTTTCTAGGAGCTTCTTAATGATGTTTACCAAGCTCTTGTTAGAGGACTTAGCTAGTCCATTACCATGTGGGTAATAAGAAATGAGTGGCCATTACCATTTTCTTAGATGTAAAGGCAGCAGCACTATCGGTGATGATCTTTCTAGGACAACCAAACTTGGAAAAGATTTTAGTTTCGAGGAATTTGATAATGATTGAGTCGGGGACATTTCTAGAAGGGATGGCTTCTATCCATTTGGTGAAGAAATCAGTGGAAGTGAGGATCCACTTATGTTGGGTAGATGAAGTAGGATGGATCTCTCCTATGAAGTCTAGCCCCCACTGTTGGAAAGGACCTTCAACGCTGATGGGATGCAAGGGCAAAGGTAGAATTTTTCTCTTGCCATCAAATATTTGGCACTTATGGCAAGTCATGACTAGTTTGTGAGTATCGGAAAAAAGGGTAGGCCAATAGTAGCCATCTCTAAGGATCTTGTTGGCTGTAGTATTCCAATAACGGTTACCTCCACATTCTCCCTCATGCAATTCATGCATGATTTTTTCTGCATCATCTTCGAGCAAATATTTAAGTAGAAAACCAACAGAACTCTTCTAGTACAACACTCCATCTAAAATGTAGAAATTTAAAGCTTTTTGTTTGAAGAATCTAGCTTTAGTCTTTGATAGAGAAGGAGGAGCCTTGAGATAAAGAAGCACATAAATGATATCAGCATACCAAGATGAATTTAAAAACAATTCTTCAATGTATGGAGTTGTAAATTCTTCTGTCTCCTCTAACACATCAACCATATTCATTTCTAAAGCCTAGAAATTTGATTCAGCCATAAGTTTTGCAAGTCCTTGCCCTTTAATCAATTTAGTGGGTCTTATTTCTAAATCATAGGCTACTTGCCCCTTTTACCTTCAAGGTCTTGATTAAGTATGTATTTGACAACTATGTGTGGGACAAAAGCTATGACATGTGAATGCAAAATATAAACCCTAAAGTCTTTCAAATCTTTGATTAAGGAAAAGGCTTGTTTTTCCATGATGTTATACTTTAGAGAAGCATCCCTCAAGGCCTTGCTGAAGAAATCTATGGGATGTTCTTGCCTTGTGATGTTATTTTGCAATAATAATCTTGCCACAGTATGTTTAGATGAAAATGAGAAGATGTAGAAATCCTTGGTGAAGTCAGGGTTGATTAAGACCAATGTTTGTGTGAGTGCTTGTTTTACCAACTCAAAAGATTGTTTTTCTTCCATATTCCACTTCACTCCTACATCCTTTTTCAACATGTTTGTGATATTCCTTAGGAGTTTAGCAAGGTTGGGGATGAATCTTCTTAGAAAGTTAATCTTTCCAATGAAAGATTGCAACTCTTTAATGTTTCTAGGATGGCTAATTTGTAAGATTCCTTCTTCAGAGATGATGTAGCCTAAGAATTTTCCTTCCTAAAAGCCAAACAGAGTTTTCTTAGGATTTAGAGATAGGCCATACTTTCTACACTTTTCAAAAACTTTTCTCAAGTGGACTAAGTGTTCTTCATTAGTTTTAGAGTAGACAGTATTTTCATCAAGGTATATGACTATAAAGTAACCTATGTCTTCCGAAAAAGCTATGTCCATTGCCCTTTGGAAAGTGGCCCCCCCATTCATTAAACCGAATGGCATTTTAACATACATGAATGTACCGCATGGTGTAGTGAAAGCAATTTTGAGTTGGTCACTTGGAAAGACTAGAACTTGGTTATAACCTGAGAAGCCATCTAGTAATGAGGTTCTTTGTGAGCCAACTGCTTTTTGGAGTATGTGATCCATTTTAGGCAAGGGCTAATTTTCCTTTAAGGAGTGCTTGTTAAAATTTCTGAAGTCAATGAAAACCCTAATTTCCCTGGTCTTCTTCCTAATTGAAAGAAGGTTGGACACCCATTCTGAGTATCTGACAGGGACTATGATCCTGGCATCGTACATCTTTTTTATTTCTTTCTCAACTGAAGGTAACAAGAGGGGGTTAATTCTTCTCAATTTTTGTTTGAATGGTTTCTTATTTTCTTTGACAGGAATTTTATGTTGAATGATTTTAGTGTCATAGGATTTCAAGTATTCATACCTCCAGGTGAACACATCTTTAAATTCTTTAAAAAGTTTAATGTATTTATGTTTTGTGTGAGGAGGGAGATTTTTGGAAAGCTTTACTGTTTTGGGCTCTTTCATCCCTCCAATGTTACATTCTCATACATTTTTATCAGTGGATTCCAGCTTGGGATTTTTAGCTACATCATTAAAATCAAACAACTCTTCTAGTGGTGTAAGGCCTCTTGGAAAGGTGTCATCTTTGTATTGCAAAATATCAAGTTCTCTTTGATCTGATTTATCAAACATTTATGCAACACAAGGTTTTTGAATGTGTTTTATATCATCATTAAAGGACAACTCTGTTTTGGGAGTTTCATTTTTCAGCAAAATTATTTCTTTCAAATCTTAAACTTTGTTTTGTGCTTGCAAATTCATTTCTAGATTGCAGAAAATCATCTATTTTCTCATCACTGTCAAACACTTGCCAATGTTTCAAGTTTTATGGCATAGTAGGCCTGTTTTTTACCTTGATGAGGCATTGTTTATTTTCATAGGGTAAATATCAATTGTTGGTAGCAAAAGCAAGCTCATTGGCAAGGTAGTTTTGGGCCCTAGGGATGAAAGTAAGCTCATACTTCTCAATGGTTTTGAGAAGGTATAAGCCAGCATTCCTATACTCTCTCAGTCTAGGGTTCTTGGCCAAATAGTCTCCCTTTATTTGTTTGATGACCAATTTTGAATCTCCTTGAACCAAGATTTTCTTAGCTTTGAGGTTTTTAAGTAAGTGTAAACCAATAAGGAGAGCCTCATATTCTGCAACGTTATTGGTGCATTGAAAATCTAGCATGTAGGAATGGCTTTCATTTGTGTTGTGGATCCAAACCTCAGCTCCTGAGCTAGCCCTACCATAAGATCCATCAAAGCTCATATGTCAAAGGGTGTCAATTTCACATTTGTCATTGTTTTGTACTTCAGGGTTGCTAGAGTTTTGGGTGTCATTTTCTTGATTAGAGGGCTGGTTGGTTGTTCCAAGGGGCTTAGTTTTCCCTCATTGTCATTCACTTGTTCATTTATATCACTTTCATTGTACAAGATGAAGGAGTCAAGGTCTGAGTGAATGGAATAAACCGATGTGTTATTTGGCCTATTTATGCTAATCACCATATATTTCATGTGGGATTCCCGGTACAACCTCCTTGTTTGATTGAATACTAGGATGGTGGCATAAGTCATGTCCATTTGAAGGCTACCTTGGATTTTGGCCCCCCGTGATCTAGATAGAAGCATGCCATACTTTGGGGGGATGTCAGCCACAACTATGTCCATGACTAGAGTTTTAGCAGGGATTTGTGCTAGATTGACACACAGATCCTTAATCAAGCCTAAACACTTGACCATACTTGAATAAAAAGAGTACAAGTCTTTTTAAAGCTTTGCGATTTCTAGGCTTAATCTCTCCATCAAAGCCTTTGGCATGAGGTTTTCTGAGGCATCGGAGTCTAGCATAAAATTATGCAGAATTTTGTCATGTATGTTCAGACTAACATAGAAAGGAGGGATAGCTCCTTCTTGATATGTTCCCTCTACTTTAGGGCCAAACAATAGCTCTGGTTTATCATCAGTTAAGTTTAAAGTGTCAGTATCATTCCCTATTTTTAACACTTTGAAAATCTGGGATCTATATTCCTCTTGCGTTACCAATCCACTGAGAGGCATGGTTATCTTGATTTTGGAAATTTCTCCTTCAAAGCTGAAAGGCAGAGGTGTCTTTATTGCATTTACATCAGGTTTATCAGCCATAAAATTTTCTACATTTTTTATTTTTTGATTCTGATTTGATGGTTTGGATAGCAATGTTTTTTCAAGGCCACTAGTTGAAGTACTAGGGCAGATTGAATCATTACTAGGTTGACTATTTTTTAGTTTGTTTAGATTAGCTTTCTAAGCCATATTATTTGTGTTTTCTGCTGTCTTTTTAGGAATATGTTCAGAGGTCTTCCTAACAGTAGTGTTTGGATGAGTTGTTTTAGGAAAATCTTGATTCTTTTCGCTCCTAAGGTCATATTTCCTATGGACTTCCATTATGGCATTCTCAAATCATAGTTTATAGTCTTTGGAATCTTCATAAGCTTTTTCATTTGGTTTTGAAGAAAACATCCTTTGTTATTATTCAGTAAGAAAAGTGTTATCCTCATCATCAGAACTTATGACATTTACATGGTGTTCTTCCAACTTCTCTGGCTCTCTTTCCTCTTCATCTACATAGTTGTCTTGGAAAGGGGGTCTAATTTGTTGGTCATTCTCTCCTAGTCTGATTTGGGGAGGGTCTCTTCTAAAATTCTGATTCCTATTCCTATTTTTAGGATTGGCTTGATTTTCCATAGGAGGTGTTCTCTCATTTAAACTGATTTTTTCAATCATTCTCTCCATTTTCCTATCTAGGGAGTCAATTTTGGTGTCATAAGAGGAGGTTGAAGGTGATGTTTCATCTTTATAAGTCACTCCTTTCTCTGATCTTATCCTAGCTCTTTTCTCAATTAAACTGGCCTCTACACTCACAACCCCCTTGTGCATGTCTTCTAGAGTTAGGTAATCTCTCTCCCTTACTTGATAGGCCATGTCAGCATCAAAGCCTCGAAGATATTTTACTAAGCCTAAGCCTTGGGGAGGCTTCATGTGAGGTGGGAGGGCATTGTAAGCACTGTTAAACCTAGTGGAGTAGTCGTGGACACTTTCTCCCAGATTCCTTTTAAGATTGTTATACTCATAAATAATTTGAAGGGGGTTCTTCTTGATTTCCCACTTGTTCGCAAAAGCTTGGTAGAGGGAAGGCAGATCATGTATGGTGTTGGGAGGTAAGTTTTTGAACCATTTCTTGGGTTATCCTCGCAGGCTCCAGGCAAAAATCCTCATTTTCATGGTTTCTTCTTCTATCTCCATGTAGTCAAAATCATCATTTATTCTATCCACATGTTTCTGGGTAGTGATGGATTCAGTCCCCAAGAAGTGAGGGATCTTGGACTGATAATCATTCGACAATGGTAATAGTTCTTGTTGTAGAGCTAGTGGAGCATATTAGGCTACCATGATGGGAGGAAATGGAAACAAAGGCTGATTTACAATGGGAGGGTTTTTGAGTGGTGGAGTAGGATGGAATGAGGTAGTTTGCATAGTGGTGGTATGAATGGGTGTATCTGAGGTACTTGGACCAGAAAACTGATTCTGAGTAGACTTGAGATGAAAAGAGCTGAAGTGATGGAGAAGCTGAAATTTAGGTGGAGTGGAAGGATAGGCTTCTCTACTAGAGCTTTGTTGTAAATCTATGGGCTCAAGGTTAGCTTGGTCAACCCTACTTTGTGACTTGGTCTTGAATAGGTTCTTGGTATGGTGTAAGTCAAACTGAGGATCTTGCGAAATTGTAAGGTGTTCCAGTGCAGAGCTTGCTCTATGAATGGTACTAACAATGGTTTAGTTTCCAGCTTTAGAATTTTGCCACAAAATCATTTTTGGGTCATCAACTATGATAGGAGGATTTGGGTCCGGGTGAGTTCTAGTATTGATCCTTTGTGAAGCTAGATCTCTTACTCAAAAATCAGAGAGGCTGAAATGTTTTGGACTGTTTTTGGAAGGCTAGCCTTTCTTAGTGTTTATTTTACTCACACAAGGTATAACTAGGCCCTAAAACTGATTTGGCCTGATTCGACACAATCCTAGGCAAGCCTATGGGACTAGTGAGATGAAAAATGCCTACTCAAGGCTAGTGGAGTCACCAGGTGGATGTTTTTGTAGTTTTGAGGGTATGTATATAAAGGTCCACCACCAAATTTTGACAAAAATCAATCTATGGACTATTTTTGGTTTTCTGAGTTTCCTTAAGCATGTCTAAGATGTTATTTGCTCAGAAGGTCCCACCGTGATCACCATTATGTTGGTGTGGGGATGAGGTGGTAGATTCACTAGATTTTCTAAGTCAAAATAAGGGTCTAAAGAGTCTTAAGAGGTATTCAAGCAACTATGTACTCAGAGGTCCCACAGTGATCACCATTATGTTAGAAATGGTGATGAGGTGGCAATGAATCAATGGATACAGAATCTTTCAGCTTGTGATTTACTCAGAAAGTCCCACCACGATCGCCATTATGTTAGCTCCCCATAATTTTCTAGATTGATTGAGATACAAATGGACAGCGGTAACATCAAACCATACTTTGGAATCCAAGGACCTAGCCTTCCTGGATTCAAAGAGAGCTCTCTCTAATAGGTGAAAATATGAAACTTGTTTGCTTTTTAAGGTTAGTTTTAGGCTAGTTATGAAGTATTGGGTTTGTTGATTGTTTTTGGTTGGGTATGATGATTAGATAGACTAGATAGAAACAAGGAAAACTTCAATTCATTGGGAAATGGAGTCTAACAAGGTCATGATAGGTTCATAAATGGAGTAGAGAGTATTGTAGGGAAAATCTAGCTTGGTTGGTGGATCGTTGAGGTTTGAAGGATCATGAGATGGACATTAATTTTGAGAAATAAAGTTTGAGAAAGAGAAGTAAATAATTCTCTATCATATACTTTAACAAGGATATCTTAAACACAGATAAACAAAAGATATAACTCATGAGGTTGGGAAAACCCTTAAGCTCAATGAAAAATACTTAAACTGATCAATATCCAACATAAACATTCAAATGAAATACAGAAAGGCAAGAAACTTATTCAAATTTCATGGATTTCATTATCAAGAAAAAAAATATATTAAAGATGCACAAATAATTACAATCATAGAAGGAGAGAAACTCTGAACATATAAGATTATAGCTATGAATTTTCTTTGAAACAATTAGCTAAGAAAATGCAAAGAGCATGATTGAAACAAACTTCTTTGACAAACCTAGGTAATGGTGCTTTAAAGAGATGACTCCAAGAACATATTTTTTAGCGGAAAAAAATATGGAGGGTTAGCCATAAATCATGAGAGTGGAGATGGCCACAAATATCCTTGGCCTTGTCAAATATTTTGGTAGTTTGAGAGGAGATGGCCCTTTTCCTTTTAGAGGCAGCAAACACAGCTCTTCTCCCTCTGTGGTATGTGTATGTGAGAGGGGTAACAATGGAAGTTTTGAATGTAGTGTTGTCATCACTTTCATCCTCAAATTGATCAAAATATTATACACTTGCCTCACTTTAATTTTCTTTGTCATTTATAGGCTGATTAGTGTCAAGACAGTCATGACAGCGGTCATGAATCTCATGACTCCTTCCTTGACTGTATTGTGCACTTTGCTGACTATCCTCCTCATCTTGTTTCTCTTCCTTGCTTCTTTCATCATCCTCTCCCCCACTACTTTCTTCTTGGCCATTGCTGCTTTATTCTTGGCCCTCATTATCTGTCTCAGCTTCTTCCTAACTGTTGCCATCTATTTTTCCTTCATTAGGGCTACTGTTAGCCTCTTCACTTGGTATATTAGGAGAAGAAACAAGAGGTGAAATTCTTTGTGGAGGAGGTACATGGAGAGATGATGGAGGAGTGGAGGTGGAAGGTTGTGAAGTGGAAGGTAAATTCTAGTGAATGAAGGCTCGGGGATTGGTAAACACATCATGTGAGATGAAGGTTTCCCAAGCTATCCATTGTTTCTCTAGCTGATATAAGACAATCATTTTGATTAAGGAGTGGTGAAAAAGGCTCAACATTTGTTGGTCATAGATTTTCTTCTTGAAAAGTGAGGCCATTTTTTCAATGCTCCGGAAAAGGTAGTATGGTAGGTTCAATATTTTGACTTTATTGAAGTGCATCAATAACCTTACATGATATGAGTAGATTCTGGAATATCTCCCCTCACAGGTGAAAAACCTGATAATCTGCCTTGTCAGCGTAGCATACCTCTCTAGCAAGTGGGAGAAAGGGAAAACAACCTTGCAATTTTCTTGATAGCTAGGTTTCAGATAAGGCTCATAATAGCTCAACTCCAACTTCTTTTGATTGAACCATACTTCACCAATGTCTGGTATACCTGTTGCCTTAGAAATAATTTCGAATGAGAGCTCAAATTGTACCCTGGCTAGGTTAACTTGATGATTCTATAAGCTAAAGGAAAACAACCTAATCGAGTTTGGATGGTTGCTGACTTGTTTGACCCTTTCAAAAAATTGATAACACCCAACATCCTGAAAGCATGAAAGGATCATGGGAGAGGAGGTAATTTGGACTGTGTCTAAGGGTTCAAACCAATTTTACCTCCCTCCCTTGTGCTGAGGCTTGGTAGGTCTTTGAATCTCATCACTGATGGTGTGAATCTCTACTTCAAACATGTTGGCTGATTGTCTTAGCACAAAAAGGCTCTTTAAAAATTGTTTGAGGGCCTTGGGTCAAAAAGGTTGCAATGAGTGAAGTGAGGGAAAATTTGGGCAAATGAAGGCAAGATGAAAATCTCCAGGGGTGCAGTCAGTGTTTTTATTTTTATAGGTTTTATTGATGTCACTCAGCCTCCTCTGGCACATATAAAAATTTTCTCCTTCAAACCCTAACCAAAGGTATTTAAAATTGTTTGTAATGCAGCTTAGGGTTTGGCTTATTTAAGCCCTTGAATATGACTTTTCTTAGGAAAATGAAAGCTTCAAAGGTAATAAAACAAATCACCAACCTTGTATCTCAACCTTTGCAGAGGCCTTGAGGGCGAAGAAAAACCAAAATTTTGACTCCCTTTAGCAATTTTAGAGAAATTATGTCTGTGCATAACACAGGAGCGTAGCAGGCAGGTGCGTAATAGGCAGGTGCATAACAGGCAGGTGCATAATAGGCAGGAGTCAGGCAGGTGTTTTCTCTGTGCATAACACTGGCCCAGGTGCATAACACTGGGTCTTGGGTGCATAACACAGTGTTAAATAACACTGCGACCACCCTTCCTATGCGTAACACTGACCCAGGAGCATAGCACCTGCAAACTTCACCAATTTGCTCAGAAACTATCGAAACCTTATCTCAAAATATTTCTTGGTTTTGGAGATGAAAAATGGTGTGGGGGAAAATATGCAAAAAGGCCTTGATAACCCTTTTTTTTAAAATAAATTAGAAGTCAAAACCCACTTTGGTAATGTTCTTGTTTATTTACTTTATTTCACTGTTCCTTTTTTACTGTTTGGTGATGCAGGTGGCATGTTGATCGATGAATTTTATTTTCTCCATTGCTGGGGGCCTCTCAAGGTTCTCTTTAATTTTGAAAATCTCCCTAAAGTCATCAAGACTTACTCCTCTCAACCCTTTTTGGAAAAATAACCTGTTCTTGACTTTTATCATTTTTACAAACAACAAACTCATCACCTTTTTCCATTTCTCCCTTTAATTGATATTTTGTGTTTGAAGAATCCTTTCCTTTGACCTTGGCATTTTTTCTATGAGAAAAACGCATTTTTCAGCTATGTGAAGTGTTGTTTATTTCTTGATCATCTTTTTTGTAGAATAGTCTTTCGACAAAGAATTCCTTGCTGGGAGTTTCACTATTGTGATGTAAACCAGGGATATACTTGCTTCTTAAGGCATTTTGACAACAATTTATGCCCAACCTTTTGATCTTCTTTTTAGAAACTCTGTTTTTTACCCTTTGGTGATATTTTCCCCTTTAAACTAACACTCTCTACCGTTTCTTCTTCAGTGTTGGTGAAATAGTGTTGTTCTTGACAAACCCTAGAGAGGTGACTTGGAAATCTCTGGTAGCCATCTGATGTGATGAAGGAGGCTCTATCATCTTTCGATCATTTTATCATTTATTTTCAATTTCCTGGGTTTGAGGGCTCATAGCTAATATGATGGCCATTTTAGTCTTCTTGGCAGGAAAGTGAGAAAAGGGCAGTTGTCCCTTTACTAGATTCATGCTTTAAACTAAAGGCCTTTCTTGAAGGATCTCTTCATTATTTTAAGACAAAGTTACTTGTCCCTTTACTTCTCTGAAAGAAGTCCCCTTGTAGATAAAGATTTTGACTTGAAGGGTACCAAATCTACCCTAAGACTCATAAAACCCTAGGTGTCCCAATGGAGGCTCTCTGGGATTTGGATTTTGGACTGAAACCTAGAACTTGGGCTCTATCAAGTGTGAGACAAATTTTATGATAAACTACTATATTTAATATTAAAAAAAGATCCAATGTACTTGATTTATCTAAAGAGCCTACGGAGATAGTTTTGAGATCATCAGTGCTTGAGGCATTTGGGAGACATAAGAGAGTTGATTGGTTGGTGACCTTAGGTAGCAGTGGAGGGGTTGGGCAACACAACAAGAGTGGGCTTGAGGCCAAAGGTGACCAAACATGGTGAAAATGAATAACATGAGCCCATGATGGGTCTTTTGGGAGTAGCAAGCTGACCTTGACATGAAAGGATAATAAATTAGTGAAAATTTATCCTAAGGATAATGAAGGAAGTGAGATTTCTAGAACTCATAATGTTCATGATCTTTGTTTCTATAAATTTAGGATAAGTATTTTTAGTTATCCATGAGAAGCAAAAAAATTACTGATGACTAATAGTGGGTACACTTTGGGATCCCACAGTCTATCATCTCAGATCGAGACAACAGGCTCCTCAGTAGATTTTGTTCCAACCTCTGGTCAATGTTGGACACCAAGCTCAACAAGTCCATAGCTTTCCATCTCCAAACCGATGGATAGATAAAGGTCGTCATTAGGATGATCGTACACATTTTTTGAATGTGCAACTCAAATAATCCATACACATGGGATGAGAGCCTCCCCTATGTAAAGTGTAGCTATAACTGGGCTCTCCACAGTAAAACTGACAACAACCCCTTTCAAGTGGCCTTGGGATTCCATCCACTATGTCCCATTGGCATAGCCATGCCATTTGTGGCTACTTAGGAAGATTCAAATCATGTCCAGTTTGAATCTAACAAGGTGAATAGATTTATTGGGTGCATTCATCACATCCACAAAAAGGTTCATGATATATTGTAGAGAGCCAATAATAAGTACAAGCAGTGACATGATCAGAGTCGGATGCCTCACAACTTCTAGGTGGGTGACAAATTATGGCTACATTTTCAGAAGGAGTGCATCAATGGACCCCACCGCAAGCTTATCCTGCTTCAATATGGGCCATACACCATGACGAAGGCTATAGGAGACAATAAATTTGAGCTCAGTATTCCACCATTCCTTGGTTTTCACCCAGTGTTCAATGTGGACCGCCTCAACCCTACTTCCCACCTCTACTAGACACATCCGACATGGTAGAGAAACTCACACCAATAGAGTTAAGCCCAGAATACATGGAACAAGCTACAACTGATCAGAACATGGAAAAATAGATCAAGAACAACCTCCATCAAAGGATCCTTCTATACCAAGTTGTCAAAGTAGGCCAACTCCTTCGCCAAGAAAAGTGATTCACTAGGGACCAGGTTCAATAGAAATTTCCCCGCATCATCGAGGCTCTGCACACAATGGGGACCATTTCTTCCTAAGTGGGGAGGAATTATCCAGGTGGATATTTGTGGCCACCTGCCTATTCCATGTAGTGAGTTTCATCAATTTTCTTATTTACTATTTTTAGCATTTTTTCGGGTCCTGAACTTCCAGAGTCATTTTAAGGCCCAAAACGACATTTTTTGGGCATGATTCCTCTAGAGATTTTAAATAAATCACATCAGAAATTTTATTCCTTAGAAATATTTTTCTAATGAGGTATCATACGCCTCAAAAATAGATAATATGACTAGGTTACGACCCCGGGAAGTTGGTTTCCCAACTAACCCCAATGGGGCCCATAAACTCTTGGTGTTGCATCTCCTAGGGTTAGGGTTTTGGTTGTTTATGGTTTTCTGTTATTGTTAAATAATAAAAAGGTCCTTTAGCCTCATTTTAACACACTTTAGAGGCATGTAGAAACCACATCTCTTCAAAGAGATAAGCTACCATTGCCCGAGGGAGTTTATTTTCCATTTTTCCTGTAACCATTTTACAATATTTGATATTAATGAAATGAAGTGTTATTCTTGTTATATCTCTGTTTTTATGTTTATTTCTATATTTTACTATGTTCCTTCATAAGTCCAAATTAACTATTTCAGTTATTCTAGTGCTTATCATGTTGAGAATGTGTTGTAATGGTTGTAGTTGTAGCCCCATCGTGGTGGACTATTCTAAATCACATCGCTTGTGGACTATTCTGCTGGATGTTATATGGAATCCTTAAGTTCATGTGTGTCTCTTCCTACGTGGTAATATTACCTATCTCTTAGATACTTGCTTCCCTTTCTCCCCCGTAGTAGAAGAACCTTGACACATATTATCGAACACTCACTAGGCACACCCCGATTGCTTTTCGAAGGAACATGTGCAACCCTCTCTGTTATTGATAGTCAGAGTCAACGAAAATATATAATAATGCATGGCAACTGGGTTGATATTATGGATGGGGTTCCTACTCCAAACAGTGTGAGGTCTAATTGGGACTTCACATCGGGGATACCCCTTGGTTGATGAATTTATAGCACCGTCAACAATGATGCTAGAAGGAGGGCCATATGACAAGTTGAGCCCATTGAATTTGGTTTTAAATTCTTATACAAAATGGCTCATACACAGATCCTACTCCTAGTGTAGGTTTTAACCCTGACCATAAATTATCTACACACAAATATTATAACAGAAAATAAACAATAGTGAGAGCATAAAACGTAAAACAGATAAACACAGAGATTTTCCCCTGGATCCCAAATCAGGACGACCAGCTTGATTTTTCATTATGCTCCTTTTAGTGTTATAACACATATATATACATGCTGAAGCATACATAAACCCCAATCCATTAACCTTGGATTAGAACATAACCGTAGTTCCCTTGACTGGATCTACAAAATACCAGGGGTCAAAAACCATCGTACCCCAAAAACCATGTGCAAACTCATGCACAAAACATGGGTGGGTCCGCCTATGAGTGGGACTGCACACCAAAAATTTCGCAGCGCTTCTCAGACTGACAGGGGCTACCACTCCCTATGACTTCCGTCGCGCCTCTAAGACAATGTACAACGCGGGGGCTAGTCGTGTAAAGAATATAACACATACTCCAATATTCTCCCCTTGTTAGTATGAATTCTTTGTCGAAGCGTACGAAAAAAGAACCACTTTAGCTACGCATAACTAATAGCCCTAACAACAATAATGGCTGCAAAACATCTTCAGATCTGCAATTAGTAGTTAAAGTGCTGCAACAAACAGATCTATAAATGGAAAGATATTAAGCAGTAAAGTAAAGAGTTTGCTCCATGCATCCAACAGACAAGACAAGAACACGATTTTTGAATGAATTTTTATATTATAGGGCACCTGGGAGGAAACAAGAAGGTGTATCCAGATCTCCTCAATGGGATGGGTTCTTTGTAGTCCTCAGCACTTCAGATCTAAGCTTTTTCTCTCTTGTAGATGTAGAAAACCCAATGTAGAAGGTAGAGCTCAATGGGAGCAACAATGGCAAAAAATGAGACCGAGTGTATAGATCCAGAGTGATCTAGTATGCAACAAAAGGTGAAGAATGATGGGGAAAACCCTCCTATTTATAACAAAATATTGGGTCCTTCTATATCTTGGTGCATGATTAAAATAATGTTAATCACATCTAGATCCACCTCTATGGAATATTTTATTATTATTTGTTGGAGGGAAAGGGTGTTTGACTTGGGTCAAATCCCTTGATTAGTGAAAAATAAATAAATAAATGATTTATTTATCTTTTTAAGGAAGTGGTTGGGATATAATCAAATAAATAATGATTTATTTGATTAATGGTGGTTGATTTGTTCATATTTAACAAGGAATATTATTTAAATAATTATTCCTAGAAAATAATAAGATAACTATGGGTTTATCTCATTAATTTCTTTGTTTTTGGGTTAAACATGACTGGGAATAATAATTAAATTATGGTTTAATTAATTATTCCTTTTGGGGGTTTCCTAATTAACATAGTGAAAGCAGTTTTACTTGGGGTAAAACTGGTCTTACATGGTGTACTTGGGTCCATCTAATGATGAAAGGTTAGATGACCAAAAAATGGTGTAACATATTGCCCCCCAGCATGCGAGTGTCAGGAGAAAATCGTATGACCGAAGTACGTTGTAAGAAGACAATCACTAGACAACAAAAAGGGTATGTCAGAGAGAGAAATATGAGGTAGATAGTGTGCTGAAGGACTAGACCCTGAGGAGACGAGACTCGCAGGTGCAACAAGTCTCTGTTATGAGAGGGTACCTGTGCTGAAGGCGGCGGGGGAGGCATACCCATGCCCGCCGTGACAAAGTACAAAAGAATAGTGTGTCCAGTGAACAAGGGACCGAACCATAGAGTACAGCTGGCATAATCAAGAGCCATATAAAAATACAATGAAGAGTCTCACATACATGCTGTGCCTGGGATAACAGCCAGGACTAGTACAATATCATCTGAGTACATGAGATAAATACAACCCAAATGCCCCCTGTAAATGGGGAAGGGCTCACAAAATCTGACTGATACATGCAAATCATAGAGGCGCTGCAGGTGGCTAAGGCCAACATCATCAAAATCTGGAGCGGCATCAAAGGCTGCAATGAAGAGGTCATCCGGGCATGTGGGGGGCTACCTGCAGGGCCACCCCCTCATGAGGGCTGAGACATCTCACACACGCCCGGGAATCATCAAGAGCTGCTGCTGGGTCACTGGACTGTCAAGTATACGGATCTCGATCATGCTGAAAGGAGCTGGAGAAACAATCAAGTCAAAGGGCAAGGAGAGATCCCTTTGCCTGATCCGAGGCACCGAACAAGAGTGGAAGCTGGAACCAAGGTACACCGCCCTCTAGACCTGGCTTTTGGAATGAATGAGCTGATGTCGACAGAAGGAGGTCTGCCATAGGTGAGGCAATGAGAGACCCTCAACTAAGGCACGAGAGAAAAGAGTAGAGCGACGGACAGACTGACACTAATGATGATAGTGAAGTGGAAAGGACTGAGTAGCTAATGGACGACTTCCCTTGTTAGAGCATAAAGGGCATGAATGACATGGCAGCGACCGACACAATATCGTAAGGGATAGGGGACAGTGGGACTGAAGGTCATAATATGCGACACAAGAGAGAGACCAAGCAATGAAGGATGGAGGGCTATAGTGGGGTACAAAGGGACGCGGGATAGACTCCATGAATGCGATGATGACTCAACTTGGATGCTCTAAACAAGGGCGTCTCGATGGTGCTGCCACACAGTAAAAGGCCCAATGGGGGACCATAAAAGCATGAGTACAAGGTGGGGACTCATGACGAAAATCGTCACAAACATGGACAAGTAAGGAGGCAAGATGGTGCCCCAAGTACAAGTGTTGTAAGTGAGGAAATTCAATTTTAAGGAGAGGTGAAGTGACCCTTCTTGGACAAAATAGGTCCTGGCGAAGGATAAAAATAAAAATATGCTGGCTATCTAACAGAAAATAAAACACGCATCTCAGAAAGGAAATGCTAAGGGTAATATTTCTTAAGATAGAGTGCATTGCGAAGATTGCCTTTGAAGTCTTCTAAAAGGTATGCCCCCTTACCAAGCTCCTTACTGATGATGTAAGGGCCTGGCCATAATGAGTCGAACTTCCCGTGACCAAGGACATCATGGGCCTGGTCATATACTAGAACAAGGTCGCCTTCATGAAAAGGACGAGGCTGGACTTTTTGGTCATATTGAGCTTTTGGTGCGTGTCTTGGCCGCTTCCATGGTTTGCAATGCAACACAGCGATATTCAGAGGCACGCTCAAGCATGATAAGTCATTGTTCTAGAGGTTGGGTGTCAGGGGGAAGTTCAACAGCCAGAGGAAGGGAAGGGATGTACACTCGATTGGTAAGACAACCTCCTCTCTAGAAACGAGGTGAGGAGGGTTATGGTTGAGGGGCATGGGTGCCCCCGAGCATGGTGTGGTCATGCCAAAATGTATTTAGAAAAAGGGGAATCTAAACACATTTCAATGATGTGGTGTGCCATTTGTTCTTGTTATGGGTATGCAGTTTGAGAAAGGAAATGGAGGATTACCAATCTCTTTTGGTACTGCATATGGGGATCAAATGGACTTTAAGTTTCCGAGTTGGCATACCTGGTGTCACTATCCCAAAAAGAGGATTTTGAGATAATGAATTGATGCTCTTGTAGAAAAGCTAGAGGTTGGTCAACAATAATGTCTAAGAGACTGGGTTGCTGACGGAAGAGGAGGGAACGATAAGAGGTATCATCCCTAGAGTGATCGGAAGTGATATGGGACTTTAGAGGTTCTTCTAAATGTGGAAGAATAATGGTACTAAAGTCAACACGACCAGATACACGAGGAGAGTTATGGAGAATTGCTTCTCTTGGTCTCTCAAATGTGGGTGCCCCCTTACCCAAACATTGGGTTTCGATGTAATGGCCACAAGGTGGATGTGGTGTGAACACATGGGTTCGATGTAAGGGGGAATATATAAAGTCAGGGGTGGGAATTTCTTTCATAATGTCGTCATCGTGATAAAAGATGGGGTGACTGGTGGAAGAAGGACCACCGGACGTGGTGAAGCGACCTGAATCATCATCATGAGAAGAGAGGTTCACATGCGCATCGTCAAAAGGGGTGACCGAAGAGTAAGTAGATAAAGGATCTACCGATGTTGAGCCCAAGATGATCACTGAAGAAAGGTCAAGCGAAACAACAGGGGAGGATTCAGATGGAATGGTCCCCGAGGGTCTCATGGATGATGATAGGTAGAAAATGTTGGACGAAGGCTCCGTCATCTCGACATCAGGAGGGGGAATGTCAATGGGAGCAATCATATCTGGTAGTTCTGCTGAAGCAGAATGCGCAAATATGGGAGAGGTGTACTCATTGCGCTTGGCCTCGAATTGGTGGACCGCGGCAATAGAGGTGCGGAAGTCCTCGAGGCGGGGACAAATATGGGTGTGATGGCCATGGAGAGCACACAAAGCACGGGGGTGGTTGGTGTGAATAGTCTTGGGGTTCTTGGCCGCGGTTGTGGAAGGAACAGAGGCTTCTGGGACCGCGGACTCAGGGACCGTGACATTAACCATGGGCTTTAGATGAAGTAATTCAGGACAGGTATGGGAGGCGTGACCGACAACATCACACAAAGCACCCTGGATGGTATGCTTTGGAGGCGGAGGAGGAGCAGGGTTTGTCGGGGCAGCCTTGTCCTTTGATGCCCCCTTGCGAGCTTTGCCCTTCTTACCCGAAGCGGTCGCAACAGGAGGTGGTTCCTGTTGAGGTGACTGAGGCACTGATGCAGCGGGAGAAGGCATGGGGACCGATTGAACCGGGGTCAACGCAATATAAGGTTTGGGTTGACCAGGCAAGGTGGGGGCTGGAGGATCAAGGTACCAAACGGGAATCCCAAGGGTCAAGTTAGGAAGAGAGAGGGTGGCCATGACCGGTACCGTGTACACTCCTGGTGGGGGAGCTAGGAACGGTATCTGACCAGAGGGGTAATGGCCAGGTGGGACGGCTCCTAAATGGCTAAGGCCTGGAGGAACCGTGCCAGGGGGATAAAGGGGCTCATGACTACCAACTGCAGGTGAAGGGCTAAGAGCAGGTTGCAGAGGGCAAGGTTGCTGACTAGCCGAAGCAGGTTGCTTGAGAGCAGCCCGAGACGATTGCATCATGCAAACATTCGATGAGCTGGGGTCAGAGATAGGAGGAGGGGGGAAACTAGGAAAAGTTCCAAGCAAGGAGGAATCCTTGTAAACGCCGGGGGAGACACTGGTCAAGGAGTCGACGGTTTGCTTGTTGGCTACAGAAGAGATGGTCGTCTCAGGTGAGGTCTGAGATTTTGGCTCATGATATGTCAACTGGTCAATGGTGACTATCTTCCCATTATGGGGGAAAGACATCTTGCGAAAGACCGCGGATGGGACAGCAGACATAGCATAGGTGTAGCTTCGCCCAAAAGAATGTTGTAGTCTAGTGGGGCGTCAATGACTTCGACGTCAACGCAAACAGTCTTACCGGCGAGTGTGATAGGGCAATTACGGAACAAGCCAATGGGCTGGGAGGCATGACCGTCCCACGCTCTAAGGGTGATCGTGGAAGGGGCCAGCTCAGGGGATCCGAGTTGCTTCCAAACCGAAGCGGACATCATGCAGGTGGATGCCCCCTCGTCAATGATACACCGGGAAACGATGGCGTTTCGTATTTTGACTGAGATTTGGAAGGCGACGAAAGGAGGGAGGGGAGGGTGGTCCGATTGAGTGGCGTCGAAAACAATCATCTGGTCGTCAGCAGGATCTACAGCGCCCACGGCAGATAGTAGAGCCTTCTTTTGGGAAGGGCATGACTGGAGGAGTTCCAGTGTGGAAATGGCAGCAGGGGACTGCGCCGAATCATCTACTATGCTATACGACTGAGCGGCTCGACCAGAAGCAGCATTTCGGCGTAATGGTCCCTTTGAAATCTTTGGATGAACCTAAACTTTGGGTTGAGGGATGTGTAAGGGGCCAGTGGATGTCGAAAGAGGCTCTGCAGAACCTGAAGAGGGAGGCTCGGGAGCAGACTGAGCAGGAGGCTTGGGGTACTGGCGAGACCGAGTTTGAAGGTTAAGGTCGACGGTTAGAGGCGGATCAGAGTTCATCATGAGGATATGGTAATTGGAGGAACCAGAAGGGGAAGGTGGAGTGGCCACCTGTCCGTCAGGTGGTTGGGTAGCCATGAATCCCTGCTGTGCATCCACCTGCGCTTGAGGGGGCGGGGAGCGCTGTTGCAGGGGTTGAGAAGGCAAGGGAGGCGAAAGTGCATGTGCTGGAGGAGTTGGCGCGCCCGGTTGTGGATAAGGGTAATGGTTAGGTTGGGAAACATTGAGGTAAGCAGGAGGTTGGGCAAAAGGATGAGGCATGCCGTATCCTGGATGCATGCTACCGGGAGGGGGAGAAGTGCAGGAAGTGGTGCCCCCTCCCCCAGGAAAACCATAGCTCATGTGAGGTTGAGCGGATGGATGAGAGATGGGTCCAATGATACTGTTGGCGGCATGAGGTGCCCCCTGTGTATGGACATCATTGGGTGTGGGAAGATCAGGTAGGACAGTAGGATCATAACCTGTCTGAGCGTAGATCAGGTCATACTTTAACGCCATTTGGAGGGCATCTTCTTCGGTTTGAGGAAAATGGGATGCGACATCTTTCCTGATAGGGGACAAGAGAGATCTAAGGAACCAGTCCATGTAGACACGGTCTTCGAAGGGAGGAGATTGGCATAAGCTCCGTCGTCTTCGCCATTCCTGGACATGGGTAGCAAGGCGGGTCGAAGAGGTTTGCTTGAAGGAAGTCAAAAGTTCGATACCAGTGTCATAACGAAGGGGAAGCTAGAAGTAAGATAAAAAAGCCCGGGCAAGAGTTGCAAAGGTGGTATGGGAGGAAGTGGGCTGGTCAACATACCACTTAGAAGCTTCGCCTGTAAGCGTGCGTTGGAATAGTCTAAGACGAACAGAGTCATCGATAATGGAGGTAGATGAACACCACATGTGGAAAGATCGAACATGATTTGAAGGATCTTCTCCAGCACGACCTTCAAACTTGGGGATGTCGGAAGGGAGCTTTGTCGGCATAGCGGGCCAACTAGCGTCATGATGTATAGGGTCGTTTATCAACCGGTCCAAATCGGGGAGGCTGAGGCCTGCCAAGAAGGGGAGCACAGGTGAAGCCGAGGTAGTTCCTGTGGTGGTTCTGCTAGTGGTAGTCCCGGCATTAGGGCCGGGATTCCCGCTAGTGTTAGGCCCTGGACCCGACATAGTGGAGGTGACAGGGGGGAGAACCAAAAGGAAAAGAAGAACCCAAAGAATCAGAGAAGGACTGGCTCGACGACGGTGGGACGGAGCAGGTCGATCGACTGGAAACTGGGGGTGAAGGCCAAGGAGGCTCCGGGAAAGGTGCCTTAGGGGCGCAATGATGACAGGAAGAAGGAAACCGACAAGGGCAGAAAGGGACAGAATCAAGTAATGTCAAGGGCAGATAAGGTGCAATGACGATTGATTTTAGAGTCTTTGCCAGGCGGTGTAAACCAGGCGCTTCTTCACTTAGGGTCAGTGTGTGGTGTGCGTTAATTTTAATTTTTAAACCCTTTCCGTTGTTGAGAGCAAAAAAGTGTGCTGCGTAGCTGAAAATAAACCTACAGAGAACAGAGTAAAATGCTGAAATAACAAAAAAATAACAGCTACGTATGCATCTATCTAACCCAAGAAGGTGGGTCTCTCAAAACTATGCTGAAAAGAAAGGGAAAAACTATGGAAACACACACAAAGGAAGCTCAACAGATCTAGGGTCAAAGGGGACAGAGATCTGGAGGATAAAGCTGCAGACAAGGGGTGCAGATCACAGCCAAGAGACAGAGGCAAGGTGGCCGGAGAAGGGAAATCAGCAAAAAACCTAGGGGGCAAGGCAGAGGCCTTCAGAGGAGGTCCAAACAAAATGACAAGAGGTGATTTGAAACGAAAAGAGGCTGATTTCAAAGGATCTGGAAGTGAGGTCACAGATCTGGAAAAAGAGGGGGCTGAAGCTCTGAAACCGACGGCTGAAACAGCTGAAACTCTTCCACAAAAAGTGGAGGGTACTAAAGCCCTAAGGGGTTGGGTTCCCACTTAGATGAGTAAAAACAGATCAGATCTTGGTCAAGGCAGGCTGAGTCAGAGGCTGGAAAACCCTGGCAGAAGCTGCAGCAGAACCCAGAAAAATTGCAGAAAAAATGCTGGAAAAAAGGCAGGTCGCAGGTTCTGACCTTATCTGAGTTGAGGTCGCAGGAAACAGGCTGAAAAGTGCGTCCAGGTCGCAGGTTTTGGGCCAAAAGGTGCGACCCCCCCGTTCCGGTTGTTTCGGCGGCAGATTTTCTGAAAAGTTGCCGTCTCAGTTGCGGCTGGTGTCGCTTACCTGCGCAATAGGGCTAGAAACACACGGAAGTTAGAAATTTTAAGTTTTTAGGGTTTTATGTGAGAAAAATGACATAAAAAGAGGAAAACTAAGTAGCTGAAAAGAAGCCCTAGGGCCTGAAGTGGCTGGATATGCAGGAATATGAAAAACGACAGCGGTCGTAATTTAAAACCCGTGTGGAGTCGCCATTTGTTAGTATGAATTCTTCGTCGAAGTGTACGAAAAAGAACCACTTTAGCTACGCATAACTACTAGCCCTAACAACAATAATGGCTGCAAAACATCTTCAGATCTGCAATTAGTAGTTAAAGTGCTGCAACAAACAGATCTATAAATGGAAAGATATTAAGCAGTGAAGTAAAGAGTTTGCTCCATGCATCCAACATACAAGACAAGAACACGATTTTTTGAATGAATTTTTATATTACAGGGCACCTGGGAGGAAACAAGAAGGTGTATCCAGATCTCCTCAATGGGATGGGTTCTTTGTAGTCCTCAACACTTCAGATCTAAGCTTTCTCTCTCTTGTAGATGTAGAAAAACCCAATGTAGAAGGTAGAGCTCAATGGGAGCAAAATGGCAGAAATGAGACCAAGTGTATAGATCCAGAGTGATCTAATATGCAACAAAAGGTGAAGAATGATGGGGAAAACCCTCCTATTTATAACAAAATATTGGGTCCTCCTAGATCTTGGTGCATGATTAAAATAATGTTAATCACATCTAGATCCACCTCTATGGAATATTTTATTATTATTTGTTGGAGGGAAAGGGTGTTTGACTTGGGTCAAATCCCTTGATTAGTGAAAATAAATAAATAAATGATTTATTTATCTTTTTAAGGAAGTGGTTGGGATATAATCAAATAAATAATGATTTATTTGATTAATGGTGGTTGATTTGGTCATATTTAACAAGGAATATTATTTAAATAATTATTCCTAGAAAATAATAAGATAACTATGGGTTTATCTCATTAATTTCTTTTGTTTTTGGGTTAAACATGACTGGGAATAATAATTAAATTATGGTTTAATTAATTATTCCTTTTGGGGTTTCCTAATTAACATAGTGAAAGCAGTTTTACTTGGGGTAAAACTGGTCTTACATGGTGTACTTGGGTCCATCTAATGATAAAAGGTTAGATGGACCAAAAATGGTGTAACACTAAGGGAGTTAATCATGAGAGAGAAACTACAGCAAAAACACAAAGGATAAGAGATTTCTTGTAAGAAAGAGACACAACTTGCTACTATGGCAAGTTTATCTATGGAAGCCATATAATGGAAATCATCCAAATCCTATCCCATTTTCCTCAAGGATAAGTGGCTATAGTTTCAAATTAAGACATTTAGAACAAAGATGGCTCCCTACCTTCCAAGGCTACATGAAATTATTTCAGAATTTTGGTAAAAGAGAAAGCATTGAGGATAGACTCAAACTAGCCGATTTTTACATGCATATTTTGATCCTCACAAGTATTACGAATTTTTGGAAACCAACTCAAGATTAAGAGACATAAAATTGATGTAATTAGCCTCTGGCTGAGACATGAGGAGACAAAGCATGAAGAAGTGGAAAGGTTATCATCAAAAACCACAATCTCATCTCCTTTGATCATGAATTGGAACCTAGGTACATAATGGCCTAAGAGCAAATGCATCCTAAGATTTGATATCAATACTTAGGATGGTGGGACAAGTAAGGTTTGTAGGCTTCAAAGAAGATGGCGTGACCTTCTCAGATTAAAAATCAGAGAATATCACTCCCCTCAAAATAAAAGGCTGCCTCGATAGAACCCCGTTATACAAAAGAATCATGCAAAGGCTAAAGATCTGTGGATAGGCCTCAAAATTATTCCTCCTTACTATTGGGCCTATAAGAAGGAATGAACATGTGGAGATGAAATAAAAATAATGGACATACATAGAGGAAGATGCGTGTTTCATTCATAGGAAGGCACACCATCCGAGGTGCCTCGGGGATGTTAGAGAGGTCAACGGGGCATGAATGAGCTATATGAATGACTAAGTTTCCTACAAGCCTGAGAAACACTTTCTAAAGGGCTAGATGATGGGTCCCAACAATAGGTATTAAGTTCATTTTCCTATCCTCCAACCCTTAAAACTCTCATCTTCTCACATTAATTCACATTTTTAGCCATAATATGCTAGGTAGGAAGACTAAAAGGTAAGTCACCATATTGCATGGATCGATGTGATTAATTTTCGTGAAAATAAGAATCTTTTTGAGCCATTTAATATGTAGGTTCTTGATGGAGACAACCAAGAGAGAATATAGGGGGGCTTGTCCACACATAATTAACTCTCTAACTCACTTGAGATCATAACCCTCACCAGCAGATCAAATTCACTAAAAACCAAGGAAGCAAGGCACATGTGAAGATCAAGGATGATCGAATCCACAAATCTCAATATCTTGAGTGAAACACTTTCTTCAAGGGATCTTCCATCAACTACATTTTTTTTAAATAAACCATCCAAGAGGCTTATTAGGATTCGATTTTTTTTTGCAGTCTAGGACTAGCTATTGAGAGCCTGCTTGATTATTGTTATTTTTATCTTTAAAATGATAGGAATATCATTTTCATTAATAAGAAGTATACCATTGATCTGAATCTAAGTTACTTTGGATGGTTGAACCTACTGTCCGGGTCCCAACCCTGTGCTTTAGTTCCCCTCTTGTATTTATTTTTTGTTCGTGCTCTGAATTGCAATTATTTGCGCCAAGAGATGTTACATCAAAAAAAATTTGATTCTAGGCTTATATCACCTCTTGTGGGAAGAGTGATTGGAAATATCCACAATAACAACTCAAAAATATTTGTTATGATTTCCTGGAAATTGTTAACTATTAGATTGAAATATTTCTACATGTTTAATCCCTACAATCCCCAGGGATAGTAGCATTGATTTGGAAATTGGCATTGTGTTGCAGTTAGAGTAGACTTCAATAAAATTCAACTCATATCTCCATAGTTATTTACTTTTCACAATAATGAACATTTGGATGGAAGTGGTCAGCTAGGATGCAAAAGAATTGTGCTAATTTTCAGGGTGGGGAACACCTTTCCACATCCACCTATGCCTTTCCATATTCCCTTCCAAACTATTATCTTCGAATTCACTCTATTAAGGTAAATGAAGGACACTGTGCATCAACTTTGGTGCAAGATGTGAATTTTTATAGGGATACTAGGCTGATGGGGTCCCACACTCGTCATGCACATCCTTCTACATTCATCCACATTCCTCGGGGCCTTCAAGAAACCATTTATGTGCTCAAAAATCTCTCAAACCTCCTCCCGTAGCAAAACGTAGCCTCCTCGTAGTTAAAACGTGGGTATCTTCCCGTAGCACACAGACCTCCGTAGTAGACGTATAACATTATTTTCAACAAGCTTTGCTCCATACTTTGACTATGGCATAGTTAAGTTGAATAATTTCCCCACACTATGATTTGATGATTAGGGAAGACTATAGGACTATCTAACCTCATCCTTTCCTAATCGCAACATCGACAACAAAACAGTAGTTATAATTAGTATTTTTTTCATAGTATGTTAAAGATTTGGTGGTTATCACTCCGCCGCATTCTAAGGCTGGAAGAAGGAACTCTAACAAAGGTAACTAAACCAAGATTTTAACTTCTGTAGCTAGCCCTACCAAGCTGGAGAGGATACATCTCCACAAACACGTCCTAGGGAGGATGAATGATTAGATTTTATGTTGGATATGTGAGTTCAGTTGTTTTGATTTGATTTGGGTTGCCTTCACTGATGAGGTTAGGGTAAATGAGATGGAGTTACAGAGATTCAATGGGACACAGTAAGCATAAAGCTTAACACTTTAAAATTATTGTGATGATATGGTTTTAAGACTAATGAGAAGTTGTGAAGAGCATGGAAGATGTATTCTTCCTAAAATGAAATGACAAATTATGATAACTTTCCCCAAACAGCATGAGCAAGCATGTATTCTTCCTATAAACTTGGAAAGAGATCATAAAAAAGAGATGCAATGAACATGGAAGAAAATACATTATAACATATGAAACTGAAGGAAAAACAATGATAATCATCATACCACATGTATCCCAAAAAATAGTTGCAATTTTTCTTATTAATTGCCAAAACTAAGCACAATAGTTCGATCAATACATTAACATCCAAACTGATTCCAACCCTTAATAAGAGTGAATTAAGGTACTAAATATACATCAAAAACATCTACTCATCCTCATGTCGAATCCATGAGGTGAGGAAGATATCCACAAAATTCGAATCGAAAGTCAAGTGTAGGATGGTCCAAGTGACTCATTCCTAATTACATTCAAACTAATTCATTTGACTTTAAGGAATTTTACCAATGAATCTACCCTAGGTAACTTATCCATAGAATAATTACATACCATACCAATTACATAGGTAAAAATATCAATTTCTGAAATAAAGTCAAAATTTATATCAAAAACCAAAATCCACGAAGAATGGTCATATGCATATTTGTTTGTCATATGCGCCCTCCCCGTTCAAGGTCGTATTTGATCTATTTGTAGTTTTCCAAATCAAGCCCAAGATGGCTTGTTGAAAGTCTTTCAAGTATTATTTTTTTAATATGCCTCCAATTTTTAAAATGAAGCTGATTTGGACTTTTAAATTTATTCTCCAAGATCAAGCCAGGCAGCTCGTCTGTGCGAAAATAGGGGCAAATAAATGTGATTTTTGGCTAGATTTTTTCCCCCTTTTCATCCGTAAAATATGCAAAATCAAGACTAGAAAAGCGGTTTTATGGAATGAATTTTTCCTTAGAATCCATTGGTGGTCTTTCCCCAAAAATTTCCCCAAACATTTACGTAGTGCCTAGAGTGTTGTACATATGACTTTAATTTGGGATATGCTCGTTCAAAAAACTCAAAAAAACACGTATTTTACAAAAATGTTTCAAAATGAATAAAAATTGGTGGAGAGAGTATTAGTGAGTTTCAAATCTGAGTATTCTTCCCCCCCTTTATGTGGCCTCCGCCTATGTTTCCTCTCCTACACCGTTTTCTTCTCTTCTACCATGGTGTTTTTATCAAAACCTCTGTGGAAGTGTGATGATGCGGAATATGGTTTTAGGAATGAGGAATAGAAAGGTAAAATGAATGATATGGTGCTAGGGAAGGAAATGGGGGAGGGGATGAGTGGTAGTATGATGGGATTTAGGATGGGGATTTGGGGATTGGGATTTCAGTAAATGTAGCACCTGGGTTGTGGGTATTGGGATAAAGGGGTTTGGGGGAAGGGAAATTTGTAAAACATGGGTTTAGGAATGGGTATTTGAAATTTTAGGAAGGGTATGAAGGTGTATGGAGATGAAATTTGGGGAATTCAAGAGTGTAGTGGGAATACTAGGGTTTTCAAATGATTTTAAACACAAAATTTAACATACTCACAACACCCAACACATGAACTCGATGAAGATGATCATTTATGTAATTAGATCTTTCATTTGTTGGAGGTCGATGAAAAGGTCGATGAAGCTTCGAAGTGATTTTTTGCAACTTGAATGCATTTCGGGCTTTTCTGCCATATGCGCAAAGTGGCCTTAAGACTCTGCACTCGCTCAAGATCGTATGCCCTCACAGAAGGCCGTGCGCAATGGCCCGAAGGATTTCGCACTTCGAAGGATATGCGCCCTATGATTTGTTTTTTGTTAATTTCACCCAGAAACTCAAAATTTATCTTCTCGAGTGTTTTCTCGGTGTTTTTAGAGACAAATGATTTTGAAATTATGTCAAGAAGTCTTTAATACTTGAGTGAATTTGAATTTAGATTAAAAAAACCCACTTTTTTAATGTTTCATTTCACTCAAAACATGATTACCCTTTTCTTTGATTTTTCTTCGTGGATGATGCTACAGAGTTTGGTAATCTTTTCACTTTCAATTTTCTTATCTTCATTTGGCATATAAAGCTTGAGTTGGCAAATGTAATGTAACTTATTACATATAATGAGCATAAAATTACATAAAAATTAAAAGTAAATTACATCTCTTTTTTTTTAAATAAAAATTACACTTTAGTATGAAAATCATACTCTGAAACCATAATTACAACATTTAAAATCATATTTACATGCCGTATAACCATAGATGATTGAGAAAGTATTATTTGAGTCACTCACACCTTGCCGACCTTATTGAGATGAAATGGTGTGTTATGAACCTTGGAAAATAAAACCTATTTGACCTAATGGACCTTGGATGACTCGACTAGATGGTTGACTTCTACCGACATGATGACATAGTGAAATCGCCTTTTAAGATTTTTTTATGCCCAAAGAAGACATGAAGGTGGTCAACAAATTGTGAAATTTTGAGGGAGAGTGAGGTTTTATGACTAGGGCTACGCACGCTGAATAAATTTTGCATGACTAATGGAATGATAAAAAAATCGAGTGGGACTTCAAATGAATATGAAAACAAGGATTTTGATCACCCAAGGAAGAATGAAAATTTTTGACAAGAATAGATTGGATTCTTCATTTTCAAGCAAGTGTGAGTACACAAATGATGCATTAAAGTAGGTTATTGATTTCATTAAGTTTTCAATTAAAGTAGCGTGATTTACTTCTACAAATATATTAGCCTTTTCCTTTCCTTCATAATTTCAATTAGCATTTACATTTAATGAATGGAATTTCTACCTTTATAGTTAGAATCATGTTCATTTATGCTTTCATAAGAAGTTTTCACTATAATTAGTTGGAGTGTATCTAAACACCTTTGATATTATTTCATGAATTAGGTGACAATGAGCAAGATCCAACTCTATTTATATAGCATTGTCACCTCTAAGTTTGTACAAAACATGGGTTGACAATTCTGTTGAAAAGCCTCGAGTTGCAATGTCTCTTGTGAAATACTGTGTCTCATCAAGATTCACCCAAGAAACAATAAAAAATGTTATATTCCTTCATGATGAGCCGTGTAATTATACTAGAAGTTAGCATGACCATTTCAGAAGCCTAAAATTTTGAATGGTATATTCATTATCTTAGTGTTATATATTAATTATATGCTTGATGCAAGAAACAATCATGGACAATATCAACAAGTTTAAGGCTCAAATGGATATAACCTTTGATATGAATGATCTATGAGAAAAACAAATATTGGGCATTTAAATACATAGAGACAAAAATGATAATCTCAAATTTAAAAATAGAAGTATGTTGAGAAATTACTCAAAATGGGACAGTAATGTGAAACTTGTAAATATTCCTTTCACTTCCCATTTTATTTTTTTCAAAGGTTTTCCTAGTAGTGAGGAAGAAAGGAATATATGTCTTCAGGTATATTATGTTGATGTAATAGGATCTAATGTATGGGATATATCGGTGACAGATCGAATATTCCACATGCAATGGGTGTTGTCAATAGGCACATGGAAAATCAAGGAAGATAACAATGAATGTAGCTAAAATTCATTTGCTTCAATATCTAAGAGGCAAAATATTATATCACCTTTAATGGTAGTAGTGATTTTATATGTGATTATGGTTATTCAATTTTTACAAGTGATTTATACAAAATGAGGTCTACTTAGGTCATGAATTTACTATTTCAAGAGAAATCCATTGTTTGATGTAAAATACTTAGTAAATAATTGTTTTATCCACTATAAAGGCATAATATATTAGTATCTCACATGATTGAAAGAAGAATTTGATTGAAGGGTCTTCTAGAGTTTGAAGAGTGCATATAAGATAAATGTATCTTGATATGGTCAAAGTGGATATTCATTTGGCTATAAATCTACTATCATAGCAAGACTAAGCATATTGATATTAAGTACCATTTTGTAAAATAGTAATCGATGGAGGTAGGTAGCTCTTAAGGAGGTCCATACTTAAGAAGATTTAATGTTTACAAAACTAGTGTTGTTAGAGAAGTTGCAATGGTGTTTAGGTTCTCTTTAAAAAAGGTGATACATGGGTTTGTAAAGGTATTAGGTATTTTTTCAAGATGGATATTGTTAAAGCTCTAACAACAATTAATTGAAAGAAAATGTAAAAACCAAAAATTACTAAGGTAAATATTTGGTGGTTAGAACAATGGTGTTGGTTTACAATACTTATGATAATTTTGTAATGGTGCCTACTTCATTTTATCATTGAATCCCAAGATTTGAAGTTTAATCTAAGCATGATTGTAAATCCTTATCGATTAATAAAATACCTTACTTTTCCCATGCCAGCTTGATGTCATTCATGACATTTGCACTACCATTTACCCTCTTTCGATCATATAAACCCTTCCTTTTTCCTTTTTACTATTCCCTTCTTCATACTTTCAAGGGGAAATTAATATAAAATGATACAAGGTCATTATATTATTCAATTATTATCCTTTTCTTTGTTTTTTTAAGAATTAAAGGGGACTAAGAGTTGATTTTTTACTAATGGAACTTTAACTAATTTAGGTCTTGTAACCTACATAATAATCTTGTAACCCACCTCAATGTGTAGTATACAGACACCTCTAGAGGGAAAATAGGGACATGAGTTTTCCTTCTATATTCCTCAATATGATTACATATCCATTATAGTGGTTCTGAAGGACCAACTGAGCACATATTCTTCATGGATCAAGCTTATGGTCTAAGTGTTCCAAGAATGACATGTCCATCAAAACGATCAATTTACGCAGCAATATCCTTTATTATTTTCATAACATAGAACTCGATCATGGGATAAAATTGTCAAAATATTCAATTTAATACCTTCCATTTCCCATTTGATATGTATTCAGTATTTCCATGCACACTATACGTATTTGACAAATTCCACCTATGCATAATTTTATGTCATGTAAAAGCTATATAAATCAATGTGAGTATAAATGTAGGTGGTTATCGATTGTAGGATCATTCGTGATTTTTTAAAAGTTCGTTAAATCATTAGATCAATTTCGACAAACACAAACATTTGTGGTTATGTATCACTAAACCTCATTTCTATTTTCTAATTCAAAGTGTTTTATGCTAGTGCTTTGTTACTAATCAGGTGTGATTTAATAATGGTATCAGAAGTTTTCCAAGCAATGAAAACTGGTTGGGAGGGGCCCCTTAACTCGACCCATATTTCTCTATTGTTTTTAATATGCGTATCACCATCAGTAGACATATTTACACTATAATTAATTTCCTCCATTTTAATTTGGCATGTTTACTTGATTTCATTTCTTTTGCTTCATTTTGTGCTTTTTAGAGATAATATCTCTAACTACAGATTGTGAGACACTTTGTACTTTTTGTTTTTTTGCAGAACTTCTTGATTCAAACATAGTGAACTAATTACAATGTGTTAAGAAACTATGTATTTTCAACCTGAACAAAATTCTCTCATGAAATGTATCCAATGATTTCATTTGATTCTCACATTTACATGTTCTTTAACAACAACCATGTATATTGGTTAAACTAAGTTAGAAATGGGATTTGTTTAGTAAGAAATACTAGAACACTTAGGAGTATTGAGAAATACTTCCCTTTGTGCCCAACTTAACCTTTCTCTAAGTTTCCCATCTAGTGAACGAGAATCCCATAACATTGTTCTCAAATTATTCGATTTTATATGTGTTTATATTATTTTACCACATTCAATTAGGAGTTTATATTTTTCCCAGATAACATAGAAATACCATTAATTCCCTAAACTCCACACATATAATGTTTTCATTCACAATTTTATACCCCTATATTAATGATTTAATGTCTAGAGTTAAATTAATTAAACTCGAATGACATTTTTTGTGCCATTACCGAAGAGATGCTAAAAGATAGTAGTGCATTTATGGCCTATCATTATTGTTTATTTTATATTTTAGAATTATTCCATTTGAATTTATTTTTCTCTTTTAATACTAGCATTCTAGACTTAATGAGAAAGTGATGGTAAGATACAAAGACTACCCCGCTAAGAATTTCTAGAGTGTAATATTATGAATTCACTTAGCGATTTTGTTCTCTTTGGTTCTAAAGCTATGCTATTACTAGATGAATAGGGCCATATATCATAAAGGTAGTTTAAGAGAAAAGATAAAGTACTAAATTCGTATAAAAAAAAAATTAAAAAAATTGATTTCACATAGAGATAAAGTTAAAGGAAAATGTATAATAGTTGTTTCAAATAAAATAACTTTTCGAATATAGCTAACTCGCTACCGTAAGATTTAGAAAAGGGGATGAGTGAACAAAGGGATTTCTAGTTGTTCCACTATTAAAGTCTCACGGTCTTCAGAAATGGCACTAAGTTGTAGTGCCCTCGTCACTTAATTCGGGCACACCTCTATGGTTTCTCATTTGGCCTCCGAATGAAAGAGAAACTTTCATCCGTTGAAGATGTATATGAAAGGTGCACAGAGGCTAGGTGACGTTTCTGAAATTTTACGGTGACATCAAGTCAAATTACCTCTCCACGCATATCTTCAGCTGATGACGAAACTCCGTGTTCCAAAACCTAAAACTATGTGATGAACATTTATCTACATGGTGGGTAATAAGCCCATGCCTACCGCATTATGTAATATTCCAAATGGAAATGACATCAATATTGAACATAAAACTTGAAAGTGCAAGCAGAAACATCAATACATAAAAGCATGAAAATCATAGCTCTATTCAATTATATATAACATCAAATGAGTACAATATATACTGAGGAAAAGGTTACTTCAAGTTTAGGCAAAACAAGCCTCTAATGATCAAATACACCCAAACATGAAATGTTTGTTGCAACTCAAAATGTTGGTGGACCTTGAAAACACAGCCCCAGTGAGTGTCACTGCTGCTGGAAAATAGAAATACAAAGATCTGTTGATATAATTCTCAAAAATTGATAGGATCATAGATCTAAACCCCCAAGCAAAATTCCAAGACAACCTAGAAGGGGCTTCGAGAAATAAACCATATGAAAAATGCAGCCCTAGGGCTACATAAATTCTACCACTAAATCATTGTTAGGACATGGCTGATATGACAATTAAATGGTCACGCTTCTTTGTCAAGCTTTTACGGGTGAAGCCCATTTGCTCCTCACTAGAAAGCCCAGCTCACAAATTGGGTTATAAACCCTCCACTTTGCTACTTCCACACTTAAAGCAACCGATCTGAAGGAGACTACACTGTGAATAATGGTTGAAGCTTGGTCTAATGCCGAGATAGTGGAAATGGAGGCTCAATGAACCTTCCACAGTGGGCACTCGAAGTCCCCAGGGGATGAGGGTGGGATTTCCACTCAGAAACAGCCTTACGCTAAACAACATAACAAACTCCGATAAACAGTTGAAGCGTGCAAAAAGTCATAAAAGACCCATACATAAACAATACTCGTAATGCCCTCTATGGATGCCATCCACTTCCTTATTTTCTTGGTGAAATTCCTCACCCTGGGTCCCACTCATTAAAGATGCTACACTCATGCATACACTCCTCCAACATAACTGTGTTGTTCTCCATTAACTCTCCACTACCTCCATGACAACACTGTTGATTTGGTCAACCTTGACCCTATCCACATGATTTAGCTCCTATTCACACCCAAAAGTTCTTTATTCAGTTGATACAGTGATCCACATTCACATTAGAAGTGGTTTTATTCATACTAAAGAGATTTATGGGTATCTCTACCCACTTATTCATCTATCTTATTAACAAAAGAAAAAATTAATATTCCAGCTAGCTGAAAACTAATTAGGAATATTACAATCCTCCCCTCCCAAATGTTACTTGTCGTCAGGAAACTGCAAGGAGGGATACTACAAAATCTCCTCTCCTTCTTGTTGTGCGGGTAAATCCTCTGCCCGAACGGGCGATCCCTCCCCTAACCCTAGGGTGGGTCTAGAAAATACGGAACATACTAATATCTACCTTCCTAGATTGGAAATGAAATTCAAAGCAAGGAAGATGACCTACCTTGTCCTGATATTATATTGTCGTCTTCTGTCGAAGCTTCTTGATCCGTCGCTCTTCTCAAGCTTGATCCACGCTACTACCAACATTCGATTACCTGTACATATATTCAATACACCATGAAAAGCATAAAACAACGGTAAACATAAAACAATTACAACCTATCGTGACCGAGTGTTGGCCACCTGTAAAATTTGTCCTATCAAAAGGTGGCCAAAAACATTTGTTCAGTCTTCAAGAAACGCTTTCATGACCAAAATTTTATCTCTTGAAGCCTGTAGAAGATCTCATGCTCATGTTTAAAAAGTCTTCACTATGGTTTCCCTTCAGAAACTCACAAATTCTGTTAAAAATTTATGAGAAATACTGCTGCAATATCCCCCTTCTCTCCCCTTCCCCCTCTCAGAGACTAACCTTTATGTTTTCCATCATTGGCCTCTTTTTTCCATTTCCCTCATTTTCCCTTCATAAAGGTTGCCTTTGCCGAGCTTAAACTCCTTTTGAAAACTCTGTTGAAACCCTCCTGATTGTTGGAAATCCGTTTGAAAATCTATGTAAAAACCCATCTTTTGTATTAAGAGTTTAAACCCTTTGGGCCAAGTCTCAACCACTTCCCCATCATATGCCCATGGTGCTAAAAACAAACGCTAAGCCTTTCGGCACTTATCGCATCGGAGAAAATCCAAAGCCCGCAAGTCTGTTTTCATTGTGTTGACGAAAAGTTCTGATGCGATTGGCCTTGTGTGCTGCAGCCCCCGATCATGTTGCTACTTTATATAACCCTCAGCCCCGCAATCGGGCGCTAAGACCGCTGAATAAACCATATCCGATTGACATTTCTCTTTGTAAAATCAAAACCCGCCAACCCAAAGTTTTAACTTAAAAACTTCAAGTCACATGTTGAAATAATCTAATGGGTTGATCAAAAAGACCAATTGTGCAATCGCAATCGGAGAATTTGCAATGAGTATATCGGAGAGTCCAGGCCTGCAGTTCCGATTACGATTGGCCTATCGCGCAAGCATGCGTTTTGTTTCACCCCTGATTGTCGATCCCCGATTGGTTGTCCACCGTTGATCTCCTCTCTACCTTCCAAAATCCAACGGTCCTCATTCCCTCCGCTCATAAGTCTTACCGCCATTTCAAAACCCGCCGATCCATTCTCCACTGTTGATCTCGTTCTTAGATCGACGATCATCGCTCAATCGCTTTGACCTTCCCGATCGCGCAATCGCATCGGAGTTTTTCAATCGAATCCATTTTGTTTACCCCGATTGTGACTCCCCCGATCCATTCTCCACCGTTGATCTCTTTCTCAGATTGACGGTCAGCGCTCAATCGCTTTGACCCTCCGGATCACGCAATCGCATCGGAGTTTTTCAATCGCATCCATTTTGTTTACCCCCCGATTGTGACTCCCCCGATCCATTCTCCACCGTTGATCTCGTTCTCAGATCGACGGTCAGCGCTCAATCACTTTGACCCTCCCAATCGCGCAATCACATCGGAGTTTTGAAATCGCACCTCTTTTCCTTTTCCTCCCTGATTGCGACTCCCCGATTAGATCTGGACCGTCCACGTGTCCAGATCTAACGGCTACGCTCTTTCCCCGCCTTCTAAGCAGTTTAAACCCAATTCCGCAGGATTTCTTGATTGTTTTTTGTGTTTGGAAGGTGTTTTAATGGTTTTCCACTGAATAACAAAGGAAAGCCAAGGACTGGGAAAGACGTTTCCTGCACCTTCGAGCTACTAAAAGGAACCATTCACAGGGTCGAATTCAATGATTTGTCAATGTTTCATGAGTGTTGATAACACGCAAAATAGCCCTGCGCAGCTTTGCACATCGACAAGACACTGTTTTATTCAGAAGACAGTTAAAGAGTATAAGTTTGAAGACAGAGCACAGCAGAATGAAGATTGAAGACAATTTTACGGGGATTACGGCTAAGATGGTTATCAAAAGCCTAATCCCCAACTCAAAACACAGTTTAAAGAAAACCTAAAGTGTTTTATTAGACATAAAGGCCTCCACCGCCACATTTAAGGCGAATTGATTCCTCTAGTTACTGAAATGCCACCTGTGCCTCAAAGTATTCAATCAGAGGCTGAATTTATTGATCAGGCACCTACAGCCTCACAGAAAATCAAAGGCTGCCGAACAAATAAATACTAATCAAGGGTCTTATCTCCAAATTGTCGGAAAAACTATTTTAAAGGTTAAAGAACAGTTCAGAAGAAGATCTATTCAATCATTAGGCCTCGAAAGACGCAAACAGAGTTATAAATGATTACTTTCCCACCTTATGCCTTGCCTGGTTTTCAAAGGCTAGGAATTGCATTGATTACATAATTAATAATACCTGACCCCTGGGAAATCCTCCCACCTCTTCATTCTTCTATAAATACTTCCCTAGAAGAAGAGAAAATGTTGGTCTCTGGACACCTGAACACATGTAATAGTTTCCAAAACTACTGATGCATGTTTGCAACTTGAAGATACACGAGCTGATATGAGAAGTTTGAAGTTGTAGAGACCCGTTGGGCTTGCTGATTGTAACTATTTTGAACCTCAATACAAGCTGTTGATTTATAGTATCCCTGATTTGTGTCAATGGTGATGTGTTCCTCACTGTCTATTGTTATTTTTCTCAATGTTTTCACTCTGTTCACTTCTCTGATAAAGAGCAACAAACATAGAGCTAGGATTTACTTTCAATAGTACCTTACTCTAACTGAAAGCTTTATTTTCTATGTTTTCTTCATCTGAAACGTTCCCTTTGAAGAGTATATTAAGCAGGTTAGTTTAAAAGCACTTGCCTGATCTCAATTGCTAGTTGTCATTGTTATCTGTGTTGTCCTTATTGAACATGCTGAAAGCAGGGTAGTTTTAAAGCACTAACCTAATCTTAAGCGTTTCAACTGTTTTAATAATGTTTTCTAAAGTATTTCAATGCAGGCTGGTTTGAAAGCAATAACCTGATCTCAGAATAATTTATGTTTCTTCTTAAATTGAATCTGCTAAAAGCAGGGTAGTTTTAAAGCGCTAGCCTGATCTTAAGCGTTTTCAACTGTTTTAAAAATTTTTTCTAAAGCATTTCAATGCAAGCTGGTTTGAAAGCACTAACCTAATCTCAAAATACTTTATGTTTCTTCTTAAAATTGAATCTGCCGAAAGCAGGGTAGTTTTAAAGCACTAACCTGATCTTAAGCTTTTCAACTTTTTTAATGTTTTCTAACTAAAGTATTTCAATGCAGGCTGGTCTGAAAGCACTAACCCGATCTCAGAATACTTTATGTTTCTTCTTAAAATTGAATCTGCTGAAAGCAGGGTAGTTTCAAAGCACTAACCTGATCTTAAGCTTTTCAGCTGTTTTAATGTTTTCTAACTGAAATTACTTCCAAGCAGGCTAGTTTAAAGGTACTAACCGGATCTCAGAATACTCTTACGTTTTTCTTTAAAGTACATGCTGAAGCAAGATAGTTTAAAAGAACTTACTTGATCTTAGGTTGTTTCACTACATTTTCATCTGTTTGTTCTTTATTTCCTATATGATTCATTCCATAAAATCACCTTAAGAGATCCGTTGACATAACTAACTTTCCCCATAGATCATGTTTGAACCTTGCTGTCCAATTAAAATCCTCCTATGACTCCATAGCCCAATGGGTTAAAACTGTCTTCGCCTTCCTATCAGACATATCACTCCTTCACTTGTAGACACCTTCACCTTTGAAAGCTAATAAGGCTGGAGTTTAACATTCCTCTGTCGGAGTCATTTTATTTCTTGAGTCCGAGGTTTTGTCTGCCAGGCTAGGAGAAGGTTTAGTAAGATATTATTTCAGGGGTTTCAAAGATCAAAAGGATAATTCTTCTCCAAAACTCTGTTTTGGAGAAGAAATTGTCAAATTAATGGTTTGCAATAAGTATATTTTTAAAGTCTGCCCTCATGAAGAATGTCAAGCGAATACTGGTCATTTCCTAAAATTTAAAAAGCCATATCCTTAAGAGACAACAAAATCATCGGTTCAAAACTGGAAAAGCCAAAAGAAGATATTGTATTAAAAAAGCCAAATCGCAAAAATGCCAAAAACATTGTAATGTGGGTTATTAAATAGATTTGAAATCAAATCTGATTGTGAAAGATATTTTCCTCATGTATAAAATGGAAAACAAGTTCATTTGCCAAAATCCGCAGCATAGAAGTCGAAATCAAGAGTTTGGAGGCCGAAATCGTGTTTTGGAGAATTGTTAACAGAGTTTGGAGGTCGTGAGACCCACTTGGGCGCATGCGACCCACTTGGCAAATGCGACCCACCTGGGCGTTTTCTCCAGTGTAAATTATAACACATGCGACCCACTTGGCAAAAGCGACCCACTTGATCGCATGTGACCCACTTGCTAACAGAGTTCAGAAAAATTGCGTTGGGCGCCCAGTTTCGATTTAAATCATCTCCAGCTGCCTTCAAACAGGTTCTAAACTATTGCTCAGTAGATTTTAAAGTGGTTGTGGTATCTTGAAGACTTTAAACATTTGAATGGAAAAGTGAAACCCTACATTCATGGAAGATTTGTTCCTCAGGTTTTTTAAATACATATGGATGGTTTTATGAGTATTTTCCCACCTTATATGATTGATATATCTACCTTTGCATGTATTGTCAAAGCCCCACTGCCTTCACACTCGTTATACCACCGTTGTCATCATTATTGTTTTACCACTGTCATGGCTTGTGTTTCATGGTGATCATTGTCATATTGTGTCTCACTTCCCATTGACAAACACAATCTTATACTTATTGTTCATTTCCCATTGACAAACACAACCTTATACTCATTGTTCCCTTTGACAAATTTTATCCAGTATTCTAAAGGCTGCATGCTACCATTTGTCAAATTTCACTTGCAATTGAAACAGAGACTGTGCTTTTATCTCAATCCACCTAAAACAGAGTTGTTATCATTGTTTGTTTCCTTATGGTACTTTGACAGTGGGTGATATTTATTGGGTGTTGAAACATACATTATAACTGTGTTTTCACTGCATTTATATCAGTATACATATTGCCAATATTTTTTTCAAAGCCATGTCAGAGACAGAGTCAGTGTATGAGCAAGAGTCAGGCAGTGATTCCACGACTGAAGGTAATGTGCCACGGGGGTCTCACAGAGTTGTCAAAGGTGGTGATCATCGCAGAGAGGAGCCTAATTCTTTGGCTCGGTTGCAGGCATGTCCACTAGCAATGGATTTTTTTCGGTATTTGTCATGTTTCCGATTTTGTGAGATGATTGAACAAACTCGGCTTCATCGTGAACTAGCTCGTCTGTTTGTTCTACATTTATGGGATGGCCGGGTAAATCTTGCCGGGGTTGATTTCATTTTGTCACCCTTGACTATTGCTCAAGCCACTGGCATACCAAACATGGGCGAGGAATGGAACAAACGTCAGCATTTAGAGAAATTCCACTATGAGCCATACATTAAAAATGGATATATGAGGTACTTGGGCAGAGTTTTTCCATTCAGATTCTTGAGGGATGAGTTTGCACCGCTGATGAAACTCATCATTCAGTATTTTAGTTGTGAGGGCAGATATGCCCGTCTCTTTGCGTACCATATTCGTTTGTTGATGCACTTCACAAGGGTATGTATGATGAATATTCTGTACTTCATATATCGCAACATAGAGAGGATGGTTATTTTTGTGCAAAAGAAGACGAGCCCAGCGCAGCAGTACAGGAGTATATACCATTACGCTTTGATCAAGATCATAGTGTTACATCAGTTGGCAGAACAGGGCATCACTTGGGAGGATTTCATCTCTCGTGACTTTTTCATAGTGCCACAGCCGCCTCCCAAGAGAGTTCATGATGCGGGAGAGCCTTCACACCAGCCGGACATTCCTGATGTTGAGCATATCAGCGCTCCTTTGGTTCTGACATATCAGCGAGGCCATAGGGCCTTATTTGCAGCTACACGGCGAGTATTATCTCCACGTGAGGTGGAAGGGGTCTCGCCTTCTTCTTCAGCGCAGGTACAGATACAGGATAGGGGCAAGAGGCCCATGCATGATGAGGGCCCACAGGAGGCCGGGACACAGATTTCACAGTCATTGATGTTGATGCGAGCTCTCCTAGCTCGAAACTGAGGGAAGTCATCCAGGAGCAAAGGGCCGAGAATGACAAGCTGAAAGATCAATTGCAGAAGGCTCAGTGGGTGATAAACTATTTGGAGCAGCGCAACAAACAGCTTGAGGATGAGCTCACATATTATGAGATGCGTCGAATCCGTGAGGACCGACAGTGGAATCGAAAGAGACCTGGTGACATGACACCAGTTGATCGAGATGCTGTACTCACACATGTGAACATTCATCTGGAGAAATTGTTGGCGAAGGCCAATCAAGACAAAGACATGCTTCGTCACATGAAAGGCCATTATTGGGCTCGCATGCATGTCTGCAAAGCGAGAATGAAGATTCTGAAGAGGAGGTTGCGCGAAGCACTAAGATGGCGGAAAAGGCCTAATCCACTTCGGATTTTGGCCGAGGCTTCGTTGAATGGGCAAGATACATGATGGAGGACCTTGGCTCCGAATTTGAGCAAATTCGGAGAAAATTTTGTCATTTTGAAATTTTTTGGTCTAAAAACAGGTTTTTCAGTTAAGTGGGTCTCGCACTCATATGCTCACTTTTTTTCGGGACACTTGCTGAAGGAAATTTTTGCACTTTTGGATTTTTCATGGTAAGTTACACATCCTCAGACATTACCTAAGCATTTCATCAGATTCTGGATGGTCAAAGAGCTCAAAAACACCATGAAAACCACCTTGCTGCCACCTTTTGCACCAGCAGGAAGTACTTCTGGGAGAAAGAAGTTTTGGAGAGTCAAATGAGCTCCAAATTGGGAAATTCCACTTGGGTTGGATAGTCAACATCCAGGGCTTTCCAACGAGCTATCATGAGCTCAATTTGGATGCCGGGAAGTACCTCAAATTCAGGCTGAAAAAAATGCGACCCACTCGGCTCAAATGCGACCCACTTAAATTTTTGCTGAATTTTCAACTGCCAGCTCAGATTTTCGCCTAGTATGGACCAGTTTTGTTTGTGGATGGAATTTTTGGGTTTTTATGATGTAAATTTATGTTTGGCATGTAACTTTGGCTTGTTTTTATCTATTCTAGAAGATTCACTCTCAAAAGGGTAAAAATCATGTAAATGGATCAGTTCCCACTCTTTTAGAGGCAAGTTGTTAGCTGCCTAGATTGTAGTTCCATGAATAGAATTGGTTGAAACTGATCCCTAAAGAGGGAATTCGACCCCTAGAGGTGTGGGAAGGGGTTAGGATGGTCTATATGATGTAATTTCTCAATCATTTTCAGAGGTTGGAGAGGTTGGACTCTTGGGAGACTTTTGATATCATTGTACATATTTTTCATATTTTGGCTAAGGAAAGATCAGAGGTTTTGCGGCACTTGTTGGGATCCTTGTGGTGTTATGTTCTTGATGGTGTTTCCTCTTTGTTTACTGTAAGTTTCTTCATGTTTAAATGTATGACATCCTTTCATATGCTTCTGAATTAAATTGAATGAGTGAATAAGGTTGAATCCATTGTTTACAGTGCTCGGCCTTTGAATTCAGTTAGTTCTATATGTTTTCAACTGTTTGGAGAGGATCCAAGTTCTTCTTTTCCCTCTTCAGCTCCTCGTCGGTCTAATCTGTCCATATATCCAATCAAAAGCATCAAGACATTCACCTACCTCGCCCCAACTCGAAATCTGCAAAGGTCTGACCTTATCCCCGGACCCAAAATCTGTTTTCCCATTTCTCCAGCGAAAGACCAAAAACCAAAAAATAAAACATACCTATCTCTTTACTAGCCTAAAATCAATTCCTATTGTAAGTCATCTCGCATCCTATTGCTCATTTTATCGAGATTGACGGAGAGAGCCCTCTCCTGTCCTCGTAGGGCTAGCTACGAGGCTGAGCGTGGTTTGATGTAGCCTTGAGTTTTATCTCATTTCAGCCTGAGGTAGATTTGAGCGCTAACATAGTGGCGACCATACTGGGGAAGATGGTTTGCTGTTGATTTGACAATCGACTTGTAGATTGTTTTGCCCCAGTGCAGGAAATCAAGTTGCAGATCTGATGCTGATGGTGGACAGCAGTCAGACGCATATGAAGGCTGAAACGTTCACCCGGCGACTCCAGCTCGATCCAGGGATTCCAGTGCTCGCTGATCCACTCATACAATGGTAGGGTATGTGGCAAACCCTGCACTGTGTGAAGCTGTAAAAGAGGTTAGAGATCAGTTAGCAGATTTTGAAATTAATGAAGAATTTTTTAATGTCTTGCTTCAATGTTTGAAATCTCCGAAGTTTCCTCTTGAAACTAAAACTAGGTTCTGTGAGTTAATTGTTGAAAGAATTGAGAAGGAGATTCAGTGTTTAAATGATCAGATCCAGTCATACGATTTCCGAGACCCCAAAAAGTTCTTGGAAACTCTTCCTCCTTCAAAACAAGACACAATAGAGCTGCCTACAGATGTTTGCATTGACAGTGTGCAGCTGGAGGTATGTATTGCAGAGTTGGGGCAGCAAACGAAGTCTGGCTTTCGCGATCCTATTGCGATGTACATGGAAATTTTTTTCAGTTTGACTGATAGATCAGGCTGTTTATCACATAACCAGGCTCATTATGTGCATGTAGGGCTGCCATCAATTGCATCTGTGATCTGTTTGAAGCACTCTCAAGCAGCGTTCTTCTCAGATTTACTTGAATGGTTGATCTGGCATTTCAGTATTACCTGATCTATTGTTTTTGCAGCGAAGTAGGGTAGATTTTGTAAATAAATAAGCAGCGAAAGGCAGCATTTTGTTCCAGTTTCATTGCAGCTTTAGTTTGAAGTTTGCCAAGTAAATTTTCAAATCATTTCAGTTAGTTTTCAGTTAATAAGATAAGCATGACTCCATAGCCCAATGGATGGAGGCACTGTCTGCTCTCCCAAAGCTCTGCGGTTCTTGGCACCTCCAAGAAGCGGCAGCTGCCATCCCCATTGGAGCCAATTTTAATTTCTGATTTAACATTCCTCAGTCGGAAGTCATTTTTATTTCTTGAGTCGAGTTTTGTACGAGGCTGGAGAAGGTTGATGAATGTTATTTCGGGGGGTTTGAAGATCAAGATAATTCTTCTCCAAACTTCTGTTTGGAAAAGTCCCCATTCAATAGTTTGCAATAAAGTATATTTTTAAAGTACGCCCTCATGAAGAATGTCAAACACAAAGCCTGCAGATATTTCTAATCTAAAAGTATATCCTGCAAAGATACAACAAAATCATCAGTTCAAAACTCATAAAAGTCAAAAGAGAGATATTGTATTAAAAAGCCAAATGTAAAAACGCAAAAACATTGTAATGTGGGTTATCAAATAGATTTGAAATCAAATCTGATTGTGAAAGATATTTTCCTCATGTATAAAATGGAAAACAAGTTCATTTGCCAAAATCCGCAGCATAGAAGTCGAAATCAAGAGTTTGGAGGCCGAAATCGTGTTTTGGAGAATTGTTGACAGAGTTTGGAGGTCGTGAGACCCACTTGGGCGCATGCGACCCACTTGGGCGCATGCGACCCACTTGGCAAATGCGACCCACCTGGGCGTTTTCTCCAGTGTAAATTATAACGCATGCGACCCACTTGGCAAAAGCGACCCACTTGATCGCATGCGACCCACTTGCTAACAGAGTTCAGAAAAATTGCGTTGGGCGCCCAATTTCGATTTAAATCATCTCCAGCTGCCTTCAAATAGGTTCTAAACTATTGCTCAGTAGATTTTAAAGTGGTTGTGGTATCTTGAAGACTTTAAACATTTGAATGGAAAAGTGAAACCCTACATTCATGGCAGATTTGTTCCTCAGGGTTTTTAAATACATATGGATGGTTTTATGAGATATTTCCCACCTTATATGATTGATATATCTACCTTTGCATGTATTGTCAAAGCCCCACTGCCTTCACACTCGTTATACCACAGTTGTCATCATTATTGTTTTACCACTGTCATGGCTTGTGTTTCATGGTGATCATTGTCATATTGTGTCTCACTTCCCATTGACAAACACAATATTATACTTATTGTTCATTTCCCATTGACAAACACAGCCTTATACTCATTGTTCCCTTTGACAAATTTTATCCGGTATTCTAAAGGCTGCATGCTACCATTTGTCAAATTTCACTTGCAATTAAAACAGAGACTGTGCTTTTATCTCAATCCACCTAAAACAGAGCTGTTATCATTGTTTGTTTCCTTATGGTACCTTGACAGTGGGTGATATTTATTGGGTGTTGAAACATACATTATAACTGTGTTTTCACTGCATTTATATCAGTATACATATTGCCAATATTTTGTTCAAAGCCATGTCAGAGACAGAGTCAGTGTATGAGCAAGAGTCAGGCAGTGATTCCACGACTGAAGGTAATGTGCCACGGGGGTCTCACAGGGTTGTCAAAGGTGGTGATCATCGCAGAGAGGAGCCTACTTCTTTGGCTCGGTTGCAGGCATGTCCACTAGCAATGGATTGTTTTCGGTATTTGTCATGCTTTCGATTTTGTGAGATGATTGCACAAACCCGGCTTCATCGTGAACTAGCTCGTCTGTTTGTTCTACATTTACGGGATGGCCGGGTAAATCTTGCTGGGGTTGATTTCATTTTGTCACCCTTGACTATTGCTCAAGCCACTGGCATACCAAACATGGGTGAGGAATGGAACAAACGTCAGCATTTAGAGAAATTCCACTATGAGCCATACATTAAAACTGGATATATGAGGTACTTGGGCAGAGTTTTTCCATTCAGATTCTTGAGGGATGAGTTTGCACCGCTGATGAAACTCATCATTCAGTATTTTAGTTGTGAGGGCAGATATGCCCATCTCTTTGCGTACCATAGTCGTTTGTTGATGCACTTCACAAGGGTACGTATGATGAATATTCCGTACTTCATATATCGCAACATAGAGAGGATGGTGATTTTTGTGCAAAAGAAGACGAGCCCAGCGCAGCAGTATAGGAGTATATACCATTACGCTTTGATCAAGATCATAGTGTTACATCAGTTGGCAGAGCAGGGCATCACTTGGGAGGATTTCATTTCTCGTGACTTTTTCACAGTGCCGCAGCCGCCTCCCGAGACAGTTCATGATGCGGGAGAGCCTTCACACCAGCCGGACATTCTTGAGATTGAGCATATCAGCGCTCCTTTGGTTCGGACATATCAGCGAGGCCACAGGGCCTTATTTGCAGCGACACGGCGAGTATTATCTCCACGTGAGGTGGAAGGGGTATTGCCGACTTCATCAGCAGAGCGAGTATTATCTCCACATGATGTGGAAGGGGTCTCGCCTTCTTCTTCAGAGCAGGTACAGATACAGGACAGGGGCAAGAGGCCCATGCATGATGAGGGCCCATCAGGAGGCCAGGACATAGATTTCACAGTCATTGATGTTGATGCGAGCTCTCCTAGCTCGAAACTGAGGGAAGTCATCCAGGAGAAAAGGGCCGAGAATGAAAAGCTGAAAGATCAATTGCAGAAGGCTCAGTGGGTGATTAACTATTTGGAGCAGCGCAACAAACAGCTTGAGGATGAGCTCACATATTATGAGTTGCGTCGAATCCGTGAGGACCGACAGTGGAATCGAAAGAGACCCGGTGACATGACACCAGCTGACCGAGATACTGTACTCACACATATGAACATTCACCTGGAGAAATTGTTGGCGAAGGCCAATCGAGACAAAGACATGCTTCGTCACATGAAAGGCCATTATTGGGCTCGCATGCATGTCTGCAAAGCGAGAATGAAGATTCTGAAGAGGAGGTTGCGCGAAGCACTAAGACGGCGGAAAAGGCTTGATCCACTCCGGATTTTGGCCGAGGCTTCGTTGACTGGGCAAGATACATGATGGAGGACCTCCGCTCCGAATTTGAGCAAATTCCGAGAAAATTTTGTCATTTTGAAATTTTTGGGTCAAAAAACAGGTTTTTCAGTTAAGTGGGTCTCGCACTCATATGCTCACTTTTTTTCGGGACACTTGCTGAAGGAAATTTTTGCATTTTTGGATTTTTCATGGTTAGTTATGCATCCTCGGACATTACCTAAGCATTTCATCAGATTCTGGATGGTCAAAGAGCTCAAAAACACCATGAAAACCACCTTGCTGCCACCTTTTGCACCAGCAGGAAGTACTTCTGGGAGAAAGAAGTTTTGGAGGGTCAAATGAGCTCCAAATTGGGAAATTCCACTTGGGTTGGATATTCAACATCCAGGGCTTTCCAACGAGCTATCATGAGCTCAATTTGGATGCCGGGAAGTACCTCAAATTCAGGCTGAAAAAATGCGACCCACTCGGCTCAAATGCGACCCACTTAAATTTTTGCTGAATTTTCAACTGCCAGCTCAGATTTTCGCCTAGTATGGACCAGTTTTGCTTATGGATGGAATTTTTGGGTTTTTATGATGTAAATTTATGTTTGGCATGTAACTTTGGCTTGTTTTTATCTATTCTAGAAGATTCACTCTCAAAAGGGTAAAAATCATGTAAATGAATCAGTTTCCACTCTTTTAGAGGCAAGTTGTTAGCTGCCTAGATTGTAGTTCCATGATTAGAATTGGTTGAAACTGATCCCTGAAGAAGGAATTCGACCCCTAGAGGTGGGGAAAGGTGTTAGATTGATCTATATATTGTAATTTCTGAGACATTCTACAGGTTGGACTCTTGGGAGACTTTTGATATCATTGTACATATTTTTCATATTTTGGCTAAGGAAAGATCAGAGGTTTTGCGGCACTTGTTGGGATCCTTGTGGTGTTATGTTCTTGATGGTGTTTCCTCTTTGTTTACTGTAAGTTTCTTCATGTTTAAATGTATGCCATCCTTTCATATGCTTCTGAACTAAATTGAATGAGTAGATGAGGTTGAATCCATTGTTTACAGTGCTCTGCCTTTGAATTCAGTTAGTTCTATGTGTTTTTATTTGTTTGTGTTAAGTCCCTATATTAATAGTATAGCCCCTTGTTATGTTAGTGTAGCCCCCCTTATTGTTATTAGTGTACCCCTGTAACCCCCATAATGTTATTATTGTGCCCTTAAATTATTATTGTTAGGTCGGCTAAGTTACATTGTGGCCCACTAGGATACATTATGGCCCCATGGACTCCTATATATAGAAAAGGAGGTTTTGTGAATTGTATCATCCAAGAATTGTTCATTTATGTAATGTATTGGAGGTTTCCCCCTCAAGTGGCTCATTTCTAAGACGTTTATATCTCTTTTCTTCTCTTTTTGGGTAGTTACCGCTTATTTAGTGTCGAGCTTTGGATACAGGGTTTCGCTGCTCCAAAACGGGTCATCGTGGCATTTTCACTATTAATTTTTGTTCTCACAGTTTCAGAAGCTGAAATGTTTAGGGTGCGAAGCTGAAATCCTGAGGAATAGTTTCTAAAAATTTCAGATCTTGGTTCGCAATATTTGCGGAGATATCATCTGTGGAAGTTAGGTCTTTTTTCAAGATCCTAAACAGGTCATCGTGGCATTTTCGCTATAAAAAATTTTCTACGAAGGTTCAGAATCTAAAATTCGTATGGTGCGAAGCTGAAATCCTGAGGAAATTTTTCAAAAAATTTCAGAGCTTGGTTCGCAATATTTTTGGAGATATGATCTGTGGAAGGTAGTGCTTTTTCAGGCTCCAGAATTGCATCTCAAAGAGGTGATCGTGGGAAAATTTCAATAACTCTCTCTCTGGAGATTGGATTGGAGTGCCGTCAAAATTGGTCGCAAGTACACGGCCTGTAGTTTCTTGGATATCAATTTTAGAGACAAAGAACAAAACAGTGACACGTGGCAAGTCGTACAAGTTCGCTCTACTGAACCAGTCCAAAATTAGGTCATTGTGGGAGATTGGACACAAATTTGTCTTGGAGAATCAAAATCAGGTCAGACCTGTGGCATTCAAAAGATAATTCAGAGGGCTACTTCAGTGCTGAATTTCAGATATTGAAAATCTGAAATAACAGAGATAATACAATTTCAATATCGAGCTCCTCAAAGCTAGTAAAAGGTGTGTATTTTTTTTCCGAATTGCATAAGTCTTGTTTGAAGAATCAAGTTGAATTGATTGCAAGGGCCTATTGTAGAATATATATCAATATTGGAGTCTAAAATGGCCCCTAAAAATAATTCAACACCCATTAATCCTTTAGAAAGCTATACTATGACGCATGAAGAGGAAGAGTTGCAGTATGAGATATCAAAATTACGGTACCAAGTGCAACAAGTTTCGATCTTACGAAGAGCAATTGAAGATGAAATAGATGGTTTAAAAGCAGAAATGAAGGCTAAGTTGGATGGTTTGAAGGATCAAATAATAGAAAATATGGATGATAAATTAGTGGAATATCACATCGAGCATCAACAACAAGTTCTCCAACTCTCAAAGGATAACCCAACTTTGGTGCAGAATCTAATGAAACAACAGGAAGATCAACATGACATCGAAAGAAGTTATGAAGCAGTCATAGAAACAAGAACTCGACAAGTACGATCAATTTCAGAGTATCTCAGCAAGTGGAAAAACTTTCCTGTAGAAGATTTCACATGGGAGGATGAGAATTTTATACAGAAGCATCAAGAAATAATCAAGCGTTGAGGACAACACTTGTTTGAAGGAGAGGGGCATGTTAAGTCCCTATATTAATAGTATAGCCCCTTATTATGTTCGTGTAGCCCCCCTTATTGTTATTATTGTACCCCTGTAACCCCCATATTGTTATTATTGTGCCCTTAAATTATTATTGTTAGGTCGGCTAGGATTACATTGTGGCCCACTGGGATTACATTATGGCCCCATGGACTCCTATATATAGAAAGGAGGTTTTGTAAATTGTATCATCAAGGTATTCATTTATGTAATGTATTGGGATTTGCCCTCGAAGTGGCTCATTTCTAAGGCGTTTATATCTCTTTCTTCTCTTTTGGGCCCAGTTTACCTATGGTTTGGAGAGGATCCAAGTTCTTATTTGCCCTCTTCAGCTCCTCGTCGGTCTAATCTGTCCATATATCCAATCAAAAGCATCAAGACATTCACCTACCTCGCCCCAACTTGAAATCTGCAAAGGTCTGACCTTATCCCCGGACCCAAAATCTGTTTTCCCATTTCTCCAGCGAAAACCCAAAAACCAAAAAATCAAACATACCTATCTCTTTACTAGCCTAAAATCAGTTCTTAATGTAAGTCATCTCGCATCCGATTGCTCATTTTATCGAGATTGACGGAGGGAGCCCTCTCCTGTCCTCGTAGGGCTAGCTACGAGGCTGAGCGTGGTTTGATGTAGCCTTGAGTTTTACTTCATTTCCTTTGAATGAATTTAGAGCGCTAACG